>OX463755.1:13718572-14305998 GCA_949824845.1 Rhingia rostrata | reverse complement strand
CCGACATATTTTGACAACAGGTCATCTTGAAATCTAAAGGTTAGGCCTCTTTAAATGAAACTGTGGCGGGTGAGTGAACAGGCCAACCGCAGCGCAAAATACCTTATTGGATACTTATACTCAGTCATACTAGGGTCTTTTAATAAATTAGGACCGGCCCTCCTGGTTATGAGTTGTACTTTGGGTTAACACTAAAATACGGGAAAAACCAAAAACCTCGAGAAGGACTGTGGATGACCATGACAAACGGAAAAACCCAAACGTTGTTTGTATCTGCACCTGCAAACAGCAGACGAGAGGCCCGCATTCAGTATTTCTGAGCCAAGGTAAGAATGTGGCAAAAAAAACTTAAATGCTGTAAAAAATGCATTTGTCGAAAGACTTCTATTGCAAAAGACCACCCAGACTTTTGAAGAACTCGTATCATTTAATCTTTCATTTAATACCATAAGACCATTACCTAATCTATTAGCGACCATGTCACTAAGCATAATATCGGCCACAACTTATGTGCTACATTTCTCCCGCCAAAGAATTGACAAAGAATACCAAACAGACCAAATCATTCAATTCTGTCTACGACAGCAAACCGAATTAAATGAAGTCAGGCTACAATGCCTAACATTAATCTTAATAATGCTAGCGCAAATTACAGCCTTCCTTCTGTGCTATCTAAAGCCGGTGGATATTGGTAAAAGCATGCCTGACGAATGAAGCCACAGCATCCTTTGAAAATGCACAAAAAGGGAGATCTTCTCTACTGTTCCAACTACACCATGCATAAGACACCTCAACATCGCCTATAAGATCTGCCACAAAATGGCCTGAAACCGACGACCTTATCTTCCTTTGATAATGTGGTTTTACCCAGGAAATTAATCAAACAGTTAGGTGGCGACTGATTCTGCCAAACACCCAAGAATAAGAACTCAATACCCACCATGTATTCATCGTTTTTAAAGCCTCATACTTAAGCACTTATAGAGACTAACTGTACAGAATTATTTCTAGTCATTTCATACCGCCTGTACTCGTCCGTCTGTTCAATATGACGATGGAGAATTCTCGAATTCTCGCTGCTCCATCTCATGGGCAGTTAGGTTGGGACCATGCTAATTGGAGAGACATATTGGTAGAGGCCCAGGTTAATTCCGGAATAAATCGCCACTTAAGTCAATAAGTAGGTAACCTTCATGATGACGAAATCTATGAGAATACCATCCACTTTCTATGCCACTTTCTAGGCCTCAATTGAGAAAAAAATAGAAAAAGTAACCCAAAAAATAGTTTTTAATGACTTGACGGATACTTGTATCATATCTTTAAAGTTTTGAAACAACATCCGGGTAGTAACAAAGGGACTAAATGGTCATCAACAACACAAAGAAAGGAACCACGCACACACGTGAAACCCCAAACTGACATCACAATATGTCTACATTAACCTGAGTGTAATATAGAAGGACGAACATCATTTGCCTAATCAACTTCTCTGCACAACCATACCTGAGGTGAAAATGTAGCAAATGCATGCTTCTGCTTTGAAATTGTTGATGGTTGAGGCTCAAACGTTTCATCGATCTGCAATATATTGAAATTTGCCTTCTCTAGCATTTTCAACCATGTCATGTGGGCAATATTATTTTAATGACCAGAATGATGAAATATTATGAAATACCAGAATGATGAACCACAAATTACCTTCACATTGATAGAAATAATTCACATGTAACCCCAATATATATATTTAAGAGGCTTTCACTGACCAAAATGCCTTTACACAATAATTAATAAGAAAATCAGAAACCGATTTTCTATTTATAGCCGATTTTCAACTCGTGTTCATGTTTCAGAATGTAATCTGTAAGGACTTCATTTATATAGATACATGCATATACAGATGGTCTTGAAACATATAGTTGCACATATTGGTTAATATTATCTAAAGCTATTGACCAATTATCTTCCAATGGCCAATTTATAGTTCATAGAGTTCCATTCTTCGAAGTTGCAGCATTACCTGAGAGATTTAGAATTATTAGTTCACATCGTTGATGATGTGTACTTTTTTTTGACAATCCTGACGAAGTACGTATGAAAATGCAAAATGCCACAAAAACTATTTAAACCAAAAAAAAATTAGCAATAGCCACTAACAGTTTTTTTTTAAATGTAAACAAAAAGTTGACGAAGTTCAGTACTATAGTCTGATTTTAATGTTCAGAAAATATTTAAAATATCCTCCTCTCTACCAACATAAAAAATGGACAACGACGTTCGTATTTGCATGTAGAAAGTTTTAACGATCCACCGAAAATGTTCTGTCAAATAACTTGCGAAAGACTTCTGCCATTACAAGCCAGATATTACTGCCATCATGGAAATACGACGGGTTAATTACTTACTTAAGTGGCTCTACAGTCTAGAATGAACCTGGGCCTCATCCATTATGCCTCTCCAATTAACCCTGTCCTTAGCTAACTGCCTCCAGTTGCGCACTCCAAGTTGGTAGAGGTTGGTTTCTATTTGTGCGTGTAACTTAGGGCGAGGTCTTCCTCTACTGCGTCCGACGTCTGGCTGAGAATCGAATACTCTGCGAGCCGGAGTATTGGTGTACATTCGTTTTACATGTCCTAGCCATCTTAAACGTCCAATACGGAGTTTTTTGACCAGAGGCATGTCGCTGTACAGCTCGTATAGTTCTTGGTTGAATCTTCGTCTCCATAGCCCGTCAACGCAAACGGGACCGATGATTTTACGGAAATTTTCCTCTCAAATCGACCAAGGATTTCTTCATCCGCTTTTGATATGGATATCATTAGTAGTTCGAGTTAGGGATTTACTACTCAATTGCCTTCTTGGCACGAAGAAACAGCGGTTGGCCAGAGGAATTCTTCGTTTAATTTCTGACGAGATGTTGTTGTCAGAGTGAATAGTGGAGAGGAGATAGACAAAGTACCGTTCTACCTTAAAGTCATATCTGTCAATGGTGACGTTCTGTCCGATTTGTCGATGTTGTGTGTCCTTTTGTGTTGACAGCATATACCTTATCTTTCCCTGGTTTACTGCTAAACCCAATTTTACCGCTTCCTTCTCTATACTAGCAATCGTGACTATGACATCACTTCAGTCCTACCAATGATATCAATATCGTCGGCGTATTCTAGTAGTTGCACCGATTTTCGGAAAATTGTGCCTCTGGTGTTTGCTCAGGAGTTTTGCACAATCTCCTCAAGAATCAAATTGAAGAAGTCACATAACAGCGCATCGCCTTGCCTGAATCCGTGTTTAAGTATCGAATGTGTCGGTGAGGTCGTTTCCGATCCTGATGGAGCAGCGAGACCTCTCCATCGTCATGCTACACAAAAAGACGAGTTTGGGCGGTATACCAAAACTTGACATGGCTCCGTAGAGTTCGTTTCTATTAATGCTGTCGTATGCGGCTTTGAAATCGAAAAATAGGTGGTGGGTATCGATTTGTACTTGTTGGGCTTTTTCCAGGATCTGCCGAAGTGTGAAAATTGGCCTAAAACAACACTAAAAAGGTCCGATTAAGGTTGTTGGTAAACGGTTTCAGGCGTTCACATATTACGGCAGATAGTACCTTCTAATGCCTCTGTAGTTGGGGCGGTTCAAAGGGTCCTCCTTTTTGTGGATCGGATAAACAATGCTGAGGTTCCATTCTTCAGGCATACTTTCTTCCGACCAGATTTGGCTTATGAGTTGGTGGATGTTACTAACCAAGTCATCTCCGAGGGCTCTATAAAGCTCGAAGTGAAGGCCACCATTTCCGGCAGGCTTGTCGAGCTCGAGCATAGATATTGCTATCCTCACTTCACTGAGGTCGGGTGGTTGGCAGTTTTCGCTGTCGCTGCCAACATTAAATGGTTCGTTGTGCTTGACAACGGAATGTTGTTCGTCATCGTTAACAGTCTGCAGAAGTGTTTCTTCCATATCCACAGCACTGACTGTGTCTCAACTACTATATTTAGTATGATTCAGTTCTAAACTTTGGTAAAACTTGCGGACATCGTTCGTGGCACCTCTCTATATCCTCGATCGCGTTCTTTTCTTAGTCTTATTTCTTCTTTCTGAAAAGCCGGTGTTCTTTCCTTTTTCTCTGTCAAAAGCAGCTCTCGTCTTTACCTTCGTCTTTACCTGCAGCTTAGCCCTTAGGCCTCCTTCTTGGCTGCAGGTATCTGTCGGCATTCCTCATCAAACCAGGGATTTCATGCTGTTGGGCGCGAGAAATCTAGCACATCAGCTGCGGCTGATCTAATGGCTTGTTGGCATCGTTTTTCCTCGACATTCGATTCTTATGGTATGGGGTTAATCGAGAGGATTGCAGTTTTTCGACATAACTCCTTTTATTCTATTTCCGGTTTGTTGTTGCCTGCCAAATGTCCGTATTCTTACCTTGGCTGCAACAAGGTAGTTAGCTATGTTTTTCAATAACACCGCTTTCGCAATATCATCATTTTCTTCTATCGGAGCGTGAGCGCATATAGCACAAATGTTGGCGAATTTGACATTGATGCGGATTTTAACAATTCGTTCGCTAAGTCTGGCACTTATAACAAATCCACATCCGAATAGTTGAAGTTTGTGCTCTCTATAACACGCTCCGTAGTATATGTCAAAGTTTTTCATCTTTTTTTCCGTCCGATCCCATCGTATTTCCTGGATGGCGGTAATGTCTGCTTTGTAGCAGTTTAGCAACTCATCTAGGATCGTCTGGGGCAAGTAGGCCGGGTTTTCATTCTTTGGAATTCCGACCAGGCTGTTTATAGTGTTGCTGTTTTTCGTCTGTATCAACACTCGCACTTATCGTTTAGCAATTCACATCCGGTTGTATGAGACCGGTATTCGATGCTTACCACTTGTAGGTGAAGGTAAGCACATTTGATGTATAATTAGAGTTACAACCACTGGGCATTGCCAAGTCAAAGCAACATCCGACCTTCTACTTTATACGACTCGGATGATTTGTCAGACAATCACGAAAAAAGGATCAATGAAAACTGTATGTGTTGCTACGCCTGGGGATCATTTTGAGCGGCAGTTCATCACACTAACCATCGTGCCACTGAGCCCATCGTTTGGTAGCTACTTTTAGATGAATAAGTCCCGCTTGACTACCATTATCTAGCAAGTTAAATGCTTTCTCAGTTCCCGAAGTGTGAATATTTCCCGACTCTAAGAAATTTTGTAAATAGTAACTCGGCACCATAATTTCCAACTACCACAGATTTTTCGAATCCTGAATTTATATTGTCGCTTGTACATCTGCGCAGCTGGTGATATCCCTTCTTTATTAAGTCCAACAATCCATCTGATTTGTCGCCATCGAGTATGACTTGGATCTATGCTTCGAAAAGACTGCATTAGATTTCTAATGTCTAGTAATTAGCTTATCCGATGTTTGGCTTACTATTGTATTTCATTAAAGGTTTGATGGGTGATCAAGTAATTCATGATTTTTCCATACATTCATGTTTATTGCTTGAGCAGAAGGAATATTTTCTTTTTTGAACCCCAGTGGAGTAGTCATTTAATTTTCCCCAAAACCGAATCAACTACAAAATTACTCCAAATCCACCCTACATCCCATCTACCAAATTGAAGCCTTGCACTTCAGACAACCCTTTCAAACCAATTCATCTCGTTCATCAGACGCTGTATCTCTATACAGGATTATTAAAAAAAACACAAAGAGACAGGCTAGACCGAAGCCACCCTTTCAAAAGCATGTCATCAACATTAATTAAGTACCTCCAGCTTACTTTCAGTTATTCATTGCTCAGGTAGATGTACCACAAACCATCTACCCATTTCACTGCGCTTAACAATGCCCCTAATGCCGCCAAGGCATTAGAAAGTCTCTGAAAAAGGACTCCATTCAATAGCAAACCCATTAATCCTCTGCTCGCTTTGTGAAACGATTCGTAAAAAAAGGATTCCTTCATTGGAAGGGACTTCTATCACTTATACTTGGCTACAGTCGATATAATCTTAACCAAAGATACGAATTGTTAAGCAATTACGAGGTGTAAAGCAAGGAAGCCAACATTCACCCTTATTGTCACGCGTTTGCCTCATTCCAGCCCATTTGGGGTGATAAAGCGGCACGCAGGGCTGGAAATTAATTATGCAAACTTATCATAACGCAGACACTTTATCGTTCTCCTTCAGAGTTAAGATCGCGGCTGATGGTTCATGCTGCTCTTGACGAAAAATTCACTCTCAAGTCGGGTTTTATCAGGACGACAAGGAATTTCGTGATGCTTCAAAATGTGGTACACGCAGCTGAATGGGGATTTTCTACCATTTTAAGGGAATTCCTTTTTCCCTCGCCCCTTGTGAGTGAATTACATTCTTTTGGTAGAGTTATCTCGGGCGCTTGTAGGCATCACCTTCGTTGTCGTTGGCGGATTCGTCTTTGTTGACGACAGAGGAGCTTCGCCGTTTGAAGGATGTTAAAGTTTTTAGATTTTAAAATATTATCTTCGAAATGTGGTTCTGGAGTAAGAGGTAAGCATGTGCGCCTGAGGATGTGACAACGAATAATAGTTTTCTTTTTCAACCACCCCTTTAATATCCTGAGTGTTGTTATTCTTTTATTTTTGATGTCACCGTGAGAGCTTGTGCATGCATACTGCTCGTATAGGAGAAGGAATTCACTTAAATGGACTTAAATGCAGAAGCTGATGTTGCTTGTCATATACCTGTAGAAATAGTGGAAATGATGGCTTGTTTTGGCTGCAATTTCGAAAGTAATTTGCAATTATATGCATTTAATAGATCTTTCTAAAATTAATCGGATTTTATTAACGTATTTTGGAGAAACTGATTTTCAACATTAAAACCGATCACTTACATGCTTACTTAAGTAACGCTACAGTCCGGAATGAATCTGGGTCTCAACAAACATACCTCTGCAATTAGCCCGGTCCTTAGCTAACTGCCTCCAGTTGACTCCAAGATGGTTGAAGTCGGTTTCTACTTGTGCGCGCCACCTAAGGCGAGGTTGCGTCAGACAAAGTCCAGCACTACCTCAAAGTTATATTGACATTGTGTTGACAGAAAATGCTTAGGCTTACCCTCATTTACTGCTAAGCCCATTTTTTGACTATTCCTTCTCTATACTAAAAAACGTGGCTAAGACATCACGTTTAGTCCTACCAATGATGTCAATATCGTCGGCGTATGCTAGTAGTTGCACCGATTTTTGGAAAATTGTGCTTCTGGTGTTGGCTCGTTAGTTTTGCACAATCCTTTCAAGAATCAAATTGAAGAAGTCTCATGACAGCGCATCGCCTTGCCTAAATCCTTTTTTGGTATCGAAAGGTCGTTTCCAACCCTGATGGAGCAGCGAGAATTCTACATCGTCATCCTACACAAACGGACTAGTTTGGGCGGTATACCAAAACTAGACATGGCTCTGTATAGTTCTGCTCTATAAACTCTGTCATATGCGGCATTCAAATCGATGAATAGGTGGTGGGTATCAATTTTAACTTTCTGGGTTTTTCCAGGATCTGCCGAACTGGACTAACACCACATTAATAAGGGCCGATCAGGCTGTTGGTAAACGGTTTCAGACTTTCACATATTACTGCAGATAGGATCTTGTAGGCTATGTTGAGAAGAATTATGCCTCTGAAGATGGAGCAGTTCAGTTGCCTTTTTTGTGGATCCGGCAAACTATGCTGAGGTTCCATTCTTCAGGCATACTTTCATACGACCAGATTTGGCTTTTGAGTTAGTGGATGTTACCAAGGGTTATAAAGCCATACAATTGAAGCACTGCATACAAGAAAAATTGTTCTATGGCAGGTCGAACTGGCACAGCCCGACATAAATTTGGATCTCTTTTTCATGTGTGCACGTGCACACCAAAAGTTTCAATTTTTTGTTCTCAATGCATCATCTGTATGCCTTTATAATCATTGATGTTACCAATCCATCTCCGCTGGCTTTATAAAGTTTAGCGGGAAGGCCTGAGTTTAGATATTGCTATTCTAACTTCAATCATTTCGGGTGGTTGGCAGTTTTGGCTGTCGCTGCCAACATTGAATTGTTCGTTCTGCTTTACAGCGGAATGTTTTTCGTCATCGCAGAAGTGGTTTTTCCATATCCTCAGCCTCGACCGTGTTTAAACTACGATATTTTCCGGTTCATCTCGTGAGGATTCTCTTCGAGCCTTGTATCCTTGGCTCGATGTCATATACTTTAGTAAGACTTGCGAACATTATTTCTGGAGTGGCACGTCTCTATATCCTTACTGAAACGCCGGGGTTCTTTCCATCTTCTATGCCTGTGGAGATCAATGGCGGCTCTCATCTTTATCTGCAGCTTAGCCTTGAAGGCCTCATTCTCGGCTGCGAGCATCTGTCGGCATTCCTCATCAAACCAGGAGTTTCTTTCTGGTGGACTGATGATGGCTGATCTTACGGTACATCAGGTAAAAGACTGCCACGGCTTTGCTGAAAAGTACGTTTTCTTTAATTTAAATTTTCTACGACTGTTTCGTATAAATGAAACTTAACACACAGCCCAATTTCCTCTTTCAAAGCGTTGGTGATCGTGGGCTTGTTTGCATTGACCTTTGAATTCAAAAAACCGGAAGAAAAAAGTCCATTGACATTAAATCGCAAGATCTGGATGACCGATTTTGATCGCAAAAACGGCCAGTTTCACGATTTTGAACTGACTGATGTAGTAATTGCATTTTTTCTCTGGATGTGTGGTATATACCACCGTCTTGTTGAAACTACATATTGGTCTCTTCCATGTCTTGTAATTTAGGCATTAAGAACAGGGATTTGATTTCACGATAAAGAACTTCAATAATTGTTACTGCCTGACCTATAGCATTTTTGAAGAAGCATGGTCCGACAATGCCTCCAGCACGAATTTCGCAAACAGTCACTTGTTGTGGATGCATTTGTTTCTCAACAACTTTCTGAACCCCAAGAGTGACAATTTTGACGATTTACGAAGCCATCAATATGATTATGAGCTTGATCACTAAAGACGATTTTGTTTGAAAAATCAGCATCCATTCATGGTTAGTTATCTTCAGTTTTTGAGTCAATTGAACTTTGTAATCTTGAAGTTGCAAGTCTTTTTTGAGAATTCGCTTTAAAGAGCTTCTCGAAATGCTTAATTCTCGACTACGGTGTAGTGAACTGCGACTGTCTTAGATCGCTAATTGATCCAGTCTTCCTTAATTCTTCAATTATACTCTTCACAGTTGATGGTTTTAAATAACTATGACAGCCATATTTTGTACGAAATTTGCGAAATGTGGTGGATAAACCTAAACAATGAAAAACGTGTTGTTCTTTCGTACAGCGCTCCATTTTTACTAACCACGTACTGTCAGCTGCCATATTGATATCTATGTTTCCATTGGCAACACCGTATTATTAAATGGCGCGAAATTCAATTGCATGAATTATGGGGCACCCTTTACATGGTCTTACGGAGGAGCTTGGTAAGTATACCAAACAAAATAAACGAAACCCAATATTGTTCATCACTTGCAGAAGTGATTCTTCCATATTGTCATCAGTATAGATTTGTCTCAATATCTTTAAAAGATTCTATTATTGACTTGTATCCCTGTCTTTTGTGTTTTATACTTTGGCAAAATCCGAGGGACACCTCTATATGTCTTTGATCGCGTGCTTTTTTTGCTCTATTTTCTACTTTCTGAAAAGTCAATGTTTTTTCTCCTTCTTTGCCTGTAAAACTCAATGGCAGATCTGTTCTTTACTTGCAGCTTTGCTTTGTAGATTTTGTTTTTGGCTGCGAGCATCTGTCGGCATTCTTTATTAAACCAGGGGCTTAATAAACCCCACGGATGATCTAATGGCTATCTCTGCCATTCAAAACCGCCATAAGACTGTAGGTTCCTCCCAGGATTCTAGGAAACTTGTTGCATCAAAAATTTATGTTTTGTATTTTATTTAACATAAGTTCCATCAAAGGCAACTTAAGAAGCAAGCATGGACCATCTGAACCTATCCTAAAAAGCAAAAATGAAAATCATGTTCCTGTCCAAAACAAATTGTATTCAAATTCAATGAGCTTGCACAAATTTAATATGAATGTCCTTGCTTTAACGGAAGAACTGGCCCAACAAACGACGCACAACTGGCACGCCTATTATTTGCAAAAAAAAAAACTCCAAATGGATTGTGTACGCCTGGAGAGTGTATGCCAGTGGCACATTTTTATGCAACTCATTTCCGGAGCCTTCGATGTGAATAGTGAATGTCACTTCCAGGTATTCTTTGCCATTTTCCTCCTTTATTTTCACTGCATTCGAAATACTTCCATGATGTCCTCTTTTTTTGTTTGCTCTCTTTTTGTTCTTCCACTGGAGCCGTTCAAGGATTTTTCGCTGCCAATTCAATGAGTAATAATGACAGCAACAACTACACATCGAGTGCCAATATAATCAAGAGCACAAGATGCGATAGTATTCACGGACACCATAAAGAATAAGAGCTTGGCTAGGGTCTAGGGCAAGAGGAGTGCAGAGCTGAGCAGAGCACAACATAAGCAAAGAAAAGCCAAGCGCACACAAACAGAAAGATAAACTTATTTCGCTGTAGAAGAGGAGACTCTGCCGTGACGAGACACTGAGGAGGCCTTTTAAAGGCTTAGGCAAAAAAAGGTATTTGAATGGCAAATGGAAAAAATAGTAGAGGGGATCTAAAATGCTTAGCTTTATTCATTCGAATGGACGCTGTCCTAGATTTTATTCCAAATCAAAGTCTATACAACCGAGCTGTAATCATGGTGTCTGAAATAGACGCGTCGGTCGGGGGTAGATATTGCTGCAGAGGTTTGCATCGATTTATTTGCCATCCTATCCCCACATAAAATAACGACTCGAGTTTTGTTAACATAGAAGGGCTTTAAGGATGAAATGGCTACCCTATTATAATGGTGTGCTTGTGTAATCTGTTACAAAAATATATTCTCTCAATGGGAATTTTATTTTTGTGTTTGTCTCGTGTTTCTCGTGTTTGTGTTGAATATTTGCAGAGATTTGGGGTTCGTTCTGATGATGATAACTAGGATTTTTGTGAAATATTTCGGACCGTCTCGTGATGAGGATAACAAATACTTGATAATCTGGGGTTTAGTTAAGTTTCCTGGAACTGTCCGAACCTCAATCTTTTTTTCTCTCTATTTCGGATGTCCTGCAGACTATTTGAATAGAAGAATGTGCATGACAAGTGATTGTGAACCAGTACACAATCACTTGTCATGCACTGAGATTCTGTTAACTAAAAAGCTATCGTTGAATGAAGGTATGTTTAAGGAAACCTGATTAGATAGACATACAAGGAATCCTATATGGATGACGATGTGACAAGTTCTAAAAATATGCGACATAAAAAAAAAGTGTTCAGATGCCTTCCTGAATTTATTCTGCTGGGTGATTTCAACGCCAAGCTAGAATGAAAGGAGGTCGTTGACAATTTTGTTGAAAATCACGGGATATGTCCCACCATCTTGATGTATGAAATGACACTGATCTTCTAGCTTGCTGAGAGGAAGTCTTATTTAATTGTCGTGAACAAAGAAAATGGGAGATAAGTTCCTACGTCTCCTTATCTAGGGAGCTTATACAGCAATAATTGCTGATGAGGCTTAATCTTTTCGGCTGTATGGGACAGTTTCCTGTCAAGGCATCGATGATGACTGAGAATGCTTGTCTGAATAAAAATAGGGAATCATTGCCTAAATAATTGACACGTTGTGCCTTTTTTCGATCTTTGTTCTTCGCTTTCTTCGTTCTTTGCTTTCTTCGTTCCATGCCGACGGATACTCGCAGGCAAAGCTGAGCCTGTAAGGTAACACTGCACATGAAAACGAGATTTGATAATTAGCAAAGCTGGAGGAAGACCGGTTTTTTAGAAAGATTAGGAAATATCACCTTTCTCTTGTATGCGGCACCACTCCGGAAATGAGGAATGATGGGCGGCAAAAACTTTAATTCCAGGAATTCAGGGACCTAACATATCTTTGTCTAGTTGATCAAGAAAAAAAACATATATGGGTCACAGTGAATATGGAAGAACCAATTCTGAATACTCTTAAACGGTGATGATGAGAACTCACCTGCTTTCAGGCAGAACCAATCATTCTATATTCCCGACAAAAGTGCTGAAGTGTGGATAGTAACTATCTAAACTTAAGCTTAGCATGGATGTCTGAAAGAACTGTTTTTCTCCCGATCTATATCAACCAATGACAGACGACTAGGTTAAAACTAAACAACAGGCTGGTAAGCATGAATTTTACCTGAAGGACCCTATTAGCTGTGCCAATTATAGTGACATAAGAGGCATAATCCACATTATGTCTGGCGTAGTATATGATGACCTCTATCGCCTCTTATCAGTGTGGTTTAAGTTCCGTTTGATTCACATTTCGACAGATCCTGAAAAAACAATAGAATTCCAAATTGATAATCACCACCTATTCACCGATTTTAAAGCCGCATACAAGAGCATTTATAGAGACGAAGTATACAGAGCAATGTCTAGTTTTGGCAAGCCCCCAAACTCGTTCGTCTGTGCTGGATGACTTTGGACAATTCTCACTGCTTCATAAAGATCAGAGACGATTTCACCGAAACATTCATAGCCAATGTATGTGACTTCATTATCATCATTCTTGAGAGGATTGTACAAGCCCTTCCTGCCAACATTAGGTGACAATATTCAATAAATCTTTGCAACCAAAAGCATACGTCGAGGATACTGACATCATTGGTCGGATTAAACGTGATGTCATTGCCGTGGCGTTAGCAGTGAATGGAAGCAGGGCCAAGTATTTGCTTGAAAAGCGATTGATGAAATCCTAGATAGTTCCTTGGAAAATCGTAGGTCGTATATGTGTGAACGGGTTCAGCATACAAACTTTTAATCAGAAACATTCAAAGCAGTATAACAAAATGAAATGTAATATTTGGATTAACGGAACAAATGGGGACTCCAAAGTAGATTCGCTCTTCATTTTCCCACAAATATGAGGACATCATGTTTAATGCCGAATCCGAATGGCAAATTTTAGAAAATTCTCATGACAATGTTAATTTTGAGTTTTGTCACTACTTTTCCAAGATGAGGAGTAGTGAAAAAAATAGTCCAACATCCTTAGTTGTAACCACCAGTCCACTGCAGTACAGCGATATAGATCTGATACAAAAAGTCAAGGCAATAGACTTCCTAGATGCCTGTGAGATTTACAACGAATGAGCACCATTACCCCGGCTCACACCATTAAGTGGCACACACAAGAAACCGAGCTCAACCAACTTGGAGTGCGCAACTGGAGGCAGTTAGCTAAGAACCGTGCTAATTGGGGAGGCATGTTGATTGAGGCCCAGGTTCAATTCGGACTGTAGCGCCACTAAAGTAAGTAACTAAGCAGTTTTTTCTTATAAAAAAGTGTACTTCAATAAAAATTAATAAAAAAAATTGTTAAAACGAATTGCCTTTATATTGAAAATAGATTTGTTCTTTTCAATTTCTCGTTAGTCCTAACTATGTCGAACCTTTTATATGTCATAGGTTCATAAGCTTTTAAAACAACTTTAAAAGTTATCGCCTCATTGTTTTCTCAGTTTTTTAAGCGGAAGTACATAAATTCCTACATGTATCTTATATGTGAGTTAGTAAAATGAAATCGATGGTTGTTAGTGGCCAAATCCAAAACAGGATTTATAAAGTCTAGTCATAGCCTGCACAACATGTTTAATGACACGCTCAAGTCCACCCAAACAGGAATTATTGTTTTGATCGAACCCAGACTTTCTGCGCAGCAGTTTATCGCAACAACCATCGCGCCACTGTCAACCAAGTTCAACTCAGCCAACTGGCGAAAAAAGTCGCGTATCAGGCTCGTTAATACCCTGGGCCAAGCTTTCTCACAACCATTCATGTGTGCGTGTTTACTTCTTCCACGATGGTGGGAACTCCTGTTTTATGCCGACTCCGAACGGCGAATTTGATATAAGCTTTTCTTGGCAATTGATACTACTTGGATGATTTGTCAGATCATCACTAGAGGAGGGCCAGTGAAAAATCATTTAATTGTTGCCACGGCTGGGAATCGAATCCAGACCTTCTGCGAGACAGTTCATCGCACTAACCTTCACGCCACCGAGCCCGCCACTCCAGATGCGAAAGTTTTGCTTATTTACGTATTCGTTGAGCCGGAAATGAGCCTCATCACCAGGTCGATTATGACGAACATAATATGGTCGTAATAAGCGGTGCACATTTTCCACAGAGGATGATTTTTGATAGTAAATTTCATTAATTTGCACTCGTTGCTCGTTTGTAAGTCTTTCGATGATTAGATGGCAGAGGATACTGAACACCTTTCACTTTGACAGATGACGTTTGAACGCCATTACTAACCAGTGCTGCCGACCTGAAACTCTTAAGAAATCACCATTTATATATGATGTACACACCACACTTAAAAACTAAACGTTTGCTCAATATCATTATTTTAAAACAACAAATTCATTAAAGTTTAACTGAGCTTAGTTCCTGACATCTCAAAACAAAAATATTTGAATTGAGTTTTGGTCAAACAATCAGCTTTCGTATAAAGGAAGAATGCACATAATGGACGGACTTCGTATTCATATTTTAGCGACCACTGAGTTTCAACGCCTTATTTAGCAAAGTAAGCCAGACATTCCGCCTTACAATTTCAAATTTGAAAATGCGAAGTTTTTCTGAAACTCGATTTATAGTCAAATGCAAAAGCACTATCTGTCCAAATGTTTATTGGTTTATGCATTCCAAATATTTAATTCAAAAATCTTCTAAGTTTCCACCAGCACGTCTCCTTTCCTATCTACGTGTTTTATATCTATAATTTTTTGTTTCTATTTTAATTAACATCTTAGAAAAAGCCTATGTAAATTCTTTGTCCACACTTTTGTCAATTAAGGATTCCATTATTATTATTCCTTTTAATTCGCAAACAGAAAAGACGAATTTGTGTACTCGCCCAGTTGTCGACACCATTAAATGTCTAGACTCTGGACCAATTATTTAGAAGTGTATAATAGTTACCACCCAGGGCCGGACCTAGATGTTTTAAAATACAGAAGTATTTTTAAAATTCACAATTTGATAAATTGTTTTGAGCGACAAAATTGTATCCATCGGGCTATTTTAGAAACTGTTGATATAAAAGCGGCATCATATTGTACAACAGGAGACATTGCTAAGGTGTTTGGGCGAGACCAAAGTGTTTGCTACTGTTAGGTCTCCTATCAATTCTACGCTTTTGTTATCCATTAAGTAGGTGCAAGGATGATTTCGCTTCACCAGATGTGAACGTCAAAGTTAAGTTTTGGTAATATATACGCTCTGTGTATTAATGCCAGATGGGAAATCCTGGAACTTCACTGCTCTTTTAGCTACTTTGGTACCGAGCGTTAAAACTTTTCGGTGTCGAAAATGCAGTGCTAATCATATAATGCCTTTAGTTTCACTTAAATGACTTAAGTGACAGAAGATGGAATTGTGCTTGAACCCATTTAATTTAACTGGTTCCACCTAACTATCAATTTCGCTTCGATAAAACACTATCGAAGCTATTTCCCTCCCAGCAATATTACCTGTATGAAGTCGTATTGAAAAACATTTTGCGCACTTTTAGGAAGCTATTTACTTATACAAGACTTGTTTATATAAAGGTTTATTCGAGGTTCCCTACTTTTTTAAAGAAAAAAACACAGAAAATTCAAATTTAATGGATAATGTTTTTTATCATTTGAAAGAACATTCTTTGGCATTTATTTTTTGAAGATTATGTCTATCAAATGTTGGCCGTTGCTACGTCGCAGATGGTCCATCCGTTGAGTCCAATTTTCGATAACTCGTTCGGGCATTTCGACTGTTAACTGGCGAATGACACGCGTGATGTTTTCCTCCAAGGCCTGAATCGAAGTGGGTTTGTCGGCATAAGCTTTTGACTTTACATATCCCCACAGGAAAAAGTCTAACGGTGTGATATCACACGATCTTGGTGGCCAATCGACCGGCCCAAAACGTGAAATTATGTGCTCAACGAAATGTTCTCTCAATAAGTCCATTGATTGATGCGATGTGTGGGAAGTGGCGCGAAACACATTCCTCACAGAACGTGAATTTTCATAATAAAGTTGAACAATTTGTAAACGTTGTTTACGCGTAAGTCTTTCCAATATGAAATGCCAAACAATACTAAACAAAAATAACATGACACGACTCACACGTGATCTGTCAAAAAAGGCTATTGAAAAAAGTATCTCTGCTTGGATCACCCGTTACATCTAAAAATCCGTACAGAAAAAACCGTGTTAGCTGTAATAGGCTTTATAGAAGCAAATTATAGGCCTCGCCAAAAGTCGTTCCGAAAATATTTGCAAGCCTTCTCGAAGTTGAATAGTTACGTAATTTTTTAATATTTTCTTTTTGTTTTTTACATTTTATTATATTATTCACTTTTATTAATTTCAATCCTTTAAAATTATTAAAACCAAATTCCTTATAATATGAAAGTATGAAACTTAATGCAAGTGGAATTAATTATAAAAAAAGCTGTTATCTTACTGGGATTCGAACTCACGTTCTGTCGTACAGTAGCCCAGCACGCTATCTAGTAGGCTGTCCTCTGTAACAAGAAAGAACAGTAGGTAAGTACAGCGAAGTATTATCTTGGATCGTGTTGACTCATTCTCCGGTAGGTTCCCGATCCCTTCACCTTTTTCCCTATCTTTTAACCTTTGCTCTCTTAAGCCTTCATTGGTATGCTTTATACATGCTTTGCTTCCGATTAACTTCTTTCGATGTTTTCAAAACATCTAATCGTATGTTACAAGTACATTGTACAAAAATCTCCGGAAGCTTAAAAACATTCTTACAGAGGTTATACCATCATTACTTCGGTTATGCTTGTGAATTTTCCTGCATAATGTCTTAAACAAGCTTCTTACTAAACAATCGAATGCAAAAATGCTCAACCTCCGCGGAGAATTACTATATAAAGCCTACAGAAATAATTGCTCGTGGAAATTAAATTTGATTTCCTTATAGTTGAATAATTTTTAGTTGGGCACTTTATTACGCTTTTGAGGATTGTTTGAAAAGCGCCTATCAACAGACGAAAGGTCAACTATTAGTAGAATATGGAATCGTATCTGTTGATTCCTTACAACTGTGGCTATACTCTCAATAATAAATTCGATGAAAATCAGTAAAGGCGTTGATATGCCGTATCAAAACCATATTTTCCCGTTAATAAACAAAAATAAAAAAAAACTATTAAGAGATATTCAGCCTCAAAATAATAAGGACGCAATTGGTTAAATTTCGGTTTAAATGTCAACATAGACTGTTGTAAAAAGTTCAATCAAAACCTTCAGATTAAACCGATAGTTTTATATCTATCTAGCCAATTTCAAAAACCCCTCCGGTTATTATGCCATGAACCTCGTATGTACAACTTGATGTAAATCCGTTGACCCGAGCGATTACGGATACCAGAGCTTTCGCACTGAAAAACTCGAAGCAACTAAGCTCCAAAAGGATTGAAGGCTGCCATCTTTCAGCCAGAGACGCTCAATGGGACGGAAGTCCTTTACGTTAGTTAATACATATAGTAAAATATATGGATCGACTAGGAAATCAAAGACGATCTAGCCTATTCATGTCTGTCCATTCTAACAAGTGTAAAAAAATTTCGGAATCCGCCCACTGCCGCTCCAATTTTTAGAAAAGAGTTGTTTTTGGTCAAACGGTAATGAATTTTGAAAAACTTTCTGAACAGGATAGTAAGAGAATCCTGATTTTTTTCTATATTTTTTCGATACATAATTTTTTACTAGAAGCGTTTTTAACAAAAAAAAGCTTTCGGTAGAATTTAAACGAAATTAAAAAAAAAACGTTCAATGTTTAACGTTTTTTGTAGATCATTCTTACTCACGTATTTTTATTTAGCAACCCGACTTCGCCCGTGTACAATTTTAATGACGAAAAATTTAATTTCTGGTACTTAGACCTCGAATGCTCACTCTTGTAAGTGATAGAGCAATTTTGAATACAAATCGGAAATCAGTTCAGCAGTTCTCGAGATGAAACGGGTATGCTTTGTTCTTGGGGCTTTATTTTAGACTATGTGTAGATAGATACAACTTTAGCTTTACATTCAAAACCGAAAAATTAATGACGCCCTTTATGTGCTGGTAGCGGGTGTTTTTTTTAGACGTTGGTTTTTCAAATATCTAGATATAAAACTGACATTTCGTGGTCGACTCGGGTAACTCGAATGTGTTTTTTTTTTTAGACGTTGGTTTTTCAAATATCTAGATATAAAACTGACATTTCGTGGTCGACTCGGGTAACTCGAATGTGTTTTTTTTTAGACGTTGGTTTTTCAAATATCTAGATATAAAACGGACATTTCGTGGCCGACGCGGGTAACTCGAATGTCATTTATTTTCAGTTTGGTTTGCCATTTTATCATGAACAATTTGACAAATGAACAACGCTTGCGAATTGAGCAAATTTATTTCGGAAATAATGGTTCAGTTCGCGAGGTTTAGAGTAAGCTCCGTCGACAAAATCGTCCATCAGAGCAATTAATTCGGTTAACCATGGATCGGTTTCGCACTACGTTTACTCTTTGTGATAATATGCATCCGCACAGATGTCGAACAGTGCGCACCGAAGAAACAATTGCCGCTGTGGAGCAAAGTGTTGAAGAGGACCCGAATGAATCGATTCGCCACCGTGCACAGCAATTGGAGCTTTGTCCATCAACTTTATTGAAGATTTTGCACAAAGATCTTGGCTTACGACCTAACAAGATCCAGCGTATGCCAGAATTAAAGCTGAGAGACCATGGAATGCTTCGTGATTTTGTTGTATGGGCCGAAAATGAAATTGATCTCGGTGCTGATTTTCATAGCAAAATTTTGTTCAGTGATGAGACTCATTTTTGGTTGAATGGCTACGTCAACAAGCAAAATTTCCGCATTTGGACTGAAGAGATCGCCATGAGACTCTTAAGACGCCATTACATCCACAAAAACTGACTGTTTGGTGTGATCTATGGGCTGGTGGAGCCATACTTCTTCCGAAATGATTGACTTATTGAAGGAAACATTCGATGAGCGCATAATTTTGCGGAGTGGACCTGTCAATTGGCCACCAAGATCGTGTGATTTGACACTATTGGATTATTTTCCCTGGGGATATTTGAAGTCGCTCGTCTACGTCAACATACCAGAAACGTTAGGGGACTTAGAAGCCAACATTCGTGGCGTTGTTGCTGACATACAGCCCTAAATGCTCGAAAAAGTGGTTAAAAATTGGACCTCTAGACTTGGCTTTATTTAAACCAGCTGCAGCGGCCACATGCCCGAAATTATATGTAAACATTAATAAATAATAAATAAAGCTAAATTGATGGACATTACAACGATTTTATTGTGTTTTATTTCAATCTTAAGTTCTATACCCCTAAAAAAAAACACCCTTTATAACTGGTCGAAACCGTAGACAATTTTTTTTTAGTGTGTGAACAAATTACTATGGGCGGCATTAATTAGATCTGTCCTAGACGGTCCCAACCAACTCTATGTTACTGTTTCAACCTATTCGCGCCCTTAGCTTCCCAATCATAGATCCGGCTCTGATTTCAAAACCCATATATTCTCAAATTAGTACAAATGGAAATTAATGCATTACACGACCGCTGGTTATATCCTGAGGTGTGCCATTATCATGAAAGTTGGAAAATTATTGCTATTCTCTAGTAGGTCATTGTGAATGTTTTTTTTTTTTTTTTGTAAAACAGGTCCTCAAACAATAATTTCAATTATTTACACATGAAAGCCCAGTGAAACCATTTGCCTTTTATGTGTTCCATTAAAATGAAATGAAAATGAGAACAAAGGCACTTCTGATGGACAATATTGCGATAGTAAGCAAACAAAAACACCCATACACAACCACACCTATCCAAATGATATTTTATATGAATTTTTCATTTTGATGAAAAGTAAAATGTGAGTGGGTTCGTTCGAATATTTGAATGCATCACTTGCAGTGATTCGTCAATGTTTCCCATTGAAAAGAGCTCTCATTTTCCAGAGCTACAGGTACACACTTGCTTTAAATCATATGAGTAACTAGTTAAATTTTTCTCGAGTGCAATAAAACTTGATTGAGGACTTTCAATGTCCTTTATGGGGACATTCGCATATGATATCAAAACTAGATGAATAAACTATTCAATTAAAACTCCATCAGAGCACATGTCCAAAATAGCCAGCGTAGCTTTTATTATGTTTTCCCTGTGAAAAGTATCTAATATTAAAGAAAGTATCTAATGCAAAAATAGTTGTGATTTCCCAAATCAAAAACTGGGTCAAGTACCACGATTCCTAAATCAGAGCAAAGGTAATGAAACTTTAAAAGGTTTTTTTTTTGTGGTTGTATACTACCACGCTTGCCAATTGGTGCATGAAAGTAGAGTATCCACAGAGCTGTGTGTTAGACAACTATTACAAAAGAAATCCTTTACTATACGCAAATAGAAACTAGGATACGTAGAGCTAGCTATGAGCAGAGAGTGGAATTGAGAAGTGTTAGCAGAGAATTAGCTTTTGGGAGGGGGGAATATGCGGTCCCATTATTGAAAGGGATATCTGTTGGTGTATCTGTGAAACCGTTTGTTTTAGAATATTTTCAAAAGGATTTTATGATACGAAGAAGAGTAATTCCAAGGATCGTTTTCTGGTGGAATTGTAGCAGCACTTAAGCTATTCACACATTCTCATGTTGGCTTTTCAATGCTAGATGAGGTCTAATATAACTGCAGGACGATAGCTTCACATTTACTCCCGTTGTATGGTATAATTCTAGTCTTTTATGTTATCGTGTGAGGTACCATGTGGGATTGGAGTCTGAATCAATTTATTTTGAATAGAATTCCCAACTGGGATACAGTTATATTCAGAGTTATTGGATTTCTGAAAGGATTTTCAATGGTGAGTAATACCTGCTGCAAGTATGCATTTGTAGCCTTTGATTCAGCAGACAAGACAATGTGCCCTTTGTTTCAGAGAAGTCTATATTGCTTAATTGCGTGGAGTATACTTACTTACATACTTAAGTGGCGCTACAGTCCGGAATGAACCTGGACGTCAACCAGCATGCCTCTCCATAAAGCCCGGTCCTTAGCTAACTGCCTCTAGTTGTGCACTCCATGTTGACTGAGGTTGGTTTCTACTTGTAAGCGCCATTTAAAACGAGGTTTTCCCTTACTGCGTCTGAAGTCTGGATGGGAATCGAAGACTCTGCGAGCCGGAGTATTGGTATCCGTTCGATCTACATGTCCCAGCTATATTAAACGTCCAATGCGGAGTTTTTTGACTAGGGGCATGTCGCTGTACAGCTCGTATAGTCCTTGGTTGAATCGTTCCTCCATAGCCTGTTACCCGAAACGGGACCGAAGATTTTTCGATGAATTTTCCTCTCCAATCGACCAAAAAATTTTTCATCCGCTTCTGATACGGTCCATGCTTCAGCGCCATAGTGCAGGACTGGGATGCTCAGGGTTTTATATAGGATCACCTTAGTAGTTCGAGTGAGTTAGCCTTCTCAGCCCGAAGAAACAGCGGTTGGCAAGATTAATTCTTCGTTTAATTTCTGCGACGAGATGTTGTCAATATAGTTAAAGACGTTCTGCCCATTTCGTCGATTTCGTGTATCCAATCATTTTGGTGGGTTGATGAGATAGGCGGTGTGCGTCTTCCTCATCACACCCAGGTCAATATAGTTCCATTGTGATGCCCTTTTGCGGTCCACTTATGTGGTTGGCTCCCTTATTATCCCGTTACTGATCACTGTTGTTAGCCGTTTTCAGCCATCCAGATGTGGTTGCAAACCTAAAAAGATTAGAGCGAGGGGTTTCGGATAGATTCGTGAGGTCATGGAAAAGTATTTTCCTAAGGTTCACATTCTTAATTGGCTGAGGCCTGGGCAGTGGCACAGAAAGAGGAGGGTTTCCTCTTGTGTTTCTTCATCACCGAAGCCTCTGCAGAGGTCATCCTCTATAAGACGCATTTTCAGTTTGGGGCTTTTTAGTAAGTTGTGTCCAGTTAGAATCCCTACTGGAATCGAGACAGATTTTCTGTTTCTTTGAATTAGTTTATGGGTTCAGGCTTTGTCATATTCAGGCTACATTCTTTTGGAAGTTTCACAGGTTGAAAGGATGTTCCACCTGTTTTGACAGACTTGTCTGCTTGGTAAATGATAGAGGCAGATCCTTTTCTCGCCAGTTCATCAGCAATTTCATTGCCTTGTATGCATCTGTATACAGAGACCCAGGAGAGCTTAGCATTATGTTGGACGCCAAGAACCTTTAGCTCTTCACGATTACGCTTCACAAGCTCAGATTTAATTTCGACAGCAGAGATGGGTTTTATTTCAGCCTGACTATCAATAAAGATGGTGATATCATCTGGTGGTATCGCCAGCACTGAGGTCGCTTTGGCTGCCTCTGCTACTGCCAATATCTCGGCCTGGAAGACACTGCCGTGCTCAGGGAGACGAAAAGTGCTGTTTGACTTTAGTGTCTCTGAAAACACTCCAGCTCCAACGCCTACATCTGTTTTTGAACCATCAATGTAGATGGATTTTACGGTGCGCAGTTCGCTCCTCTCCCACTTCTCTCTGCATGGAAAGATGCAGGAGATATTTTAAAGTGATGGTGGGGCAGCATGTAGTCAGAGGATACAGCTGAGCTTAGATATCTGTAAAGAATTGGGGCATATCCTCCTGAGTTCGTTTTCCAGCAGTAAGCTGGCTGATACTTAGAGCCCTTTTGGCTGCAGATTCTTGCATGTAAAGGTCTAGCGGTAGCAGGTTAAGGATTGTTTCCAGTCCCGCTGTTGGTTTAGTTCTCATTGCGCGTTGCGCCCACTCAAGCTATACTTTGTAGCTTTGTTATATTTTTCACATGGGGGACTTTATGTGTGGATTGCCACCATACAAGCCCCTCATATTTTAATATAGGTCTGACTATGGCCATTATATCCATAGGATGATCTAGGGTTCGGACCCCAGTTTTTTTCAAATATTCAGTTTCACGTATAAAAAGCGACTGTGGCCTTTTTAATGCGTTCGCAAACTAAAGGTAATACGTATTAGAGGTTGGTCCACGGTATTCTCCACGAGGTTTCCTTTGACTGCATTTGTGTTCACATTATTGAAGGCTCCTTTAATGTCGAGAAATGCAGCGAATGTATGTTACTTCTCGTTAACAGATTTTTTGATTGTACTAACGATATCATGTAGGGCAGTTTCGACTCCCTTACCTTCCGTGTAGGCATGTTGAGCCGAGGATATGTATTGAGGGTAGAAATTGTCATGAATGTAGATATCCATTAATTTTTCGAGGGTTTTTAACATTAAGGATGTAAGACTTATTTTCCTTAAGTCCTTCGCGGTCGTGTTCCTGGGCTTGCCGACTTTTGGGATTAATACTGCCTAGGCATGTTACTGCATTTTAGACTTATGAAGGCAAAATAAGCAGAATTGGTGTATAGTCAAAGTTAATATACTGGATATTGCCAACTTAAATCCGCTCAGGACCTACCCCCGTTCTACAATGCTAACCATCGTTTATTTGTGAATTAAATAATTATATTTCCGTTTGATCTGGTCTTATACACCCTAGAAGACGGAAGGGATGGTAGAAGTATAACTGAAGTGAGTCCCTAGGACTGAGTTTCGTGCCCGATAATCTTTCTCGTTTTTGAGAATGACCTCTTGTTTTTGTTCTTCTTTTATTCGCAGTATTACGATACCCCCATCATTTTTGACTACGCCCAAGTCCCTCATATTCAGAAAGGATCTAATATGTAAGAGGGGTTGATGAACCATGAACCTCCAACCATCCTTGTATCCGCATACTCAATAACTCAACCGCAATACTTAATTCGCCACGAATGCTTATTAGCTTACGCTCAAGCCTTTATTTGGAAGTAGCTACTTTAAAAGTGATTCATTTCAAAACCGCACATCACGAATGTGAAATATTTTACCAAACTCAATTTTTCCCCTCGTTTTCAATTCACGGACATTCAAAATCGACCTCCATAAAATAATCGGTAGGTATGCTCCAGACCCAATCCACTAGAAGTCGGTACACCTTTCATCGTCCATTTCAAGCACCCGAATATCCCTTTTCATTTTCTGACATTATTTACCATCCAACCCATGTCATCGGCTAATTCTAGTCTACAACTCTGTCCATCGAAAATTCCATCCCATTATAATCCTCATCTATTTTGAAGGATCTCTTCATTTGTACACCAGGTTGAAATATTTGCACCAAAAAAAAACAAAAAAGCACAAAAATTCCTCTGAAATCCTGCAAACAACTTTTCATTCGTGTGATGCAATTTATCTTTCTACTACTACCGGGTTACTTTGTGCTGGTATGCATGTCCTGGACTAAAGATTTATCATCGCCTCGTGTATACAGTCATGACCCCGTTCGCATGACTGCAGAGCTGAGTATCCCCAAATGAGTGCAATTTTTCAAAACCAGTCAAAAAACTCTTCAAAGGGATTTTGTCAGCTTAAAGCAACACTCCATCAAAAGTTCATGTCCCGGAATACCTAGACAAGACCATCACACTTTTCACTTCAAAATCCGATTCCAGTTGACAAGATTTTCTCCCGCTGTCGCTTATTGAATTATACGACACGTGTCCACGATTCCGCGTATCTATTCATCCCCACTCAATGGATCGTCCATAAATTTCCAAATTGGCCATTCATCTCTGATAATTTCCTAATAAATCATTGCCTGTCCAACCCATTTCATAAGATCTTAATTTTAAGCTCGGATAACCTTAGGGGCAAGTCTTCACCCTTTTTTTTGTCGGTCTTTGGGATGCGATTGCGGTGCGTCTTTTACATTTTGACACTTGGTGTAAACATCAATCGCGCACATCTTTATCTTGATTTGTTTTCACTTTCATGGGGACTATGAATATCCTCGCTAAATTAGTATCAATAAAAGTAAATGATGTGCTGCTTCATAAAGTAGGATTTTTTTAACGGCGCTGCTAGATGATGGGTAGATGGTGGATAGGCAGGAGGCTGACATATCCCAGAGCAGGGTTGCAGGGCTTTTTTCTATTTTGTGCTTAGTGGGGGTTGAATATTTCTTTTGGCTGAGGATTTTTTTTTAGAATAGAAGGCGTTGTCCACAATTTCCTTTGAAAAATTTAATCGCACTTGAATTGGCTGTGATAAGCGTTAGCGTTCATAGCTCCCTTGCCATAACCTATGAATTTGTGTGCTTAAATTTTATGATCGCAAAATCTAAACTGCCTTAGGATTTTGTCCTCCTTTTCTATTCTTGTTTTTTTTTTGTGGTTATGGTTGTGTTTACATTATTACTTTGTTTAAAGTCAATTGTACTTGTGCATAAAAGTGGCGAAAATAACGATTACAATTGGGGACACTTAAAGCGGAAGGACGCTTTATTGTTTTTACAACAGCTAACAATATTTAATAGGTTTGAATATATCATCAGTTGATCCTGGCTAAATCATTGACGCTACAGCATACAATCATTTAGCAAAGTATGATCCTTTAATGCAATCTGATTTTAGTTATATTTAAATGGGAAGGTTTATAGCTTCAGAAAAATTATGGAGCTAAGCGATTTGTCCGAAAAAAGAATTGAAGTTTATATAAAGGCAGCGGATTTAAATTGGTAACTCATTCGGAACCATATCGAAGAGGACCACATGAACTTGGCCCAAAACATCACGACAGTGGCGTAGCGTGGGTTAAGGCAGACCCAATTTATGCCACCCCAAGAATTTTTTCACACACACAAAAAAAAAACAATTTGTCCACTGTTTTAAATTGGCGGTTGAATTTTAAGGGTTTTTGATGTCGCTGAGGCATAATTGAGGTTCTATGCCGTTAATGTGCCGACTGATCTCATCCTTTAGCTCTTGAATTGTTGCTGGCTCATCGACGTACACCTTTTCTTTCAAATAACCCCAAAGAAAGAAGTACAACGGTGTCAAATCACATTATCTTAGCGGCAAATTGACATCGTCACCACGTGAGATAGCACGGCAATTAAATTTGTCGCGCGAAAGACCCATTGTTTCGTTAGCTGTGTAGCAAGTGGCACCGTCCTGTTAAAAGCAGATATCGTCTACATTCATATTATCATCTCACGATAGCTAACACCATAAACAGTAACTACCTGAACCGCCTCATTTTTGAACAAACAGACATGGCTAGACCTATTCAACCTGACTCTGAGTCGATCCATTTACTTTCACGCATAACTATCGAAATTGTTTCTCTATGTTACAAACTAAGTGTCAAAACTAATATACGCCTATGGGATAAGGTATAAAAAATGGGCCGGACTAAAAACTGAATGGAGTTGAAATTTAGAAAATGGCATTGTCATCGCATCTTGTTCAGACTGTTCATCTAAATCTTCTGTGGTTTGACAAAAAAACAACGTTTTTCTATTGGATATGTTATGTGGTAGGGTATACAAATAGTTTTTAATGAAAAAATGTCCCAAAAAGTAGGCGTGTGTGCACATGAATATAAATCACGGTAGGTACCCAGAAAGTCTCCTTCAGTCTCGTCGACGTTTATCATTTTGGGATTTATGGAATGTGTGCAGTACTTGTACACACAGGCACAACTTCAAGCGAGCAAAGGGGAAAAGAGAGCTATTAGATCTTGTATACCATGTTATATTGATATCTAATAACGTTCATCAACTATTTAGGATTGTTCACAACTGATCAATTTTTTAGCGCTTAAGGATTGCAGATGTTTATCTACTCTGGTATTGAGTTGTTGTAGCTTATAAATAGGTGGAAATGTTCTGGAATTCTGGAAGTTCGTTCCATTGTTTGCTGTTCTGTAACAAAAATAATTTCGGTGATGCTAAGCTCCTCGGATCATCTACCAGTATAATATATGTAATAAACAGACAGATCTCCTACAAGTCTTGGATGTGCCAAAGGTTTCTGCTATGAAGTAATGGATCATTGAAAACCCTCATTGGAAATTATCTATCTCTATCGCTATCGCTATCTACTACTCCATAGAGAAGTATCCTTCTTATAGCCAATACGAGGTTGCGTTACCCGTTTCTATGGATTCCTTGCAAGAATAAAGTGCGACTGACTTTCTTTACTCTTTCTGTTATGTTCGGCTTTCAGTTAAGCTTCCTATCCAAAATAAGTCCCAGGTATTAAGGTTTGTCGGAGAAATGAAAAAATAAATAAACAAATCAATACTTTATAGTGAGACTGCTGCTCATAACTGAAATAAAAAAGTTGAATAAGCCCGCAACTTAGATTATTTCTTTGTTTATCTGTACGTGACCAATAAACTTCACACTTCACTTTAGTCTATCAGTTTGAACATGACTTCTGAGCTTGGCGAATAATTTCAGGAAAGTGCGAGTAAAATAATTTATAATTATGACACAAGTGGTAAATTGTTTTGTAAACCAAAACATAAATTTAAACATTATTCATCCATATCGTTTAAAAACAAATTCAAGTTCTTAAGAGAATCGATTCGAGAGAATCCAGAAAAGGATTATTAAAAACAATCAATTGCTTTTGAATGCAGCGGCAGAAAATATAAATTTGACAATGAAACGGGTGCGAACTGGTTCTCATAAAAATATTGAAAACGTGCTATTGATTTGGTTTAAGGACATGCGAACGAAAGATGCAGTAATTAGTAGTCCTCTTTTAATGGAAAAAAAAAATTCGTCGGATACGCACGGTGCTAAGGAATACATCTCACCAACACATCTCCAAGAATATAGCGAATTTACAACGCGGATGAATCTGCACTATTTTTCAAAGCTTTACCCACTGGCACATTGGCAAACAGGCTAGAAAAACCATCATATGGAAGAGTAAACAATTATTTTTGTGGTAAATTCAAGTAATAGCGACAAGATAATTTTCTGCATAGGGAAATCCCGAAACCCTAGCTGTTTTCGTAACTCTACGGTCCCTGTTAAATATTTTTCCAACAAAAAGGCTTGGATGACTGGGTTGATCTGGTGCGAAATAATAAGGTATCATAACGCAAATTTCAGATCGAGCGGTAAGAAAGCTTAATTCGTTGTTGACAGCGTTGTAAAAGTAACGACCAAATGAATACCCGTATGGATTCGGTACTTTTTCACTTACTACCCGTTACAAAGAATTCGTTACTTTCGTTATTTTCGTATGTTCGATACAGATCATATCATTTACGTTTCAAAATATGTAAGTACTCACTGCTCAGAGACCAAGGTACGTCAGCATCAGCACATCACGGAGCCACTCACTCGTTCTCAAAAAAAATTGTAGCCGTTACAGACGCGGGCGGTAAGTGGGGAGGGGAAACTTCCTCGATCGTATACGTCGGCTATGCATATAATTCGTTAACGAAAGCAACGAAACCAAACCATGCAAACGTAATGGGATGAGCATCGAAAAAACATACAAATAACGAATCTGATTGGAGTAACGTCCGAAACGCACGTGAAGTGGTTCTGCATGCAGTTTGACATACATACAGTGCAGTGGCTCCTGTCATAACATTTAGCTTACTATGGTGTATTTTGCTGATATTTATTTTAACATTTAACACAAAGGATCAAGATCAAGCAACAGAACAGTCTGAAAACGATGATGAAATCAATAATTACCGCCGCAGTTGTTGTTTATTCATCAGGGAAAAGAGGAAGTCAAGGGACTGCATTGCTACCCACGATTGCCGGGAGTGATCTTATCGACTGCGCACTGTGTTTTCAATGTGTTTAATTTAATAAAAATTTAAGTATTTTTTTGTTTAAATACAAAAATGAGTTTAACTGTTTTTCTGCCTGCAATTTCTTCCAGAAGCATGTCCTATTTACAAGATGGCGCATTTCGCCCATATGAGTGATTAGGGTACGCATAGTTAACACATTATGAGCCGTAATAATCATACCGGACTTTCTGCAAGCTCTATATGCAAACACGGCTCGTATGCTTGATGGTCTGCAATTCGTACCCTTAGAGCATCTCTTAGCATGAATATTAGTTCATCAATGTCATCTTTACTGAATTGCCAGTTTTTACTAAATGGTTTTACTAAAAGCTTCACTCTTCTTGTTAGTGGTCCTAAACTGACAAATTAAATGGATCAATTTTCTCAGCGATAACCTAGTACATATCTTACGATTCTCATCGATTTGAAACTTGAAACTGTTCCAGTTTTCAGCACCATTTCACTGCCTGTTGTCAAGGGCAAGTTCCTCTTCAGCGGATTTATTTTTACTTTGGTCATCCATTTTGAACTTGAGATAGATGTTGTTGCAAATATTTCAGGTCGCGATGTCTTCTTCGGCTCATACTGCTAATCGTATTGCATCGACCGGAGAAAAAGTGTCTCTTTAATTTTTGATACTTTCGTTTTGTTTTGGCGGTTATTTGCTTATTTTTAATCGGAATAAACGTCATAATTCAATGATGCCAAATTTCTTAAAATTAAGTTATTTCCTTTTGTGTTTTGGTGCCCCTGAATTTGTGCAGTGGATTAAGAAATAGAGACAACTTTCAGAACTGCAACGCTTGCAGATTTGACATGTGTTCACTTCCAGTGAAAACTGTGTGTTCTATATTTTCTGCAAGGATAGTTCTGCACGTGTGTTTCAGGCATAACGAAACCTGTGAAAGTAACGAAACTTAATTGGCAGTAACGATTCGGTACTTTGAATCGTAGTTGACAATGCGCTTTATTTATTTTATTTATTTATTTATTTATTTATTTATTCAATCTACGATTTGTAATCTACAGATTTCGAAATATATTGACAATGTGTTATATAATAAAGTCAATAAATAATAAAGTAATAATTCATTGATTAATTAGAGTAATTACTAATTTTTTTAAAATATTTCTAGGCAAAAATATATCTAATTCTTTGAGGTACAAATAAAACATTTGAATAGACAATGAAATAGGTTCACAATGACCAAACACTGTACTACGACGACTTTCAAATAACAGTGGTCTTAGCCTAAGAGCTCTAGAAGGAGCATACAAATTCAAACAACTAAGCAAATTCTCATTATTAACTGTTGCACATAAAATATCCCGAATAAACATAACGTTGTACATATTTCGCCTCGATTTAAGAGTCTGCATCCCAAGCAATACAATGCCATTATTGTAAAATAAGTGACGTAGAGCAAATCTGATGATTTTTTTCTGAACACTTTCAATTCTGTGTTTATTTATAGCCGTAGTTGAACACCAAGCAACACAAGCATACTCTAAGACAGGACGCACAATACTGCAAAATAATGCTTTAATAGTATAAGGATCTTTGAAATCTGAAGAGTTTCTTTACATGAAACCTAAAAGCGAGTTTCCTCTGGAAACTATGTTGTTGATGTGTAGATGAAATCATAAATAATATGATGAGACTATTTTTGACAACGTCAAAATAGAATTCCTGCTTGCAAAAACAACTTTTATTATTTAACCTTTGGACCAACAGATAATTTGGTCTTTTAAGTCGCATTATTGAAGATGTGTAATGGAAAACAAGCTTAATAGAGGAGTCTGATGTCACATTTCATACTTTATTTCTATAAAATGTATTTCATATATAAAAACAACAAATTAAAGCAAATGATTTTTACAAAAGTTATGCGTGTTTAAAATTGGTAGGTCTTATTTGATCCACCCTGTAATAATAAGATATATATACATATATAAACAAATTGAGCGATTGCAATTTTAAATCAAATTAGAAAAATATTTTAACATTCCAATATATTAACACATTTTCATAAGAATTCATATTTCGTCCATACAACGTTTTAGGTAATTTAAACTACTCTGATGGTATTAAATTATATGTATGTATTTATTGCATTACCCGATAAATTAAAAAAAAAATCATATCACCTATCTACATATTTAATATCAATCTAATTTTCCACCGACAAAAACTAAACCACCAATTAAACAGCGCAAAACGGCTTGTCGAATACTATTAACAAACAACACTTAACCAAAGAGGCAGAAAGCAATTAATAATACTTTCACCACGTCGGCCATTGCATTTTATTAATTGTTCACTTTTTTTCGCATTCTAAATTGTAAGCCTCAATTAAACCGGAAAAAATAGAAATAAACAAGCTAATTAGCAGCACACACAAACAAAACACAAAAAACTGCAACAAGGACACTAACGCTATTAATTTTCCAGTGTCACCAATTAAACTATACGAGCCGTGTTTGTTCATTCACTCCTAATTTGCAGCAAAACCGTGTGAAAAAAAGGGAAAGCGTCATCAATCCATAATTAGTTTGATTTTATTCAAATTTATGAATTTATTAGTCGCGTTAATTGTTTTTTATTTCTAACAATGAAAATAATTTAATTGATTATGATTTTAATCCCGATTTAGTGAATATCTTTATATAGGTGGATATTTATGCTGCCGCCGCGAGGATATGAAAAAAGCCTTGGACAGCGTTGCCACTTTGTCACTACTTCGGAGGACATATAAATATTATTGATGTTGTTCACTTCATTTATCATCACAAATAAATAAAACATAGGACATAGAGGTAAAAAATTAAATAAAATATCTTACTTTCTTTTAGTTTTCAATAAATCTTCATGACTGTTTTTTTATAAGCTTGCATACTAGACATCCTGGAAAAAAGGGGGATGCCAAGTGCTTGCCTATCTGGGTAACGTTTCTGTCGCAATCTTAGGGAAGCCCTTGAAAATACTCAAGGAACTTCTCCAAAACGCAATAGAGAAAATTTCCAAATGTGCAGTCAGCTGTGGTCAACCCCTATAAGATTGAACTGGCCCTGTTCACTGAGAAATAACACTAACCCGCATCATTAAACGGAATCGGATTAGCATTTTCAGACAAAGCAAAATATCTGGCACTTATTTTGGACAGGAAGCTTAACTGCAAACCGAACTTACTTACTTACTTACTTAAAAGGCGCTACAACCCGGAATGAACCTGGGCCTTAACCAACATGTCCTTAGCTAACTGCACACTACAAGTTGGTTGAGGTCGGTTTCTACTTGTGCCACTTAAGTCATGGTCTTCCTCTACTGCGTCCGACGTCTGGCTAGGAATCGAAGACTCTGCGAGCCGGAGTATTGGTGTCCATTCGTTCTTCATGTCCTAGCCTTCTTAAACGTCCAATACGGAGTTTTTGACCAGGAGCATGTCGCTGTACAGCTCGTATAGTTATTGGTCGAATCTTCGTCTCCATGGCCCGGGTTTTCATTCCGTGCCATTCTGACCTGGCTGTTTATAGTGTTGCTGTTTTTCTTCGTGTTATCAACACTCGCGCTTATCGTTTAGCAAGTCAAATCCGGTTGGATGAGATCAGTACCCGATGGTTTCCACTTGAAGGTTAAATATTAGCACGTGATGTGTTGTCAGAGTTACAACCAGTCTGCATTGCCAAGTTGAAGCCAAGTCTACACTCGTTCCACAACACCCAACCATGGGAAGCCGAACATAACAGAAAAAGTAAAGAAAAAAACAGTCGCTCTTTATCATCTCTCTTTATATCTCGTCTATAAGACCGATACTTCTCTATAGAGTAGTAGTATACCGGACAGCGGTAGAAATATCTATAAATAGCAACAAACTAGACAATGTAAAATGAACTGCGTATCTGCAGCGCTAGACGTTGTCTTTCAACTTTTACCACTTGATATCTTTGCAAACAAATGGCAGCTTACTCAGCCATCCGACTAAAAGCTGTCAAACAGTGGCCAAATACACAAACAACAATTGTAAACGGAAATACAAATTTTCTAGAAAATACCGATTACGTCCTTTCCAGGTTGAAATTTGATAAGAGTTTCCAGACTCTTGTCCGGTGTCTTGTCCGACAGTCTTTATCTCAGCCTATCTTTCTGTCTTCCTAAACACTGCGGTGTGTTCCAAGCGGAACATAGGTGGACATCACTGGACACTGGCTATGCATTCATTCGAACGATTTCAGCAGGGGCTAAATAGCTCAAATAGGTTTTCTTGCAGGTAACAAGGAGAATGGACCAAATCAACCTGATATCACAATGGACCAATAACTGATCTAGGTGTGCTGGCGAATTGGTGGCAGTCACACTAACCTCAACTTCTAGTGCACAGCCTAGAATATTTCGATATTTACAACCATCCGAAGACTTTCAGCGGTATTTTATGATAGCTGACCAAGTCCCTCTCTACATAATTAGATAAAACTAATATAAATATCTAATCGTAATTAAATCTAAGGAGTAGACTACCAGTCCGTAAAGACTTAGGAAAGCGCTACATTGCTCAATATTCAGCCATCGACATTCGCTATGCTGTCATTCTGTTTCAGATTGGTCACGATCTGATATCGTGTGGGAGAAGCGGATGAGCATTGTCCATGACGACGTAGTTCAATTCAACTCAAAGAAAACGCAGAAAGAACAAGTCATCTGTTTCGCAAATCATAATGGAGAAATTAGAAAAAATCTTTGCATCTGCTAGGCATCACAAACAAATCTGCCACCTGTGGGTCAGCGAAGACTGTAGGAGATCTGTTTCTTTATTGCAGATATTATTACGGCAGATATTTCGAGGAGCTTAGAAGAATCATACCTAGAGTTGTTGATTTAAAAAAAAAACAAGACAAGCTGCATATAAGCATGCCAATCTGAAAACGACAAAAACAACGCCTTACCTACCAACATTATTTTTATTACAGAATAAGCAATCTTTGAAACGAACAAATATACAATCGGCAATAGCTCAAGACCGGTTCTGCCTTATCTGAGAAAATCTTATAAAAAAAAACCGTCGCGGATCAGACGCTTGTCTCGCACAAGATATAATTAGAGTACCCACTCGGATTCAAGAACCACAACTGGTTTGTCCTGTAAACAACGTTAATCGAATAAATCAAATGAATACAATTTTCTTAACGTTTCGACTTCATAATTGCCTTATTGATTCCACGACCTAAATATAAAAGAAAAAATCTGGAAGCTATCCAGACGTAATTCGTGGAATCACATAAGCAATTACAATATGGGAATTGAATTACAAAAAAAGCTTACAATTGTAATATGCGTTTGCTGCTTCTTATGCTGCGGTAGATATGATGACATCATGGATTGTTTGTTTGAATAACTCCTAGCGGATTGTGGGGGTGATTGGGAAACTGGTGAATACCATAACTCGCGCAACGGTGGTAAATTTTTTGGATACCATTATTTTCTTGCATTAACCCTAAGAGTAGATGTAAATCAATACTTCGGACTGGACAAAAATGTACTCTCTTATGTCTTGTTGGGATAAAAAGCCCTGAAGATCAGTCTATTGTCGTAATGCCTTACAATGTGGCTTCAATTAACCTTTATTGAGAAATTAAGCATCATCGTATAGGACCTTGTTGCGATAATTGTGATCAGATTCTGGTGGTCACATCGACATTTTCGGAAACTCTTTAACAGACATATCCTTTTATTGTAGGATTGCACTGCATCATACAATGATTGGCCTTGTAAGGTCCATGTAGCATATGAATGCCCTTGAATCAAGTTGACCACTTTGAATCAGACTTCTAGTCAGAACGTAAGCTCCCTCGCCCAAACCAGACTATTATTTAAATTGTTTGTCAAAATAAACAATATGGTCAAACCAGATTCCAAGATATTTATTGACACTTCTCACCGCGAAGGCGCGAACGGTTGGTTATCCTGTCCAATGATGTGCAAATTAGATTCTGGTATCGTTTGAGTAATGGGGTAACGAGCAGAATTGTTTCAGTTTGTTAGGAAATTGATCGCAATACCTCCCAATGAGATTGAAGCCACGCTGCAAAAGAATATTGAAGATCTCGATTGCCGGACCGGATCTTCGCTACTAGATCATCAAGGTACGATATAGGACATCCTGGCTAACCTACCTACAAGCTTAATTATATAAATGTTCAACAATATCGGCGAGTTCCCCGTCTTTTGTTGTAAACCATTTTTCAAATAATTTATTTGAAGTTGCATTGCCACATGTACGTGAATAGTGGCGTCATTCGAAAACCAAACTGACTTTCGCGAATAATTTAGTTTTCCTTGCGCCATTTAAAAATAGCTCTATCTACTATTTTCTGGAATACCTTCGGTAAAAGACTCATTGGCAGTGGATTAGCAGGGTTTATTTTGTCTTCTTTTAGGGAAAAAATGCATCACCGCTTATTTCTAATACTCCGAATAATGTATGTTGTTTAACAGTTGTCGAAAGATGACGTTTGGGATACCGTTCTCTGATCCGTTTTTATATTTTCAATGAATCTAATGTGCCCGGTTTTATCATCTTGCAAGTACAGCATCAACCAGCAACAGCATGGTGGCATTATTTTCAAATCACCTAGCTCAGAGGTCCACAGGTAAAGGTGATACAGAAATGCTCAATCCTCAATACCGCAAATATGGTTGTTCAGCGTAAAAACAAAAAAAAATACAAATTTTTGGCGAAAAAGGCACGTTAGTACCCAGGGCCGAGCTTTCTCATAACCATTCATGTGTGCGTGTCTATTTCTATAGCGATGGCAGGACCTCCTCTTCTATGCCGACTGCGAACGCAGAATTTGAGATAAACTTTTCTCAACAATTGGTACTACTCGGATGATTTGTCAGATCATCACGAGAGGAGGGCCAGTGTTAGGTGTTGCTACGGCTGGGAATCGAACCCAGACCTTCTGCGCGGCAGTTCATCGCACTAACCATCGCGGCACTGAGTCTGTCAAACAATCTCCCAAAAAAAACGTCTATTTGTTCGACTTCTTCTGTGGATATTCACCGTGAAAAAACCGTCGTTCAAGTAAAATGTTTTTGCATTTTTACATACAGCCGGGAGTGTCTGTCCTTTTTCTGTCCATCGGAAAACTCGAACCAATGGAATGTCGTTTATATCTTGATACCCTTTTCCTGTATTTGTTAGTTTTGATACATAGTTTCTAACACGGAGAAATACAAAGTTTTGTGCCGTACCCACTTTTTGGGGGCGTTTTGAAAAACAAATTCGTAAAATTTTAAAGAATTAAAAAAAAAACATTATAAACGTTTCGATAATTTCAACACACGCCCAATTTTTTTAATCATAGTTTTGATACATAGTTTGTAACATAGAGAAATAATTGAGCTAGATATACCTCAAAGTATATGGATCGACTCTGAATCGATAGCTGAGTCGACTTAGCCATGTCTGTCCGTACGTCACCCGTTTTTGGGCTTCAAAATTTGTGCTAGAATGATGAAATTTAGTATACGAGCTTGTCGTTGCTCCCAGCAGAACAAGTGTAAACATTTTTCTAATCCGCTCACTGCCACGCCCCATTTGCAGAAAAACATAGTTTTAGGCCAAACCATTAGAGATACTGAAAAAGTGTCTAAACAACATATCTAGACAATCATAATGTCTATATTTTGTTTATACAAAGTTTTTTGCCACGCCCACTTTTTGGAGACGTTTTTGTAAAAACGTTTTTCGGAAAATTTTTAAAAAATTGTGATGCAAAATTATTGGTTCTGTTAATATAAACATTTCTTCCATATATCATTTTAAGCCACGAACACTTTATGGAGGCGTTTTCATACAAAAACCATTACTATACACTACCTCATAGCATAGCCAGGCGAAAAACGGTGTTTTTTTTCGAACCATAAATGATTTTGATAAACAGTCTGAACAATATGTTATGGCAATGACATTTGCTATATTTCATCGCAATAAATCCTTCATTTTGGAGACATTTGTCTTAAGGATGGGATGGGACAGGGTACAAAACGATCCACACAGTGGATCAATGTAATATTCTTTGTTTGAATCCCATTAAGTTTTAAGTCACCCCTAATTTTTGTGGACAGTAATTTTAAGGATGGGATTCTCATATGTTTCCTACTGAAAAGTTTATTTACTATGCTTGTTTTTATAGCCTGAATATTTTACCCCTGTAAAAACTTACACATTGTCTGTTACTATACGAGATAACCTATCCGATAGGCCATTGAACCCATATATTATGGTAAAGAATGAATGATTATGGATAAGAATGAAGCACAGGTTAAACAAAAAAGTGTTACAGTTTAAATTATCATACTCACTGATGTTTATATTTAAATGAAAGGCAGATAGGCTTAGGGCTTGACATAAGGCTTGAAAAGACCAAATTCTAGCATTTGGCATTATGACACTTCGATAAAGCGACATTAGGCAAAATGAAGAAAGTGACATAAGGCCATATGGAGCTCAAATAAAATTTTATATACACTTATCAGGGAAGCAAATATAATATGCAATCGAACGTGTCATAAAGCCAAATTGGCCTTTTGACGCATCATCAAACAAAGTGTCATAATACCGTATGCTAGAATTTGGCCTTATGTCAAATCCTATCTGCCGTTATATGTGAATGTCTGAAACCGTTTACCAACAATCTGATCAGCCTTTATCAGTGTGGTTTTAGGCCTGGATAGTCCGAATTAAATCTTCACACTTCGGCAGATTAATGAAGAAATCCTTGGTCGATTCGAGAGTAAAATTCTTCGAAAAATATTCATGCCCCTGGTCAAAAAAATTGGATGCTTAAGATGGCTAGGACATATAAAACCTATACTCCGGTTCACAGAGTCTTCGAGTCCCAGCCAGACGCAGTAGAGGAACCCTCTCCTTACGTTGCGCACAAAAACCGACCTCAACCAACTTGAAGTGCGCAACTGGAGGCAGATAGCCAATTTGAGAGGCATGTTGGTTGAGGCTCAGGTTCATTCCGCACTGTAGCTCCTCTTAAGCAAGTAAGTAGCAATTATAGTTACTTACATTGGGACTGGTAACTTTAGCTAGTCAAACCCGGTTAGTTGAGACTGATATCCGATGGTTATAACTGGGAGTTTAACAAAACACAATTGATATATAACTGTTCAATGTCTGCTCTTTTTCTACAACATTCAACCGTCTATAGACTAAGCATTCGGTTTAAAAAAAACAACTCAAAACCTGTTAATCTTCTGAAAATTGTATAAAACTGACTTTGTCACCCACAAGTAACACTGCTGAGTAGTATTTTTGTCAGTCGGAGCGCAATAAATTCCAAGCTTCTAGGTTTTTTATTTGATCAAAGGCCTGTGAGTGCATTTGCCTAGTTCAATGGACTACTAAGCGCGGATATCCTGGTTCAAATCACAAAACTGGCAAGACCTAACATTTGTTTCACTGCTCCGCCCTTTAGAGGAAGTCTAATAAACATCCCAAAGTATAAAACTGTCATGAGAAGCTTCTCAAATTTGCCTTTCGAAATCGTCGTCAAATCAGGTCCGATTCTGTGAGTCACAAATAAAACCACGGAAGCAGATATCAATTGAGAAGCTAAAGGTTTTGAAGTCCTGTATGGGCCGTGTATCAAATATTTTCCTGTAAAATTTTTGGATGGAAAAATGTTTTATGAATAAGAAATTGAACGACTTTATCGGGTGCTTTTTTTAGATGTGTTAAAATTCAAATTGGAATAAAACACAAGAAAAACGTTTAAATGTCTATCAGTTCGACTTTTTTTGGAAGGATAATTCTCTTGCATTGATTTTTAAATATGATTTCTTGCATGTGGCCGTCGCGGCTGGTTCGAATATAGCCACTTCCAATTTGGGTCCTTCAATAAATCGATTTTGTCGTGCGCTGTGTGGCATGTAGCGCCGTCTTAATCGAACTACATCTCATCCACATTCATGCCATCTAATTCGGGAACAAAATAATCGGTTATCATGGCTCTATACCGGTCTCCATTAATGGTAACTGACTCTCCAGCAGCATTTCAGAAGAAGTATGGCACAATGACGATATGTCGATTATGTACGATTATGTCGACCATAAAATGGACGGAGCTTGGGGTAAACTTCGCGAACTGAACCATTGTTTTCAAAATAAATTTGCAAGCGTTGTTCATTTGTCAACCTGTTCATGATGAAATGGCAAACCAAACTGAACATAAATGACATTAGAGTTTCCCGATTTTTCTACAAAATGTCAGTTTTATCGCTATTCAAAAACCAACCTCTAAAAAAAAAACACCCGTTATATGCTGCTATCTATGGAAGGGTTTAGCAATATTTTAGAGATTTCGATTGAACAAGGGCTTAAAAATCAAACGACTTCTTGTTGCCATTATAAAACCTTGATAGGATCTACCACATATTTTCTTTTGTCAGGTGACAGCCCTATCCCATTTGGGCGATGTGAAACAATCATATAAATCAATTTCGATTATGGGAAGGCAATTTATTTTTGAATTAAATTTACTGATTTGTGTTAATTTACGAAAAGTATCCATAACAAAGGGTTAATTAACTTTAATGGGTTGACAGCCAAAAGAGCATATTGTATCAGTAGTGTGTACATTTAATTATGAATTTTAATTGTGGTGGAAACAGTAGTAGTTTTGTTATCAGGTAATGGGCGCCAGCGACGTTAACGCTGTAATTATCGTTTGGGAAGTATTATTGGACGTTTTTTTGAATATAAATTTATGGGGTCGATATTTTTTTTATTTAACATTAATTAGACTTTATGGTTTGTTTATCAAGTGGAAAATTACCTGTGTACAATAAATAAATCAGAGTCAACATTGTAAGACAAATTAATAAAACTAATACTAGTTATGGACAGATATACTCTGAGTGTGGATCTGTCAATCGTGAAAAATGGTGAAGGTAAATAAGTCTGTGCAAACATATTTAGAAACTTACATAGCTCTGAAGAATAAAAAAAATAATGAAATGCCTTTTACGGTCCACACTGGTCCTCAAAAGTAGCATTTCCCCGCATTTGTATGAGCGATGTTATTTTTTGCCACAAAAAAAGAGGGGAACGCAGTGTAATGGCAGTGTTATATGTTTGTCAGACATTCACAAGAAGTAAATATGTAAAAAAAAATTTGGTCCTTAGCCCTTAGTAGTCCAACTCAGCACCCACTATGCCCACCAAGAATAACTGAGGAGTTATGGTGCAGGAATTGGTAATTTCGCTGTGTAGTAGTGGTTTTCCATGCTCGTCGGACTAAAATTTTCCTGACGGCGGCGAAAGAATTTCTAAGATGGAATCCATTGTCGCTGCTCTGACCTATTCCGACAACAAGGCACATAGGAATTTAAAGAGTTAATCAATCTGCTTCAACAAAGATGGTGTAGGGTGAAAAGAATGTCTAACGGCAACTCTCAATCCTGTAGTGGATACTGATGATACCTTGCCCAAGTGCTATCTGATAAATTGAAACTGGCCCTAAAGGTTGGAGGTTGTGCTTTGGGTTAACTACTCGCCCATGGCAAAAAGTGTTGTTATAAAGAAACCAATAGCCTCGGAAAGAACTGATCCTATTATTGACGACACTGCTAAACAAAAAAAGGACCACGACTTTCGTATCGTATCTACACCTGGAATGTGAGAACGTTGAACAAGAGAGGTGCAGGCGAACAACTAGCGGAAGCCTTAAACAGCTACAGGAAATACTATAGAATATGGGTTGGGAAAAAAAGGATGAACAACTGTGAAATCTACTACTGGGGCAGAAACAGCGAATATTCGGATGCGGAGTTCTTATAATTGCTAGACTTAGGAAACAAATCTTTTTTTTTCGCAGCAAGGCGTAATTTGCCAACGTAAGCCTTATAAAAGCTAACGACGACGGAGGAAATAGATAATATAGCATGGCTGCTTATACGAGCTTTTTAAAATTATGCTGTGCGATTTCAGCGCCAAGGTTGGAAGAGAAAACCCCTTTAGCAGAGTTGTCGGAAAACACAACAACACGATTGGCAATAGACTTCGCGGCGGCATGAAATACCACTTTAGCCAGCACACGATTTCCACGAATCCAGTATTTTGGAAGCCCAAACATTCCTTTTGGCTAACATCGACTTTTTGTTGCAGCCAAGGCGAGAATGTCGAATAACTGCAACTGCAAGTGAGCTCCAAGACCTTTAAGAACGCGTATCCCTTAACCTCTCTATTAACACCATACAACCAGCATCTAATGTCGAAAAACAATGGCAACGATGCAAACAAGCCCTAAGGCAAGCCGCAACTAATGTGCAGGATTTCTCGCACCCACCAACTAGAAAAGTAGAAACCCCTGGTTTGATGAGTAATGTCGTCAGATGCTCGCAGCGAAGGACGAGGCTAAGCTGCTGGTGAAGACGAGAGCTGCCATTGAGCTCTATAGGCAAAGAAGAAGGGAAGAACACCGGCTTTTCAGAAAGAAGAACAAAGACAAAAGAAAAGCGCGCGTCGATGATATAGAGAGGTGCCACTCCAGGCATGATGATCGCTAGTTTACCAATGTGTAAAGTATGAAAGACAAGGATACAAGGCTCGAACAGAATCCTGTCGAGATGAATAAGGAAATATCGTAGTTGAGACACAGTCGATGCTGAGGATATGGAAGAACCACTTCTGCAGAGTGTTAAACGGCGATGATGAACAACATTCCACTGTCAAGCAGAACTAACTATTCAATGCGACAGCGAAAACTACCAACTACCCGAGCTAAGTGAAGTACGGATAGCAATAGTAAACGAAAGCTCAACAAGGGCCGGAAACGACGGCCTTCGATGACTTGGTAAGTAACATTCATCAACTCAAAAGCCAAATTTGGTCGGATGGAAGTGTGCCTGAATAATAGAACCTCAGCATCATCATAATTGCCCGATTCACAAAAAAAGGAGACCCTCTGAACTGCAGAGGCATAAGTCTTCTCAGCAGCTTACAAGATCCTGTCTGCCGTAATATGTCTACGCCTGAAACCATTTTCCAACAACCTGATCGGCCCTTATTAGTGTTGTTTTAGGCCAGGAATTTGAAAAACTGATCAAATCTTAATACTTCGGCGGGTTCTGGAAAAAATCCAAGACGTACAAATCGATACACACCACCTATGTATTTAACTATACCGCTTAATGTCCAGGTTTGATATACCGCCCAAACTCGTCCATCTGTGCAGGATGGCGATAAAGAATTCCTTTAAAAATCTTCGGTCCCGTGTGTGTTGAAGGTGGGCCAAAAGAAGTTATCCGATGTTGTTTGGCTCTCTTTTTTTTCTAAATGACAGCAGCTGTGGACGGACTGGACTTTGTACGGGAACATGCGCCAGTCTTTTACCAAAATTCGTCTTAGGGACGACCAGCTGATGACGACCGACATCCTCAGCTATAGCGGCGATATTCTCGGCACAACGGACGCTTCGGGGCCGGCCACTCTTGGTAACGTCTCGTGTGGTCCAATAATCTTCAAGGTTGGTGGCCAAACAGCGCAGTGTTTGTACAGTCGGTGTCGGATGGGGAATCGACGACGGAATTCGCGCAGCGCCAACACTGCAGGTAAATTGTTACACAAAAAAGAGACACGATTATCTCGCGTTCATTACATCTGTCTAGTCCACAAATGTCAAAACAGATTTGACATTAGCGTCCATTTGCAAAAATAAGAGCACCTTCCAATAAGGTGATGTCTTTTGGCCCACCTTGTACATACTTCAAACCTTAAATATTGTATGTCTTCCCGAGGAGGCTACCTATTGACAAGTGTCATACTGACAAAATGTACTTTTCGGCAAATATTACATTACAGCTAAGGGACCTAAACCCAAACCCATTTATTAGCTAACTTTATAAAGTTAAATTGAAAGTCTTCAAAGGTCAACTTACTTGATCTAGCTCTTCTGTTGGGCTAGTGCAATACCTCTAACCACTGGCCACGTTCCCTTCGGCTATAAGTCAAGGAGAATGATGACATAAATTTCATTTTATTCAATTAAAAGTTCCCAAAAAGGAAAATGTTCTTCCATTCCAGGACTCAGAACCTACCCCCACCACCCAATAATAACCACAACAAATTGCATGTGCTGTAACCACAAAGCAGATGCCCTTGCTGTAGCTCTGCCACACCTCCTCTGAGATTACTAAAAACAAAAAAAAGGAATATTTACGAAGGAAATGCTTTTACTGGCAACACACATGTACCCATGGTGAAACATACACATGTCACGGTCGTTGTTCCCATGGCAATTTAATAAAAACAAAACGCCATACATACACTGCCAAAATGGCTTTTAAATGCACCCAACTCAAATTACACACATTCATCAACCAACTGTAAATAACTAGGAGTAGACGATTTACAAAGTCCTCGAGTTCCACACCTAACATTCAACCATCCAAACCCTGTCGTTCATTCGACAATCCATTTTGGTCAACTACAAGTAGCAGTGTATTGGTTTGGTCAAGGATCAGTCTTTTGTCCTGGACCATTGACACAATTCAATTTAGTGTAAAATCGAATGCATTCAATCATTGGACATTCATTTAAGTGGTAATTCAATCCCAGAAAGTTTGATATTCGAGTCAAGCGCACATCTACGGTTGTCAATACCGTCTGACCGCACCCGTACTGGTGGTTGTTTTTTTCGTATTTAATTTATGTCAAAACATATAGAAGTCCAGAAAAGATTTTACTCCCCCATTTGAGATTGGGATTGTTTCCTTTGACTATTCGACAATGAAATTCGGTAATTGGCTTTCAATGTCGCAGCTTCATGGATCAGGACAAATTGCAAAAGTACCATAAACAATGCAATTTATTCAACATACATAAATGTGGCACGAGGATGGAAGGAGTCGATCGAGTGGCTTGTATGCCTTATGCTATAAGGTACAATATTTCCCCAACAAGAGAATGAGAAGAAACGATAGCCCTCACCCTTTCTATTTAGTTTTTCAGCCATAAAGCGTGAGGCTTCTGTGGAAGCCACAACAACTTCTATCGTATGACAATCGTTGTCTGCCGATGCTTGAGGTTATATTGCATCCAATACATTGCAGATTGTGATGAAATAAGGACGACATTTCATGAAACATGGAGTGCTTATTCTTTGTGTTGGCTTCCAGTTGTCTGTAATATAAAGCTGAGATCAATCGGAAGGGCTTTGAAGTCAATCGAAGGAAGGTTAAGTGGAAGCCTGCCGGCGAATGAAGCTAAATACATTTAAGTGCATTGCTCTAGGTTTGCCCTTGTTCATTTACAATGCATAGAAGCATTTGGTGTACTTGCACTTTTGTGATGAAAAACAGTTCTATACGCAAAATACATATATTGACTCAATACCTCGGTGATTCTTCGTGTACACTCAATTTCGACTCCTGCTTGATATATTGATTTGCGTTTAATACGTAGCAGTTTATGACGTCAATAAGGTACCGTGACATAGAAGCTCTTATAAACTGCCGAACGTCAACAAACAAATTAATCGAATCGAAACTGATTAATGCTTCAGACTAGTAATTAAAAATTAGACATTTCGGAGACGATAAGCCTAAGGCAGCCACAGCAAACATTTGAATGATGTTATATTCCATACGTAATGGCATCAATTCGCATTTCAAACGTAACGCATTTCAAACACACTTTTTTTTAGAAGTTGGTGGCAGAGATTTGTATCCCAAACGTCGTATTGAGATACCTGCCAATAAAAGTAGACGCTATTTGCACCACCCTGTTCAACAATGGACCAAATAATGCACAATATCCGGTGCATTGGAAAATGGCGGTGGTACATCCTATCCCTAAAAAAGAATACAGACAAAACAAACCCTGATAATCTTCGGGCATAAACCTTGTACTGAACTTAAGCAAGGTATTCGAAAATAGAGATTGTAAAAATAGTTTGACATTGATGCGGATTATAACAATGCGTTCGCGGATATATTGGAAACATTCGACTTCCTGCCCAAGTCTGGCACGTATAACAGATGTTCCGTAGTAGTTGTCACAGTTTTGCATCCTCCTTTTGCCCTGAACAACCCTTTGTATTTCCTGGATGACAGTAATGTCTGCCTTGTACCAGATTAGGACTTCCGTTAGTTGTTTATCTGCATCTCTCCGGTTTAATGCTATCACATTCCAGGTGCAGATACGATCATAGTTGTCTTTTTTTGGTTCAGCATGGTCCTTTTCGAGGCTCTTAATTTCTTCTTCTTCTTGTTCACGCCTTTTATCACTGCCTTTGACAGCATTTGGTTAAAACTTGGTATTATCATTGTGAAGTGGAATACATCGCGCTTTTTGTCTCTTTTTTCTTTAGTGGAAATCCTCACTTACTTACTACAGTCCAGAATAAACCTGGGCCTCAACCAAAATGCATCTGCAACCAGCCCGATCCTTAGCTAACTGAATCCAGTTGCGCACTCCAAGTTGGTTGAGGTCGGTTTCTACTTGTGCGCGCCACTTAAGGCGAGGTCTTCCTCTACTTCGTCCGACGTCTGGCTGGGAATCAAAGGTTCTGCGAGTTCTACATGTCCTAGCTATCTTAAACTTCCAATGCGGAGTTTAATGACCAGGGGCATGTATCTGTACAGCTCGTATAGTTGTTGGTTGAATCTTGGTGTCCATAGCCCGTCAACGCAAACGGGACCGAAGATTTTTCGAAGAATTTTCCTCTCGAATCGACAAATGATTTCTTCATCCGCCCTTGAGATGGTCCATAATTCAGCGCCGTGGAGCAGGACTGGGATGATCAGGGTCTTACATGGGATCTCATTAGTAGTTCAAGTGAGGGCTTTACTACTGAATTGCCTTCTTAGCCCGAAGAGACTGCAGTTTGACAAAAGTAATTCTTCGTTTAATATCTGACGAGATATTGTTGTCAGAGCTAATAGCGAAGCCGAGATAGATAAAGTCCCGTCTACCTAAAAGTTTTATCTGTCAATGGTGACGTTCTGTCCAATTCGTCGATGGTGTGTGTCCTTTCGTGTTGACAGCATATAATTCGTCTTGCCCTCATTTACTGCTAAACCCATTTTTCCGCTTCCTTCTCTATACTAGCAAACGTGGCTATGACATCACTTTGGGTCCTACCAATGATATCAATATCGTCGGCGTATGCTAGTAGTTGTACAGATTTTTGGAAATTGTGCCTACTCTCAATGATCCAATTCTAGAAGTGACATGATAGCGCATCGCTTTGCCTAAATCCTTTTTTGGTACCGAATGTGTCGGTGAGGTCATTTCCGACCCTGATGAAGCAGCGAGAATTCTCCATCGTCATTCTACACAAACGGTCGAGTTTGGCGGTATACCAAAACTAGACATGGCTCTGCATAGCTTGTCTCTATAAATGATGTCATATGTGGCTTTGAAATCGATGAATAGGTGGTGGTGCTGGTTCATCTCAACAGGATTCTGTTCGAGCCTTCTATCCTTGGCTTTGACGTTTTACCCGTAAAACTTGCGAACATCGTTCCTTGATGGCACCTCTTTATATCCTCGATCACGCGCTTTTCTTGTTTATTTTACTTCTTTCTGAAAAGCCAGTGTTCTTCCTTTCTTCTTTGCCTATAGAGCTCACAGACAGCTCCGTCTTCACCTGCAGGTTAGCCTTGTAGGCCTCGTTCTTGGCTTCTGGATGCGTGCCTCTTGCCTATCGCTATGTGATCAATTTGATTGGCCGTTCGTTGACCTGGAGACCGCCATGTCCCGTGATGGATATCGAGGTGAGGAAACCGTGTGCTGGCTATAGTGGCATTTCGTTCCGTAGCGAAGTCAATTAGCCTTAGTCCGTTACCAGACGTGTTGTCGTGTAGGCTATGTTTTCCGACAATACTGCATTTTGCGTTTTAATACGTACTGCGTCAGGATTGTCAAAATAAGTTTAAGTCATCAAAGGTGTGAACTAATAATTCTTAATCTCTCAGATAATGCTGCAACTATAATTTGGCCTTATAAATTCCAGCTTATTGGAATATAATTGTCAACACGTTGGTAGATATTATAAATTCGTAAGGAAGAATTACCGCTCCAACATAGCTTTAGATAATATTAACCAAAATGTGTAACTATATGTTTCAAATTGTAATTCAAGACCATCTGTATATGCATGTATCTACATAAATGAAGTCCTTACAGATTACATTATGAAACATGAACACGAGTTGAAAATCGGTTATAAATAGAAAATCGGTTTCTGATTTTCTTATTAATTATTGTGTGAAGGCATTGTGGTCAGTGAAAGCCTCTTAAATACATATATTGGGGTTACATGTGAATTATTTCTGTCAATGTGAAGGTAATTTGTGGTTCATCATTCTGGTATGTCATTAAAATATTATTGAACACATGACATGGTTGAAAATGCTAGAGAAGGCAAATTTCAATATATTGCAGATCGATGAAACGTTTGAGCCTCAACCATCAACAATTTCAAAGCAGAAGCATGCATTTGCTACATTTTCACCTTAGGTATGGTTGTGCAGAGAAGTTGATTAGGCAAATGATGTTCGTCCTTCTATATAACACTCAGATTAATGTAGACACATTGTGATGTCAGTTTGGGGGTTCACGTGTGTGCGTGGTTCCTTTCTTTGTGTTGTTGATGACCATTTAGTCCCTTTGTTACTATACCGCGTACCAAAACAGTTGGCCATTCTACTGCGCAGGTCTCTTAAAATGTGTTTTACAATCTCTTAAAATTGCAAAAACAAGCATAAAAAGACGAAAATGGGCGGAGCCATAATAAAAAACGACGTATACCCTGCCTTGTGTTCAAGATCGCTGTCGCGATCTCACTGAGGGTGGTTTCTTCATTTTCCTTCTTTTATACTGAAATTAGGAGCGGAGGAAAAATATAGACCATTATATGTCAACTTTACTTGGAGGAAAATATATTGTTTCGTTTTTTGTCTTGTCGGTTCTTTGTAGGAGTATGATGTGATCACGGTCGGATAGATTAAGCAAAACATTGCACATGAATTGATTGTGTGACTGTGTCTGTATGAAGGTGTACGGTTTTAGATTTAAACCCTATTTGCTCATTATGCTTTCGTTGATCATTATTAATTGTGTCGTGCATATTGATCATGCAGGTACTGATATTGGCACGCAAAGTAAAGTAAATTGCAGTGTCACACCAAATTTTTTTTGTTTATATCATTGAATTTGGGCGAGGTAGGTAAATTTAATAAAAAAATTACAATTTGGGATTTTTTTGGAAACGTAAACGATTTTATACCCAATAACAATAGGCACGATTTTCTGTCACAAAAAAGAGGATGGGGTATTAAACGGTTCGTTAAAGACAAAATGGTGAACGTTCTTGATCCTTCAATAATTCATAATAAAAAATTAAGTTTATTTAGATATTCAACAGCATTTTAGTTCTAAGCACTGTAAAGTTGGGTTACGCATTGTAAATTACAGGCAAAAACGCTTAGTGATTAAATCTCTTTCGCGTCATTTTTGTTCTCTTAAGTCCTCTCTCTGCGCAATCGACCGTTGGCCAACTGTTTTGGTACGGACTATACCCGGATGTTGTTTCAAAACTTTAAATATATGATAGAAGGATCCGTCAAGTCATTAAAAACTAGTTTTTGGGTTACTTTTTTTGGCGGCATAGAAAGTGGATGGTATTCTCATAGATTTCTTCATCACGAATGTTACCTACTTTGGACTTAAGTGGCGATTTATTCAGGAATTAACCTGGGCCTCTACCAACATGTCTCTCCAATTAGCATGGTCCCAACCTAACTGCCCATGAGATGGAGCAGCGAGAATACGAGAATTCTCCATCGTCATCTTAAACAGACGGACGAGTACATGCTGACTACGGTATGCCATGACTAGAAATAAGTAGTTCTGTACGGTTCGTCTCTCTAAGTGCTGTGGTATGAGGCTTTCAAAACGATGAATACATGGTGGGTATTGATTTTTTATTCGTGGGTATTTATTAAAATCTATCGCCACTTGACGGTTTGATTGATTTGCTGGGGTAAAACCACATTAACAAAGAACGATCAGGTCGTCGGTTTCAGGCCATCACATATTATGGCAGTGGCCTAGTAACATTGCCGCTAGTAGATTGTGTAATGGTCTTATGGTATTAAATGGAAGATTAAATGATACGAGTTCTTCAAAAGTCTGGGTGGTCTTTTGCAATAGCAGTCTTTCGACAAATACATTTTTTTACCGCACTCTACTTTTTTTGCCGCATTCTTTCCTTGGCTCAAAAATAATAAATGTGTGCCTTGCGTCTATCGCGATGTGATCATTTTGATTGACTGTTTATTGATCTAGATTAAGCCATAACCCTTTAAAGATATCAATGTAATCAAACGGTTTGGTGGCTTTAGTGGCATTTCGATCCGCATTAACTTAAGTCCGTTCACGTTGGGTCCTACCAATGATGTCAATATCGTCGGCGTATGCTAGTAGTTGTACAGATTTTTGGAAAATTGAGCTTCTGGTGTTGGCTCAGGAGTTTTGCACAATCCTCTCGAGAATAAAATTGAAGAAGTCACATGACACCGCATGGCGTTGTCTTAATCCTTTTTTGGTATCCAATATGTCGGTGATGTTGTTTCTGACTCTGATGGAGCAACGAGAATTCTCCGTCATCATCCTGCACAGGCGCACGAGTTTCTACGGTATAATTAACTCATCTCTATAAATGCAGGTATGTATGCGGCTTTGAAATCGATGAATAGATGGTGGGTATCGATTTGGACTTCCTTGGTTTTTTCCAGTATATGTCGAAGTGTGAAAATTTGTTCGGTTGTGGACTCTCCTGGCCTAAAACCACACTGATAAGGGCCGATCAGGTTGTTGGTAAACGGTTTCAGGCGTTCAGATTTATAACGGCAGATATGCGTGCTGAGGAGACTTATGCCTAATTTTTGTGGACTTATGCTGAGGTTTCATTCTTCAATCATACTTTCTTCCGACCAGATTTATGAGTTGGCTGATGTTACTTACCGAGTCATCTCCGTCGGCTTTATAAAGCTCGTCGCACATGAGCTCATGAGCACAAATAAGGCATACAATGCGTTCACTAATGTCCTGGAAACATAAGACTGCTAGCCTAAGTCTGACACTTATAATAAATCTGCATCCGAATAGTCGCTGTATCTGCTCACTATGATACGGTCCATAGTATATTTTATACTATTTTTGCCTGGTAAATCTAATTGTATACCCTGGATGTAAGTACTGTCTGCTTTGTAGTCGTTTATCTACGGTTAAGATACTAGCCATCCAGCTGTCACCACGTGTATACTGTCAGTTGGTAGCTATCACCTAGATAAAAACGCTTCTGTTTCATATAATCGGAACGCCTACCGTTTGACCATATAAACTTAACATAGATATCTTTTTCATTTCGATACGACTCAAAAGATAAAAAAGTGATACCATTGAAAAGAAATAGATACTTCTTGTCTTTTGACGAAAATATCAAATAAAGTATCAGATATACTTAAATAATTGGACATGTGTTTCTCAAAATAACCCCTAAAAAGGTATCTAGCAAACTGACCAGAGAATCCCATTTGGTATCCTCTCTTCAAGTGCATATCTTTAAGCTGTGCCTTTGAAATATCTCGACTTCTACTCAGCAAACGTTTTCAAAAGAGATTATCTACCATTGGGTTGATATCAGACGTGTCCGTGTGTGTGTGTTTTTTTACAATCAGATTCAATCCAAAGGACGACATTAAAGGATTCAATTACACTCTTTAATCAACATTTTTCTTTAGTCTTTCCTGGGCACTGGAGTTTACCGCCCCCTTTTAATCCAACTTTTTCTTTTTTTTATTTGAATGTAAATTTTCCTTTCCAATACGTTTTGCCTTCTCCGTATTTCCCAAAGCCATATAAACAAAATTTCTGCATTCCATTTTCACTCGTATACAAAAGGGATTAATTGCTTTTCGATCATCAAGCCTCAAAGACTGTAGATTACACAAAAGCGTTTATGCAACAGAGAGTACCGCTTGCTGTATACACGTGCCAACAAAAAACCAACATCAGCTCGCAACCAGAGCCAACGGACAGTTTAGAGCCATTAAGAATTACTTAAAGCGTTGTCCTGTATACCCAGCAAGGATACAGGCTCTGTACAGCTTGTAAAAGAACACCACCTTTCAACGATGTGTTATAAGAATTTGTGGCGAATCAATAGAGTGACAAAGAACTGGGGGAGTGTTGAAAGAAAAATTAACACGACGACCCGATTATCTTTAGGACTTATCGTTATCCTTGTCCAGCCATGTGTGCAGGCTCCCATGTGTGTCATTGTGAGTATTTATTGCTTATTAAACGTGGACACTTAACACAAGGTAAGTGTACAGTGATGTAGGTAAGCGGAGTGACTGTAACACAATAGAACTCGTCCATTAGATCATAGTTTATGATCCAGGACGTGATTTAATGTTTTATTACCAGGCCTATTCTCCAAGTCAACAAAGCGAGTAATTTAAGTTTCAACCCTCTAAGCCTCTATGAAACTTTAATATTCCAATCAAAGTTTCGTAATAAATCAGTTTTACCACGAAATACTCAAATAGAGCATGTTAATAGCTAGCTGAAGGATGTGCTCGTACATCATCGCCAAGAATTTGCCCGGGGAGGGGGGGCAGCAATTACATGGTCATTACATCGCTAATATTTGCTGCGAAGAACTTGGAATAGATTCTCCGGACTATCTATTGTTTTCATCAGATGAAGGCATGTGAGGAGATGAAGTTTCGGGAAAGTTTGCGCTCATACCAATTTGTGGAAATAATTAATATTCAAGGACTGGCGTCGAGTTGGAAGGACCAATCACAAATAATCCGTAGAAGGAGTTGGTGCGCGCTCGGGATAACTTGAGATGTTGCCTTAATCAAGTGAAAACCACCGAAATGTGGGGGCAAAAAAAAAAAGTTCCATGTCATGTAACGCTGTCATAATTTTGGAATGGTTTTGAGTGCAACTTAGCAAGGATGACGAATTTCAATTAAGGTGCTGTTTAAACAATCTAAATGATAGCCCCAAGGGTGCATTACGGGATAGTTTTGATAATGGAAATTGTTTCGTTAGAATGCAGTTCATTATGGTTGACCGTAGTTTGAAAAGGATTTAAAAGTTTCCTTAGTATTTGCTCTCAAGTTTGTCCTGTTGAGTGTGTAAATTATGATTAATGAAGTTAAAGTTATGAACTATGTCCATGGGCATGAAAAAGAAAATTTATTGCAGCAATTGAATGGACTCATTAGTTAAGGGCTAGGGGCGGTTGATCATAATTTCAAAAAAGTGAAGGCCGTTCGAAACCTATTCCACCCTCCAACCTTTGAAAGTGAGTGCAGTTTAAGATGTTCTGCGGACGAAATGTAGGTTTAGGTTTGATGGTCTGTTGACTAGCATAGGCCTACGTGGACTCATATATGGTGCCTGAAAAGGGCAATGTGGAAGTGGTATTTGGTTAGGTGGAGGAGTTGGTTCGCCCTGGCCAACCTACTGTTATGAAGGTTTAGCTGTAGTACCTTCATTGGGGTTGGCAATGTTTGATCGATAGGCGTATTGACCACCGATTCTGACATCCAAGAAGTTTAAGCCAACCTTCTGCTAAAAAAAAAATGTTTGGCGCAACAGGGTCGTTAGTACCCAGGGCCGAGTGTTCTCACAATCATTAATGTCTGCGTGTGTACTTCCGAACAATGGCGGGACCTCCTGTTTTATGCCGACTCCGAACGGCGAACTTGAGATAAGCTTTTCTTGACAATTGATACTACTCGGATGTTTTGTCAGATCATCACCAGAGGAGCGCCAGTGAAAAATTTTTTAGGCAACGGAAGAAACATCCTACCCCTGGGATCAGATGGAAGATTGTTATGCTCCAACAGTATTAATTCGGCTCCCCGCCAAGCGTTTGTCGTCTTTTCAACCTGATTTTTTGCCAATGAAGCGACCAGTTATTGTCGCAAGACGTAACCCGGAATCCTATCTAATTGAACATTTTGCCGAAGGTTGGAGAATTTTGTGATGTACCAGTCGCAATACGCAGATGTTTTTCGCTAGAGGGGACTACATTATGGCGAAACGAGTTAGCTTTTTGACTGACACATATTTTGGTGAAGCACTGATGTTAAGCCGAATGCGCTTGACTGCACCTTGCAATGGTCCTGCAGCAGCCGGGTTCTTAGGATGTGATTGCCGAGCTATAGCACCCGCCATTGCAGCTGGTGGGTGCCGTGGGTACTACCTCTAGAACGACTAGTTTCGATGGACGGCTTGCTACAACAACGTTGCTTTTCGGCTTCCAATTGGGGTCGCACGCCACTCCAGCTAAACTTCATTTAGCACCCGAGGGTAATCCCAACGATGCTTCGGGGTCGCCATCTTGTGTGACCGGTATTACCTTTTCTTTGTCATCCTTTGTTTTTACATGTTTCCATTTGGTATTGCCCGCCACTCCATATAGAACGGCCGGTTTTACCCGATGGCTATCTGTGTTATTATCTTTTTTTGGTTCACTGACGTCCTAAGGTGGAGTCAGTCCTAAAGAGGCAATTGCTCTAGCAAGTTCGCGACGGTTTTCCGAAACAATTGTGCTAATTTGCCTGATCGTTCGTCTTGCAATACTTCTACAGATACTGCTTAGCACGAGACCGAGTCTGCGTCCTCCCGTATGTGTACCACGGTCGTGTTGATACTTGTTTCGTTGTTAGTATTTGCGGATTCTATCGAGGCGTTCAAGTCATCCAAGTCCATTTCCGCTGCTGGGGTAATTGCCACTGTCAACTTGGGTTGCCTGCCAACAATAGCTTAGGCTCAGCCCCGGCTTTGGAATGGGCCGCCGCGAGCAGTGGCGTCTCAACAGTGTCGCTTGAGGTCGTCACTTCTGCCATCTTATCCGCAAGATTGCTTTCTTGGTTTGTCAGATGACATTGGTTTAACTTTTCCGCAATTCTTATTGGTATCCGATAGATTTTGGACGGTTAGAAGTGGAGCTCCTCTCCCTCAAATCCGCCGAAAGCTTGCACACTCTGTGCATAACCGCGGACAAGCCAATCGTACTCTAAATCAAATATGGTTTACCCGATTTCGCGCTGTCGAAATTACTTAAGATGGTGCTGCGATCTTCCTTTAAGTGTTCCTCCTCTCTAAGTCTGGTCGCAGCCTCATCTTCCAATATTGATCTACCCGTGCGGATTCCTGATTAGTGGTATCGGGCTTGTCACCAACTTCAGTATACATAAGGGATGTGGTTTGGGGCATGGGATTTGGGAGGTGGTTGCACTTATTTTCACCTTGTGACGACTGGAATGATTGATGCATAACGATCCCCTCTCAAGTCTTCTGAGCCAAACCGCCACGTCAGGGCGAAAAACCGGTGGTGTGGAGTTTTATGTACTTAAACTAACCCTAAAAGTCTTAAATGTTACAAACTTATGTGTTCAAACCCCTACTCCTACCTATGGGGATATTAGCTAAAGCGGTAAAAACTCTGTCTTCTTTAAGCGAGCATATCGGAGTGGCATAACTGGGTGCATTAAGTGATTAACCTCATAGCCTGTTTCACAATTTGAGCTTAAGCCTCATTTGGAGCCTAAAATTTGGTTAAACTCAAATTCGTATTTCACAGTGCCGGCTTTGGAGGTGAATCCCACTTATGTATTGATATAACTTAAGCCTCCGATTTCTTGAAGCGTAAGTCATGGCTTAGACGGACTCAGTGGCGCGATGGTTAGTGCGATGAACTGCCACACAGAAGGTCTGGTTTCGACATGTATCCTAGCCTTAGCAATACCTAAATGATTTTTCACTGCTAATGATCTGACGAATCGTTTGTAGTCGGCATTAAGCAGGAGGTGCTGCCATTGTGCAAGAAGTACACAAGCACCCATGAATGGTTGTGAGGGAGCTAGCCCCTTTGTCCGACGTCTGGCTGGGAATAGAAGACTCTGCGAGCAGGGGTATTGGTGACCATGACTCTACATGTTCTAGCCATCTTCAACGTCCAATGCACTGTACAGCGCGAGTAGCTCGTGGTTGAATCTTCGACTCCATATGATTTTGGCAGGTGACACATTCTCTCGTGACTTCCTTAACAGAGGTTTGAGACCCTCGTCACGATCTTCCTTAAACCTGTTAAACAGCTAGCAAACGCGAACGATATTGACATCGTGGCTCGGACACAATGTCACTGCTTCATTTTCTTATACAATACCATATTGACGAACTTGACAGAATATTACCATTGACAACTGCAGCTGTGTCTACATCGGTAACGCTCTTAACTCTGACAACAACATGATGACATGATGACTACTATTGGCAAACTGTAATAAGGGCCTCGCTTGAATTTTGAAGTCCTTGTCCTCTTCGGAAAATCTTTGGTTCCGTTTGTTTGGCTTTTGAGTAACATAGACTGTGCCAAAAAGCTATATATGGGAGGAAAATTTAAATATTAGCCTATGCAAGGTCTCAAACCTAGCTTCTCCATTCATTCGTGCGTGCAAACGGAACGGAACATTTAAGAAGCTTGCTCTTGGATGTTTGCAGACTTTCGTAAGAGGTGGCGCAGTGAAAAAAAAAGTGCCGTTACTTTCGGGATTCAAACCAGGGACCCCGCGCTTAGTAGTCCAACGCACTAACGACTAAGCAGCGGCTCCCTTCTAATTAGAGAGGAGTGTTGATTTAATCCCAGATTAATTCCGAGTTGTGACAGACTCAGTCGCGTAATGGTTAGTGCATTGAACTGCCGTGCAGAAGGTCTGGGTTCGATTCCCAGCCGTAGCAACACCTAACCATATTTTTTACTGGCCCTCCTCTCGTGATGATCTGACAAATCGTCCGAGTAGTATCAATTGTCAAGAAAAACTCATCTCTATTTTGTCTTTCGGAGTCGGCATAAGACAGGAGGTCCCGCCATCGTGCAAGATGTACACACGCATACATGATTGGTTGTGAAAAAGCTCGGCCCTAGGTACTAACGAGCCTGTTGCGCCAAAAAGTTGTTTTTATTCCGAACTGTAGCGCCACTTCACTAAAAGTCCAACAACCTGGGACCGCCGCAAAACTGCTTTGTCCAGAAACACATGACCCAACAAATCTTGTATTACATGTATGATATATAAACGTCATGCTATTATTATGCAACCAACCTCAAAGCAAATAAAGGTCCTTTACTTTGTGTCGTTGAAGAACATGTCAAACGACTAATTGAAGGTCTACATCCTTCAAGTTCACTTATCCAATGTCATCATTTACAGGCTAAGTGTTCATGTTTCCCATTCACCCTACAATCCGTTGTTTGTGGCAGGGAAATCAATAGAAACTTGACGTCAACAGAATTGAGGTTAAGCAAACTCAAGCCAATGCGAATCGCCATGAACTGCAATGACATGCATCATGCACATGCATTTTCCCAGCCCACACACCCATCCCGCAAGCCACCGTTCACTTTGCAGACTTTTTTCGTAAGAACTTGAGCTGATTTTGACGATGAAAGCGACCAAATGCCACCCCAAGAATGTGTACTTGAACGCTCACATCAGTTTACGCTCGTCATAAGACTGCGTCATGTCGAACACGTACTCAACCTTCACCAGGGCTAAGCGCACCCATCAATCAGAAATTTTAATTCCTCATCCCTTTAAGAACGCTTACAAACCAATTGATTGGAGACTGTCCATGTCAACTGTTCAGATACGGAGTCGATGAACTCAACTTTGTAGGTACCGGAAGGACTCGTAATTTATTGGGACGATTGACAAATGATTTTCTGTTTACATATGGGCTGCTGTGTCTCGTACACGCAAAGGCAATATTCCGACAATCAATCGAAATGAACAAACAATTTATATCCTTCGCCATGGGGACCCGACCAAAAAAAAAAGAACGCCCACTGACCACTTCCGCTCCCGCACAAGAGCAGGAGAAGGGGCCACAACAAAAACGGGTTTTTGGTAAAAAAAATTGTATTTCCAAATGTTTCAAATGCTCTCTAGCTCAGAAGGAAATTGATGTCGGACCCAAGGACCCTGTGCTTGTGTTTGGTTTGCTTTGGTGTTCCAGTGGTCAAGGACGAGAACAATCTAACAGTTGGTTTTAATTAATGGGGTTATGTATGTGCCAATGTGTCCATGCCTAACCATGAACGATTTTAAACAAAATTGTCCAAACGCACGCACACACGTACACAGCCACATTCAGTTTGAGAGTCCTTTTTGCAATTATTTCAACACCACTTGAATGGGTCGTCGGTCGGCAGGAAGGTTGTCCTTTTCAATTTATCCTTTAAGATGGGTACATACATCGACAACAACGATTGCAACTATTTCATGACTACTCTGAGGGTTTTTGGGGATACAATTTTTGAGGTTCTGAATCAATCTCAACCCCATTTTCGGGGACGAAAAATAGAGACAACATCTGGCCACAAAATGGTTTTAGAATTTAGACGTATCATTCTGTTTCTCCGATTGTCTGTGGGGAAGGGGGCCAACTATGGGTGGGAACAAGACCAAGTGCGTCGTCGAAAAGTTTTCATACATTTTCTTGGCTTTTCTGCGGACAACAATTTAATTAAATGAAATAATTAGAACGGTTTTCTGTCTTTGTATTTGTGTTGCCGTTTGTTGTGTGTTTTTGCTTGAAATGAATATTTGATGTTGGGGCTCAATGAGAGAAGTTGTCGGACCAATGTGATATTGAATTATTCTTAGAATATCAGTGATGTTAATACACCGATAGCTATAGAAGTATTGTTAGTTGAATTTGATTGACTTTATTTAATTTCCATTGCTAGACAAATGCCTGTTTTCCTGCCAATTAAAGATTAATATGTTTACTTGGAACTATAAGCCAAATCAAGGCCTAATTCGCCAACATAAGCCTCATATGCGCACAAGCCCGGACGGAGGAAAAAGATGATAAGGATTGCTTAAAGAGCTCCTTGACAAAACCTATGAGCGACTACCGAAGTACTAAATTAAAATCGTGCTGACAGATTAGCAGTATTGTTGGAAAATATAGCCTACAGGACAAAACGTCTGGTAACGGACTTAGGCTAACTGACTTCACTACGGAACGAAATGCCACTATAGCCAGCACACGGTTTCCTCACCTCGATATTCATAAGGGGACATGGCGGTCTCCATATCAACGGTAAACCAAATTGATCACATTGCGATACATTGCTACTTCTTTAAGTAGCCCATAAGTCTTCATAGAAGCAGTTTTTCGCTCCGTTGGAGCGTGAACGCATATAAGGCTTATGTTGGCGAATTTAGCCTTGATACGAACTGTTACAATGCATTCGCTCATGTCTTGAAAACATAAGTCCTCTTGCCTAAGTCTGGCACTTATAACAAATTTACATCCAAATAGGCACTGTTTCTGCTCACTATTACACGGTCCATAGTAGATATCACTGTTGTTCATCCTATTTTTGTCCGGTCCATCCTATCTAATTTCCTGAATGGCAGTAATGTCTGCTTTTTAGAAGCTTTGAGCTTGTTGTTCCCCTGCACCTCTCCTGTAATGTTGTCAACAAAGAGATCAGTCCTTTCGGAGGCACTTCGTTGCTTCGTAAAAATATTTTTTTTCCTGAGTGGGTAGTTAGTCCAACTCCGTTGGCCACCATCCTGCTCTACTCAAGGGGCCTCACTCCATCTTGGCAAATGTTATGTGTGAAGACATGGCTTCGCATGCTCTTATCTACTGGTGTTAAGACTTTACGCAGAAACTCAGCGGTTGCCAAGTGAATGCTCGGATTTGGTAAGCATTTCCTAGGTGAAAACTCAAGGTTTCATATGATCACATTGCCTATACCATACGCTTTATTTGTCTAAATAAAAAACGTTAATAATTCCGTTTTACCTGTTTTATGAGAAGCAAGTATGCTTAGGATGCTTATTGATTGGTCACATATAACTAAATGGAATTCTATTTCAATAATTGGATATATTCATGGCTATCGCGAATAATTGTTCCTGTGAATTTTTGCCTTGTCAGCAATGTAAATCAAATTGCTTAATGGGATAAGTTTCCCGGCAAATTAGGGCTTTCGCATGTTGTTCCCCTGCACCTCACCTGTTTAATGTTGTCAATAATTCGATATATTAACCGCACTTGAAAAAAAAGCAATTTTTTGTATTACAGATTTATTTATATTGTTACTGAGTGTATACAAATAATCGTAAATCATGTTTTGTATCGTAATAGGTTTTGTTATTGTTTGATAAACGTTTGCTAATTGATTTAATACAGAACTATTATTATTTAAACATTTTAACTACCCATCATTATTTCAGTATATAAGTTCTTAACTTTTTAAACTAATTAACTTAATGAACAACATTTTATATTTGTATTATCAAGATCATAATAGTAAGTAGTGAATACGTTTTTATTTTTATAGGAATTTTTTTTATTGTGTATAAAAACTATTTACAAAATCAGATTTAATAAAAAATAAATAAATCAGAAGTTTCGAATTCCATATCATGTTAATGCTAAAGCAATTGTGTCCGGAACCCAGAGAACTCTTCTAAAATCGTTCCAGTGGAGCGAACAAAACGATTCCGACAATTCTTAGAAAGAATATTTCTTCTTGATTTCATTTCAGAATGCACTTAGGAAGCACTAACACATACAAACATCACCGATGTTCACCAATCCACTTTCAGAATAATTTAGAAACGATTTTGTTGTTCCATTGTTAAGCTAGATGATCGGATTCTAGAGTAATACCAATCGAGATTGTTCATTACCCAGAAAGGAATGGATTACGAAGCGATTAAGAAGCCAATATGGGTTTTAAAAGCCAAGGTCAACGGAGATGTAAGTTATGTAGCCCATCTTTCGACATCTGCGATTGAAAATTATAGATAATCGAGAGCTATTGGCCTGGATATTTCCAAAATTTTCGAACGAGTTTGGAATTGGGTTTTTTAAGCCGAATACGGACTTCCTCAAATGAATACTGTGCGGCTGGAATACTGTGCGACTGGAATACTTTCATAAGGACAAATCTTTTCAAGTAGTGGTGAATAACGTTTCATCAAATAAATTCTCTGTAAACGCTGGGGTACCAGGGTACCTCGAGGATCAATTCTCTTACCGATTTTATCTCTGCTGCACATTTCTCCAAATCTAAATAGGCTTAGCAAAAAGTTTAGGAAGGAAAAAAGAGTTTCACCACGATGAAAAAAAGAACGCGTATGAACATGTTTTGGATTTGAGGTAATAAATTAATGTTTTCTGTCGTTTAATGTTCTATCGTTTTATGTTCTACCGCGGTGCGATAGAGGGGAAGCTGAAGACGCTTCTTAACGCTTACAAGTGCGCCAAGGACAACATGAATCAGAAAGGTGCATCTGCAAGTGTGGTTCGGTACATGGACTAGGTGGATGAAATTTTTGGTGACAAACCAATACCATTCACCTTGGAGATGGTCCGATCTCACCAACCCAAAAAAACACGAAAATGTTCACACCATCAACTCCTAGGGATACGGAAATTCCAGAGAATCCAGGTGCATACCAATCAAGTCTAAGCTTACCAGACGTCCTCTTTTAAGAGGACATGTCCTCTTTTTGTCTAGAAAAAAATGACTGGTATCTTTTTGGAAAAAAAAAATTGCAATTGTCCTCTTTTCAGGTTTTGTCAGTTAACTTAATTTTTCGACATTACAAAAATATCACAACATATTTTTTTACAACGTCACAGAATCGCTAGCTGATTTGATCTATCTATCTGTCCGTCCGTAGATCTGTGTGCCACCGATTTTTGGGGCAATTTGAGCAAGAGTGATGAAATTTGGTACGACGAAGCAGAACAAGTTTAGAAATTTTCCGCTTTGGCTAACTTTTTAGTAAAACGATGTTTATGACCAAATGGTAAACATTTTTAAAAAAGTCTCTGAATAACATATTTAGACAACCCTAATATCTATATTTCGTCTACATAAATGCTATATATATTTCGTCAAAATAGACCATTTTAACTCACGGACACTTTTGGGAAAATATATAATTTGTTTTATTTTGGCTGTTATAAGTTGTTCTTCAATTTTCATTTGAGACTTTCGAAGGTGTCCTCTTTTTCGTAGACATGGATCTGGTCACTCTAACCAAGTCCCACTTCACCAACATCATCCTCATCAGCACCCGTTCTTTTTTTTTTTATGAAGACCTCCCACATCCACTGAAACATTTAGACGTAAGCGAAAATTTTCAAAAATGCGTTACTATCAAGAAAAACCAAAAATAAAAGACCAACAGAGATGGAATCAAAAGTAGCTTAGAGGAGAAATGAAAGAAGAAGTCCAGATTTTAAAAGGAGCTGAAGCTGAAGCTGAATTTTCGAAAATTTGGCAAAACAAAATAAATTATATATACCTACCTACCCTTATTAAAACACAATTGAAATTGAGTTGTCAAACCTCAACAAGAAAAGTTCTTCCAAGTCACCGATTCACCTTTTTTGCTTTATAACTAATTATGTCTTTATAGATTAAGAAAAAACACGCCTATTAATGACCGTCTGAGGACACTACTTCGCCTTAGGCCCGGTTTTTCAGTGCTGAGTTAACGCAGAGTAAACTAACCCCTGAATAAATTTAATTTAGAGTTAACTCATGAAGCAGTTTTTCAGTGCAGGATTAAGTTTGACTCCATTTGTGTTAATTTGATTTGGTAGCACCGAAGCATCAACGATTTTGCTGAAAAAAGGTTATCGAAATGTATACAACCTGTAGCAGCTCAATTATCAGCTGTTTGGTTTCTTTTTCTCAATACAAATGAAATTACGTTTGTCGCGATCTTACAAGTTCTTTTCTTCTTAAAACAGTCAATCCCAATATTTAAAACGGTTTCGAGTCGCAGGGATCTGATCGTAGATACACGTGCTTAACGGGTGATTTTTTAAACGTATTTTTTTAGAAATTGAATACAACACTTAACTCTGCATCATATATTTACAATTTTTATTGTAATCGCTAAATAGGTCTTTGGCAATTAAGTTTTATAGACAACTTCATGTAAATATTGTCCGCGGCTCCGTTTCAAATGGTCCATTCGGAAGGCCTAATGTTGCGTCACTTTTTCGAGTCTTTCGCTCTGTATTCCACGAATTTACGTAACCCCACAAGAAATAATCAAGAGGCGTTAAATCGCATGATCTTGGCGGCCAACTCACAGGGCCAGATCGAGAGATAAGCTGCTCACCAAATTCATCGTTCAACATTTCCATTTTTTCACGAGCTGTGTGGCATGTGGCACCGTCATGATGAAACCACATGTCAACCAAGCTCAGCTCAGCCAACTGGGGCAAAAAAGGAAAAGTCCCATTAGACTTTGTGGTAGGTCATTCGGCTTCAATTCTTGCACAAGTTGAATTTTATAGGCTTTCAAACCCAAATCGACACGTACAATTTTCGATTTGGTTGAGTAACATATGCCCAATTGCTGAGAACGGCGACGAATTGACATTTCACGATCTTCATTATCGTTGGACGCTATATTTTCTTCGGTACGCACTGTACGCATGCGAGTCGATGGTTTAATGTCCGATAAAGTAAATTTGGTGATAACAGCATGAATTGTTGATTCACCAGGTCAATTATGAAGAGCATAATACGGTCGTAACAAACGGGGCACATTTTTCACAGAGCACTAATTTTTATAAGAAAATTTCAATAGTTTGCCATCGTTGCTCGTTTGTAAGTCATTCCATGATTTTATGGCAGAATATACTGAAAACTATTCACTTTGACAGATGACGTTTGGAAGGCATTAATAACCAGTGCTGCCAACCTGAAAAACTTATAACTTATAAAAAATCACTCTTTAGTTTCTAAAAAAAAATTGATAAAATATCCACACAATTGGAATTCAAAATAATTGTTTGTTTGTATTTTATCATCTGTCAAAAACATCTGATAATTTGTTCCCAGGGTTAAGTAACCAAACTTGCTGGGTTAACTCGAAATTAACTCTGGATTTAAAATGACTGAAAAACTGCTTTATCGAGTTTAATCCCTAAATCTCGCACTGTAAAACCGGGCCTTAGATATACAATTTTTTGTCACAGTAGGTATATAAATTCTTTATTTTAAGTGAGGTAGCATACCCAGCCCAAAATAGTAAAAAAATGTAGTTACGTTCTCGCGTCACTATGGCGACGACTAGTAATCACATGTTTAGTTTTGCGAATAATGATAGTTATCTAATAGCGACTTACGGATATGAGACGTCTTATACCGCTATTGCTACACACCAGTGGCCCTACCAAAAACGAATATTTGGAACTCTGTATTTGTAATGCGGAATAAGATTCTACTACTTTCGAAAAGTAAATCCGAAAGCGGGATTTCGGTACCTGGCATCACGTTTGCTAATATCAAAAGCATTCAAATACGGAGATTTTTTTTATAAACAGCATTTACAGATCGATTTACAAGTACCTTAATATGTGTGTTTTTTAAATAATAATCGTTGATAAAAACAATTTAAACAAAGAAAATTTAAATTAACAACGAATCTTCAAACAAAGGTTTTTATGCAAAACAAAACAATTCGAGATTTTGGTAGAATTCATGGGTGCACATCTGGATTTGGCCATAGGACAAATAAAAACCACTGATGCAAATGTGATGACAGAAATAACGTGGTCACATATCTTTAAATTATAAAAACATTTTAATATAATTTAAAAGGATAAAAATATTTTCATTATGTACTATGCTTTAATTTTCTTTTGAAGCGTATAAAGTCAACTGATAAAATGATAAAACCGAAAGCAATCGAGCACTTGTTTTCGGTTTTATCATTTTATTAGTTGAATTCACTCCTCGGGAGTTTCTGACATCGAATAGAAGATACTGCCGTTTTATTTCGCTCTTTGTGAAATTTGTTTGTTTTGGACACAATATTGTTTCTATAGCTCTACAGACTTTTGCAATAGAACTTTATGGTGTTTGTTGTGTCATGGCAATTTAGTAATCATGTCCTATTTGGTGGCAACAGCTACTTTTGAAGTTGCCGGAAATATAGTAGATCTCAAAGGAGCAGCAAGTTCATCACAAATCCATTTTCTTCTTTTATGTATAATTCTTTCTTTAGAAAATACAAAAAAAAAATACTTTTTCGACTTGCACAACTTACCTATATGTATTTGTATTTGGTTTGGTTTGTTTATTTATTCGAATAAAATAAATCGAGACTCGTCGGAAGACGTAAGTGGAAAAAGCATCTAGTAGTTTTTTTTTTACATTTCGAAAGTGTTACAGAGTGCCAATTCAAAAGCGAAACGAAAAGCAATTTCGTAAAGAATTGACGAAACACAGGGTAGAGCCCCCAGGAGATATGCGAAAAAATCTGCTTTATAAACGAAGACCTACAAAAGATCAGGGGAATGGAAAATCTGCTCCAAATCCACTGAATGAAAACGCAGTATACATACAGCATTTACAGAAGCAATTTTTCCACAAATCGAAATGGAGAATACAGTCGCCAAATCAAAGAATCCATGCATCTATTAGTCATCACAAATCGAAATGGATCAGATGTATCATGGCAACAATATGTGCCAATTTAGCACCTGTAGCGTATGTCCCTTCCTTCTTTTCCTAGAATATTTTTCTATAATCCAGTGTCCGACAAATTGATACTCGAGAATCCACTCATTGTGCTTGGCAAATGGAACAGCAAAATCGCCTTAAACAAGACAATATAGGGTGTTATATGTGTGAGTGCTTTATGAGTGGATTCTGAAATGAAATCCAGAAGCACATTTTTCTTCTGGGAATTTTCAGATGAGTTTTTTTTTTGCTTTGCTCCTAATGGAACGGTTTCTTTCTTCTTTTTTACCAAACGAGAGAGACATAAATCAAGAAACATATTGCTCTTCTCGTAATTTTCAGAAGAAAAAGTAATTTTGCTGTCAAACAATTTCAGAAGAGTTTTGTAAAACCCAGAAACTTCTTTTTTACCTAGCAAAAGCACCATTTTTGAACTGTCGAATACCTACACCTAGAAATGGTTCACAAATCCTTTGTTCTTTGTTGTAAGGAAAAGGAAATTGAATTTTGGTGTGGATTTGGAAAGACCAGTGTCCTAGAGGTATCTAAAAATTTGGAAATAGTTATTCTTTGTGTTAAGCACTTATAACCGTCAGCCGAATTTATAAAGGAATTTTAAAGGTTGTTTAACTTTAAAACACCTCTAAGTATAACTTAAATGAAAAATCGGTATCTATAATCGATTTTCACATTTAAGCAAGGTTGCTTAGAGGTCGCTTAATTTAAACACGATCGACTCCGTTTTGAGGTTGTTTAGAGCCATTTTAAAATGAATTTTGACAGATTAGGGAATTCTTATGATTTAAATGTAGTGAATGTGATAAATACAAACAGACCAACAGCTACGAGACCATACAAATGTACAAACCGAGAATTAACAGAATCGAACTTCAAGACAAATATTTTCGGCAAAAGTATCCATTTTCTAAGCAGAATATGAAAAAGCTTATGAACATCTTGCTATCCGATCTTATAGGGCTGGTCACATTTCTGCTGATCTCCAAGTGATGGCTGCTATAAGATATTAAAATCGAAATAAAGTATATTATATAATCTACTATCTAACTAAAATATAATTCTTAAAACATTCCATCATACGCTTTTGATGTGAATATTAACGGATTTAGTCAATCTACGTTATGTGCTATTTATCAGAGTTGCAAATGCATTTGCCTCAAAAAGATCGCAATTTGTGAAAATGCCAAAAACAGGGTCTACGCAAATAAGAGAGATAAGTCTTACATAAACAACTTGTATAAAATTTTACATTTTCGTACTAGATTTGCAAATTTTATTACGTTTTTTGAAACAATCATCATTTAGTTAAGCAGCAATGAAAAATCGATTATAGATAAGAATTTAAGCAAAGTTATTTAGAGCCAATTTAAATATTAAAGCATGCTTAACTAAACAACCTCTGAGACACATTTTAGGAGAATTTAATAAATACGGCTGCATATCTATAATAGTATTTTAGAGGTTGCCTAACTTTAGGCAAAGTGCAAAATTGGTATCTGTTATCGATTTTCACATTTAGGTAACGTTCCCAAAAGGTCGCCTAACTTAAGTGCGACTAAACCCCGCCTACAGGTTGCCTACAGGCTGCCTAAGGAATTTTAATTTCGTTTTTATTTCGACAAATTTTGTGCATTGGTACTCAATAAAGTGAAACTAAATTAATAAAAATGGACTCAAGATAAATGTTTGCTTGTTATTAATGATTTATGTCATTAGGTGTAGTGAAAAGTTAAAAATAAAGTTTAATGCATACGTGCCAATAAGTACGAAATTTCTGCTGATCTGCAAATGGTGGCTGCTTTAAGATATTAGGTGCGAAATGAGGTATAGTATATTACCATCAAATTACAATATAATTATTTAAATATAACAATATTCCGTTTTAAGATGCAAGGCGATGGAGCTGATATTCATTTGCATTTGCGCCAAAGAAGCGGCATTTTGTACATGCAACAATGTCTGAGAAAATTAAGTATAAAGGAAATAAACAATTTTCGAGAAGTACGTACGATGCTATTGGAACAATAGACAGCATCCATATAATAATCCCAAAAGAAGGATGCACAGCCGGCGTTTGATCGGGAATGAGGGCTATGTTGCTTCAACATTCTTTTTACTATGTTGAATCCTCAAACCAATATTGCAAAATACTGCAATTACATTGTTTAATATAAAACGCAGAGTATTCATAAATATGTGATATACTAAAATATTATCTACATAAAATCATTTTTTAAAGTTTTTGTTCCTGCATAATAATAATATAAAAAAAAAATAACAGCAACGCAATCAACGCAACCACACGAAAAAAAACTACAGAAAGTACAAGAATCTCGGTTTTTCTATACTAGATTTCTAAGTTCTACTACTTCTTTTGACACAACCTTCGCCTTAGTTAGTAAGGCAGCCATGGAAAATGAATTAAACGTAAGAAATTTAGGCAACGTTGCCTAGAGGCAAATAAATATTTGGGCATGCCTAACTAGGCTACCTCTGAGACACCGCCCAATGAAATCGAATTAATACGGCTGTAAATATTTATGCTACTGTTTATGACCAAGTTAAATGAAAAGCGGACAACGACATTCGTATTTTCAGATGGAGTGTTAGGATGCTAAACATAAGCTGTAAGAAATCAAACATTACTGCCATCAAGGAAATACGATTTTTCTCCGCACAAAAAAAGGATGAAATGCTCTTTTTTTTTCTTTGTGTTGAGCAAGGGCATCGGCTTACTGTAACAGCTGCTCGACAAAACGTATAAGCGGCTACCAGTACCAAAGTACGATGCTAAAATTGTGCTGTGAGGTTTTAACGCCAAGGTTTCGACAGTATTTTCGGACTTACGCTAATTGGCTTAACGGAGGAAGAAATTGCCTCTACAGTCAACACATGGTTTACTCACCTTGATATCGATGTTGATGATTTTTGAGCATGGCCACACGTCCATTTGAATGGAAGTCATATCAAAGGAAACAGATTTTATGTCAGCCAAAAAGAAAAAGGAACATCCGGAAATCCACCGATAATCCATTTCAATCTGAATTCTCGGTGTGGGCATGAACCATTCATTTCCAAACCATTTTATGTTGGCAAAAATACTCATTTGAAATTTGCTTTCACTTGAGTGCAGACCCCAATAAAAGTATCAGAGACACTAAATATGAGGGGTTTGTTTTAGATTTCCCTGACTTCAATCCTGACTTCTGGGAATGAAAATCGTTGGAATGAACATGTGGTCAGGCTATATGAAATTGATCACATTACAATAGAGAGGAACGAATTAAGTATTTTAGATTTTTAGATGTCCTAACATTCCATAGGGCCTAGCTTGGAATAGGAACATTTCCATATAGCAGCCAAGTTAAGATTGCGAATATCGTTTACGCTAGCACCCAACTAGCACTTAACCTTCGTGAAAATGACCCCTGAAGGAGTTGTATATATGAAAAGGTAGGTGAGACAACTCTTCATTATCTTTGGAACTACATACCGCCCTCTCTTATAAAAGGTAGCCTCATTTCCGACAGTAAAGTTCTCAGACCAGTAGGCTCCAATACAAGTGAGAACTTCCTCTATAATTAAAAAGTATACCTAAGTGAGATCCATAAAGCAACCTGGCGATCTCGAGATGGTGGAAATAAAAGAAACTTCACGTTGGAAGCCTTAGTGAACCAGAGATGGGCAGAGTCTGCAAACAAAAACTTATTGCGATACTCCTTGCTCATTCTCCGGTAATGGCAAAGTGGATACAGTACCACAATATCATCAAAGAAGGAATCAGCCACCCCTGAAAAGATATCCGTGGTATGATATTTCCAAGTTCTAAATTGCCGAGAGAGTGATAGTGCGAAAAACCAACCTCTAGTAAACGAAGCGGTCATGCTTCTTCTTAGTATTAAAAAAGTTAAAGCATCCATCGAAAAACTAAAGATCGACTAGAAAGCCAACCAGCAGAACTCTTCAAATACGGAGGTGTTGCACGCACCAAATTACCAACAAAGTCTAGATAAATGAGAGCATGCCCGATGACTGGAATATTAGCTCCATATGTCAAATCCACAAAGAAGTCCATCGCATGTCTTGCATCCTACCAAGGGATATCCCAGCTAAATGTCGCAAGTGTCAACATCTTAAGAATTTCTGCAACACACTTATCGGCATGTACCAGTGTGACATCAGACTTCAGTGTGAGGCCGATCTACCATTTTAAAAATTTTCACAGTAAGACAAATCTTGGAAGTGACCAACGAATTTCAATACGTAACACACCTTCTTTTCATCGACTTTATCGACCTAAATATCGAAATTCGGAATATAATATAAAATTGGTGTAGCTTAACATAACAGGCAAGGCAAAGCACAACGTTCAGTTGAAAACTGAACTTTTCCCAACTTGCGCCGTATTCCAACAAGGAGATGCGCTATTATGTGATGTCTTCAAACTCGTTTTAGAAAAGATAGTGCTCAGGGCAGGAGTTAATACTGAAGACACTAGCTCCGCCCAGATAATGGGGTACGACATCGACATCATTCGTCGCTACCACCGTGTCGTTGTAGAAAATTCACGACACCTTATCGAGTTACGACGAAGACTACAAAATTTTGGCGCAACAGGCTCGTTAGTACCCATGGCCGAGCTTTCTCAGAACCATTCCATCTGTACGTGTGTACTTCTTGCACGATGGTGCGACCTCCTGTTTTATGCCGACTCCGAACGGCGAATTTGAGGGAAGAGAGAGAGAGAGAGAAGACCTCTCTGCGCGGCAGTTCATCGCACTAACCATCGCGCCATTGAGCCCGTCGCAGACTATTGCTAGAAAACCGATGCTAATTCGGTTTAACAAAACAACCAATGTCAATGTTTGATATACCGGATCCTTATCCTACAAGTCCTACTTTACGGCGCCAAGTGCTGGACAATACGCAGAAAAGCTGAGCAAATATTAGGCACTTTCGATAGAAAAATTCTTCGTCGAATTGTTGGTCCTGAAAGCCTACCCCAAGGCGGATGGAGGAGGAGATTCAACCGCGAGCTCTATGGGCTGTACAAGATGTGAATTGTAAAAACAAGTAGACTACATTGGTTCGGTCATATCAAGCGACTGGGCAATAATTCTCCAGGCGAAAGAATGCTCGAATCGACAATGAAGACCGAACCTCCGGTTTAAGGAACAAGCGATCGCTAATGCCAAAATAACTGGTAGCAACGTGCTCAGGATCGAAGAGGGAAGAATCCCCAACGGGTCGGGAGCCTAAGAAATGAAATTAAATACTACAGTGAAAATGTTGTTCCTAATTTTGCCTTTTTGGTCTTCTATGTTCATAGGATTCCCCTATGGCTCTGCAGCGACACATTTAACATCTTAAAACGGTCCTGTATGTGTGCCTATCGCCAACGAGTTCGCAACATGATCATCCAAGTAGTGACTACCACATGAATACGAGTAGATGGGGTTCCAAAAATTATGATCTATCCAGATCATTACTTCGAAAGGATATTAAAAAGAAAAAGACTCCACCACATTAAAATTTTGTTTAACAAAGAGATTTATTTTATTTAAAAAACGATTTCCTTAGACATTAATATAGTGCTCTAAACATATTTAATAAAACTTGCAACAGAATTCAAAAGATCGACAAAGCCCATTGACCCATCACTGTGTCTCCTTTCAATTTATGTTTCCAAATATCCATTTATCAAGCACCTCACGGTTAGCTAAAATAGTCTCGAGAGCAAAATCCGATTCAAGGAATCCCACCGAGGCGACACTGAAAGCCACTCCAAATCCTCACCCATGCATCCATGAATTATCAAATCCACATTAGCACTAAAATGGGTTCCTTCCCATTCATGAACCAAAACACGATAAAATAAACACGCAAACAAGACGGACGGACAGGACGAATGACGAAGGGATCACCCTTGCCATCTAACAACAGACGCAACAGGGGGGGCGACCCCACCTCTGTGTGAATAGACAATAGTTTCGGTTTCGTATTTTTTTTCTTTGTTTTCGTTTTTAATTCAATCTTAGCGTATAAGGAAACATAAAAATTATTAAAATGAAAATCTCGCTCGCAAGCGGTATATGTGAGTTTTTTTTTTTTTTTTTGCTTTAACATCCCGATATATGCAAATATTTGCGTACAGTTATTATATTATTTGTTTATATGTGTGTTTAATAGTGTTATACCATTAGGCAAACGGAAATTTTTTAAAATAAGCTTTACCAGCGTGCTTTGGGTGGTTTTACCGCTGCTGCTGGAATACAGGAATGTTTGTCTTTGCCTCGTTTTGAACGAGGAAGTTCTGTGTCACAGGATGATTTATTGCCATTTGCTGGGCCATCGCCGCGGACATGAGACCGCCTGGCATTTGCTGATTGCACATCATATCGAGTGGGGGAGCAGCTCCAGCTGTTGAGACTGGTGGTGGTGGGGGGAAGCCGACGGCACCGCCATTGGGTATCGGGTATTGGCGCATCAGGTACGCCTGGTGTGGTAGATATTGCCCGGGTACTTGTGCTGGCACTGGACTTGAATGTGCCCCACTGGTGGGGGGTAGTGTGTGTTGGATATGCTGATGCTGTTGTTGCATCATTGGATGCGGTGCCATTGTTTGTTGGGGCTGTGTCGATAGTGGTTGTTGGGGAAAGTTCTGAGTTGTTTGGTGTGGCTGCTGATGCTGCGGTGGAGTATATGGCTGCTGTGGATTCTGTTGCGGGTTGTTATTGTTGACTGTAATCTGTTGCTGATGACCGTTTTGTTGGGGTGAATTCAGGCGACCGTTTTGGAACTGGGCCGGAATCATTTGCTGCTGTTGGGGTGACTGGGTAACGTGCTGTTGCATGTGTGGACTGTACATCATTTGTCCACCAGGAGCGGTACTACTTACGGCTGGCATATGTCCGGGCACACTTGGAGGAGGTTGAGTGCTGGGTTGCTGCTGTTGCATTGGCGGCATATTCATTGGCGGATACTGTTGAGGAAGATGATAGCTCTGCTGTTGTGGTGCCATATATGGAGGATATGCTCCATGTCCAGCGGCGTACATCTGTTGTGGATTATAGCCCATCGGTGGCATGTATCCAGCAGTTGGGAGTGCTGCGCGATCATCACGCATTAGCGTGTGATATAGATTAACCGCGTCTACTAAATCACTTGACAACTGTGTTAGCTGGGCATGCTTACGATCGACTCGTTCCAATTCGGCGTCGATTAGAGGACCCATTTGATGTACTTCCTGCTCAAGGCGCAACATCTCTTCGGTATCCTCGGATGAATCCTCGGGATTGGCTTCGTGCAAGAGATGCAAAAGACGACCGATTTTCTGTTCGTCGATTTCCACGACATAGTTACTCTCCTCAGTCTTTTGATCTTCGTTTTTGGTGTTTGCTTCGTCATCGAATTGCACTGTCTTTTTGGATTTCTGGTTGATGTCAAGACGTTCCGGCTCAACGCTCAAATCGGCTGTTACGAAATTCGACGGGAAGAGGCCTTCACTACGTTGATTAAAGCCCTTCCACCAGTTCGGGTCACTGTCGTCGAGCACTTGAATTATCTCGCCAGCGACGAATGTCAATTCGTTTTCTTCGGCAGCTTCAAAATCATAAAGAGCACGTACCTTTCGCGCCTCTGGCTGGGCTGTAGAGGATGTACCCGATGTTATACTCCCTATGGAACCAGACGATCCAGAGAATGAAGGATACAATGATGGCTGTTGAGAAGAAAGTAGCGGTAATTATAATGATGACGTAATTATTATGAAATAGAAAAAGCAAATACTTACATAAGCCGTTGTCGCTGTAGTCTGTTTTTTGGGACTGCTCTTCGCCTCTTTTAGGGAAAGCTCAATTGCCTTGGCTATATCTTCCTCCTCCTGTTGGCTGCTAACAACATTTGGATCCTTCAAAGCGGCAATAGTTGCAGCAGATTTTGGTGCCTTTTGTGCTGAATCGGAAAAGTCGTGTCCCTCGACTTTCAACTTTTGATACAACGATGGAATCAGATTCAATTGAGGATCATTCTTGTAATCATTCTCTGCCCAGTTCTTAATTAGTTGTCGCATTTTCTAAAAGGAAGAAGAAATAAACTAATTATGTGCTCTTGTGAGATATAGAATGAGTGCCAGTGATTACCATTGAAACTTGCGGCTGGGCCTTGGACAGCAATCGTCTGAATTCATTTTCAAATTCTCGTGAAGCCACCTCCAAATGGAACGGTTTACCACAATTATTAGAGCAAGCGTCTAACAGGGTTACAGCTTGAATGACAACATGCGGGTCTGCGTGTCCCATGCGTTTCATGACCGCTTTCAAGCATTCTTTGGCATTTCTGGGATTCGATGTGACCCTGTCACAAACATCTAAAATCAGGGTCCAGTCCTCGTTTGTGTTCTTCTCACTTGTTGCTTTCTCTGTAATTGAAGACAAGAATGGAAGATTTAGAAAAAAGTTAAAACGACGAACACGCAGAATTGACAAAAGACAGGGAAGCTAGACGCTTACCATCAAAAAGCTGAAATTTAATATCCAACTCTAAGTAGTAGTAAACATAATGTTCATCTCCAAAACAAGTACATCTTTGCACACTATATCTAAAATATCTGACTATTCACAGCAGGTTGGCAAATGCAAAAACGACCATTCACACAATTTTTCAACCTTTAGCCCTATCGATTGCATTAAGAAATTCAAAATGGTGGCGACAATGAAAAAAATTTAAGCAACATAAACCTCTCGGTGATGTGCTTTCTCCTCTTGCCGTACTTTTTTCCTTAAGTGGCGCTACAGTCCGGAATGAACTTCAGCCTCATTTAACACACCTCTCGATTAGCTAGTGCCTAACTGCTTCCAGGATCGAGTTTCAAGTTGGTTAAGGTCAGTTCCGCTTTTGAAATGGTTCATGCTTCGGCCATAGAGCATAACTGGGATGATCAGGGTATGGTAGTTTTGCTTTTTGTTGTTGGAGTTAAGGCTTTATTAACAAATTGCCTTGTTAGCCCTTAGCAACAGCTATTGATAGAAAGATTTATGGATGATTGAAACACTCCCAAGAAAATTGTTAAAGAAGCCCTACTACAATGTCTAAACCCTTTTTTGCTATCAAATGTTTCGGTGAGGTCATTTTCGAGTCTGCTGGAGCAGCGACAACTAAACATGCCACATGCTGCTTTGATTTGGACTTCTTGCGATTTTTTCCAGGATCTGGCGAAGTGTGATGATTTGATCAGTTGTGTGGCCTAAAATCAAACTGGTAAAAGCCAATCAGGTTGTTCGTAAACGGTTTCAGACGTTAATACATTATGCAGATAGGAACTTGAGGAGACTTATGCCTCTATAGTTGGCGTAGACCCTCTACGGACAACGATGCTGCGGTTCCATTCTTCAAACATACTTTCATTCGACCAAATTTAGCTTTTGAGTTGGTAAGGACGAGGAGGACCCGCCGGCTTTCTAAAGCTCTACAGGAATGCCGCTATTTCCGCAGTCTTGTAAAGCTTAACTTTCGATATTGATATTCTTTACTAAGGTCGGGTGGTTTGACGTTTTCACTGTCGTCGCCAATATTGAATGTTTTGTTTTGGCTGACATCGGAAGATTGTTCGCTAACAGTCTGCAGTAGCGGTTCTTCCATATACTCAGCATCGGTTGTGTCTTAACTACGACATTTCCTTGTTCATCTTGACAGGTTTTGAGGTTTACACTTAGATAAAACTTACGAACATCATTCCTGGAGTGGCAAATTTTCCCTCTTTCTTTGCGTATAGAGCTCAATGGTGTCTCTCGTCATCAACCTTACCTTGTGTGTCTCGTTTTTGGCTGCGAGTATCTGTCGGCAGTCTTAATCAAACCAGGTGTTCCTTGGGAGCGAGAAACTCAGCTTATCATTGCAGGCGATATGGAGATTAAATGCTTGCGCTTGAGCATTAATCGAGAAGAATACGGTATGCGCTTTGGGCAAGGTCAAGGCGGTCTCTTGCGTTTGCAGTCGTAATAAAATTTGGAACATAATTTCGCCTTTGTTGTGGCGTGGTGGAGATCCGCTTTCTTACATTGGCTTCAACGAGGTAGAGTAGGTACCCTGTCGATGTTAGACATTCAAAATGCTATCTATCGCAATGTTGTCAATTTTATTGACCGTTTGTTTGTCTAGAGACCGTCATGTCCCTTATGGATATTAAGCCGGCTTTGGTGGAATTTCATTCCGCAGACGGGGTGTCGTGCCATTTCTACCTATACTGCTAAAGTTGTCTCCTCTTCTGATCTTTGGAAGTTCAAATACAAAAAAAGAGGTCGTACATTGCTACGAGGTTGAAGTGAAACTTCACGCAACGACGTTTCTTAAATATCAGAACTGCTGCGTCATCAGAAGAACAAAATAATCTTAGAGATGGGTTGGGTACCTTACAGATGAGGCAATAGAAATGTCGCATACAACGCTCTGAAATGTCCCATCAACTCAAAGCAAAAATACGTATTGCTTCACAAACTATACATGTAATGCTTTCTTAATAATAACTTTTTATGATTGCAAACTGAAGCTTACAAAAGCACACCAGCATGCTTTGGCCATAAAATCCGTACATTCACTACAGAGAGCCCTCTTATCTTATGCTTACGCTTTCGCATGTTGTTGTTCGTCGCACATTTGTTCTGTCCGCGCTTGCCCCCCTACCAACTCAGTTTTCTCCTGATGCGCATGCTTTGGATTCAATGCAGGCAGAGTGCGTTCTCATGCTTATGCTCTCGCTCTCGCTCTCTTTTTCTGTTGTTTGCCCGCTGCTTATCCCATAACGCTAGCCTGCCCTACCCATGACTTTTCGAGTCTAAATTTCGTTTTATGTGAGTCCGACGAGCCCGAAGAAGACAAAATCAGTCAGTAATCTGTGCTATAGCCCTAGTCTAGGTCGATAACGTAGGTAAGGATAGATTTGATGGGTTGTTGACGCCCAAGTGAGTCGTCGAACCCACATAGGCCTGCCCATAGCGATACCTTTTATTGCACCTGAAAAGAAAGCTGCGTTAATAAGAAGAGTGATGCTTAGGTGATTTGTGCTGCTCCATTAGCTTGAAATAGGACTTGCAGCAGAAGCTGACGATCTGTGCAATAGGTTTTGTGGCTAGATCCTTCAAGTGCTCGTAGTAGAAGCTGCCGGGGATTTTGTTACGGCTGTTGCTGACCGCGGGGCAGTGACACATTAGGTGGGCGATGTACTCCTCGACGTCTGGGTCTCCGTACTTAATGCAAAGTTCGTGCGAATCAGTTAGGTTAATCCTGTGGGAGTGTTTACCGAGCAGATTGCCACCTGTTATGACTCTCATCGCTATAGAAATGGAAGTTTTGTTCAGAGCTATAAGCTACCACTTATTTCCGGCCAAAGGTCTTTATTGTTTTTTTGTTTTTTTTTTTTTGGTTATTTTCTATTTTTTGAAAGCTGGGATCTAACCCAATTGTCGCATAAAGAATAAGGAGGTGAAGCTGGACGATCGTAGTCTGGCTAGCTCGACAGCTTTTTCGTTTCCTGGAATGTTATTGTGTCTTGGAATGTTGTTGCACCCAGATAATTTGGACTTTACTCTGGTTAAAAAGAGCCTTGAGCTCTGAGCGGCAACGTCCAACTACTCTGTCGATAACGTAAGACATCACTTTCTATATCGGAACACTCCATTCAGAAAGTTAAAAAAAAACAGGTGTACTTGAGGCCTTACAGAACCATCTGGCTCTCCACAAAATTGCAAACAAGAAATCAACTGAGAGGCTCCTGAGCAAAGTTGGAAGATCTCAGAGTCTTGATGAGTTTCAGGTCAAAAACAACTTTTCTGTCTTTTTATTTCCTAGTCTTTTTATTTCCTAGGCAAATGCTTCAAGTGATGGCTTCTTGCTTTGCTGAGATACTAATTACTTGAGATCTGGAATTTTGAGTCAAATGCAACAAACTTTTTGAAAATAAATTTGATTCCGAGTGTGTCTTGATATGAACCTCGGGCTTATCGTACAAGTATCTATTGGGAAATGAGTCAATGGTTCTAATGCTTTTTGTACAGAGGTTACTTTAGTATCAGATTGGGTCCTTTATTAGTACGCCCCTCCTTCAAAAAAAAATCTGACGAAAACGTATCCGTCTGAATGTTGTCTATGGACTCACTGTACTAAAAAACTTTTCGATCCGAATATTGTTCATTCGAGATCATTAGCTTTAAACTTGACGAAGATTTAAATGTGAAAACGAACGTCGTTAGTCACGGTTTAATTTTTAAATATTTATCGCTTCAACGTTATCTGTTCATGTTCTCATTTTGTGACGTAAATTTTGTTTACGTGTTACACTTGTAGATTCTTAATCGGATACGATTTGAGCTTACAAGCAATCTTTTTACATATGTCGAAGGTTGGGTGTGATATTTTCTCCCCTTGACAAACCAACAATTTTTCGCCCCTCAATGAATGCGACATACGAACACATCTAAGGTAACAACCTTCCAAGCGAAGAATAGAAGTTATGGGAGAGTATAGGTGAGGCCAGATGGTCAAAATATCCAAAGGCAAAGTCAGTGAGAGATGCACAACGCAAACTGTAAATGAGTCCCTGTCGACACTAAGAATCTTAAGGAAACATTTCTTCAAGTATACAATCTGCATCGTGCAAAATAAGTATTTGAATTAAATTCAAGCTTAAGCTGGGACTATTAATGAAATTGTCAATCCAACGTCTGGCAGTGGTAATGTCAGAATTTCATCTCAGAACTAATTCTTGCGCCTTAACTCCCAAACCAGCAAATTTAAAAAATGTATCGAAACCAGTAAACTGGCTTAATTTCAGAGGGTTAAACAGCGATACCGATTAATATTAATCTTTTGCTGCCTTGTCGAACGGTGGGTGCAGTGGCCTAATGGTTAATTCTTGGACTACTAAGCGCGGAGTCCCTGGTCCCGAAAGTGACAACACCTAAATTTGTTCACTGCCCCACCTCTTGCGAATGTCTGACAAACTTCAAGAGTATCATTGTCATAAGAAGGTTCGGCGTTAGACAGGAGTTCCTCTTCTTTGGGCAGCATCACACGAGAAGTGTGTTGTCGTCGAAGTTCGACGAGGATTGACCTTTGGACACCGGAACTACTTTAGTTTGTCAAAATAAATGAGTCCGATATGCGAGGAAGTCGGCTAGCTTTGGGCCCTGTACTAAGATGTGAATGTAGTCCAAATGGTAAAATCTAAAATCACATCGAGCGCGTTAGCTTGACCACATCGAACGTATGGACCAATCAGCAGTAAAGCTACGAGAGTCGAATTTTAGACCACCAGGTTTTAGACGAAAAGGGAGCCTGAAGGTTCTGTTAAAGCATTAAACGATCGGTGACTGGATTTATAGCAACAGGATTTATCGATCCTTCCTCCCGTTATATGATGCCCGAACCGGTATTCAATAAACGCTGCATTTCCAAGAAAATAATATTCAAACAGTACAGCGGTTGAAAGACTTGACTAACATCAACTGCTGGCTCCAAAATGGACTCCGCAACTTATGAAATCGTTCGCTGTTTACGTCTTAGAGACAATCACAAACCGAATCACAAAACCTGATGCTAGGAATTGTAGCAATCATTGCACGACACTGAGTTTGTACACTGCCAGGCGCGTCCTCGGGTGGTGGATTGCGGATTTAGCGGTAATGCAATGACTAGAGAAATCGTGTAATTGTAATCGCGGCGAATGATCCTGAAGCAGTGGGAGCTGTAAAAACCCATCGCGAAGTCCCTAAATCACATAATAAAACAATTCATCCAAGATGAAGGTACTTTTATGAAATGAGAGGAAGTTACGGCATTTGCGATAGCAGCAAATTCCGTCTTATCTTACCTCAATTGGTGGATGCGCTCAGTAACTGAGAGGCGCCTGGTACTACCTTTGGTGGTGAGGACCACATCTAAAAGTGATTTTGACAGATTTGCAAGCCCGAGCTATATTCCAGTACCACTGGAGACATGACTGATCTGCAGACTGCCATCTTTACCCTGCTTAGGAGGTGGTGAAAAAATAGCGCTCCATTAAAGGTATAGAGAGAGGAGCCTCTCTATGAATGATATTCGTATGTTGTGTACAACGTTAAACCCAGTGAGCGAATAGAATCCTGTCGAGATGATTAAGGAAAGATCGTAGTTAAGGCATAGTCGATGAAGAGGACTTCTCCTATTAAACGGACACGATGGACAATCTCCGGCTGTCAGGCAGAATGAACCATTCAATATTGGCGAGGCCCGAGAACAATACCACCCAACCAAGCAGAATGAAGATGGGGTTACAAATATCTTAACCTTTTACAACAATTATTGGTCGGACAATTCCGGGAAAAAATTCAACGCTTAACAGTAAAAAATTATCGACTTATTATACCGCTGCGTGATGATATAAATTTCTTCGGAAAATCTGTTAAAAATTTTGATCGGAATCTTATTTCTAACAAATCGGAGAAAATTGTCTTCCGATCGGATAGATAGGCCTGCCTATTCTGCCTATAAATGTGAATGTCAAACCGTTCATCAACAATCTGATTGGCCCTTATCAGGAATATTTACAACTGTTAAAGTCTTCGAACTTCGGCAGATTCTGAAAAACTTCCAAATCGTTACCCTTCAGCTTATCATCGAGTGCAGAGCCGCATATGAAAGTATTAATAGAGACGAACTCGTCCGTCCGTGAGGGATGACGATGGAAAATTCTCGTTGTGACACAGAAATTGTATTGAGACATGGTGACAAAATTTTATCGTCGGACTACCGAGCCAATATCGTCACAATCTTCCATAAATCTTTTCAAATGTCACAGCCACTTCTACTAGTATAGGAAATAAAGCGGCAAAAATATTTTTATCAGTAAATGAGGGCAAAACCAAATATAAGCTGGCAACACGAAAGGAAACACAACATCAGATACAACGTTGAGGTTATAAGGGACGAGATGTCGTTGATAGAATTAAAATCGGGGCCGAGGTAGAGGCAACGCTGTTAACTCTGACAACGACATATCGTCAGATGTCAATCGAAGAATTATTTTTTCAACCGCTGTTTCTTTGGGGAATTTACTAACAACGGTCTCACGCGAACATTAAAGGAGGTCTATAGGCTCTCTATAGCACGCTCTAAGCATGGACCGTATTAAAAGTGGATGGAAAAATGATTTGGAAAATATTAGGTACCAAGAACTTTAATAGCTGTACAGGGCATAGCTCGACGTTGGAGATGGCTAGGACAATTAGAGCGAATGGACACAAATACTTCAGTGCACAAAACTTCGGTTACCTTTAAAAGCAATAGAGGAAGACCTCGCTTTAAGTGGCGTAGAGGCAGACATTAAAAAAATTGAAGGTAGTTAGCTAAGGGCGGGCTGATTGAAGCGGCATTTCGGTTGAGTCCTAGGTTCTCTCTGGACGTAACACCACTTTGGATGATGGTCATGCCTTTTTACGCATCCGGGTAGTGATTCCCAACACTGAGGTTTTAGCCAACAATGTTCCATGGTTCTGATACTGTGTGTATGAAATTAAGGTTGTAATAGCTAGGTTAAGATAAATTACTTTATCTGTTTTAAGAAGGTAAAGAGATAAAAACGGTCCAGCCATACCACAGCCAAGACATCGAATACTAGCACAACACATATTCAGTTCCGAAACGACGAACCTTATCTAATTGCGTTCAGCTGCATACGAACAGACAAATTAACTAGCTATCTGCGTTTGACTTATCTATAACGTTGAATTTAGGTTGGGAAATGCTTGTAGATAAACCCATTAACTATGCTCTTAAGTTGCAGGAAACAGTTTGTGGAGCAAATATGCAACAAAAGTTGAGTTGTTCGTGGTATTATAAGTTTGAATGAATGTGTGTGTCCTTTAAAGGCTGGTCTTGTGGGTCGCTTAAAACTGCAAGCCCAAAGCGCTTTTGCAATATTGGACCCATCGAAAGAGAGATTATTGGCAAGTAGTCATTGGATTTATTTACTTCTTGTAATGGCAGCAACGGAAGACGGGCAGAGAAGAAGGGAAAAACACCGTCTTTTCAGAAATAATAAAAAAGAGCAAGAAAAGTGCGCGATCTAGGTTATAGAACAACATTCCGCTGTCAGGCAGAAGGAATTATTCAATATTGGCAAGGACAGCGAAAACTGCAAACTACTCGACTTAAGTCAAGTGCGGCTTCATTATCTAAACTCAAACTAAATAAAGCTGCCGGGAATGACGCCCTTCCCGCTGAACCTTTTAAAGCCGGTGGATATGACTTGGTAAGTAACATCCAGCAACTCATAAGCCAAATTTGATCGGATGAAAATATGATTGAAGAATGGAACCTCAGCATCGTTTGCCCGATCCACAAAAAAGGTCACTCTCTGAACTGAGCCAACTACAGAGGCATAAGTCTCCCTAACATCGCTTAAAAGATCCTATCTGCCGTAATATGTGAACGCACGAATCGTTTACCAACAATCTGATCGACCCTTGGTTTTAGGCCTGGAAAGTCCACACCTGATCAAATTTTCACACTTCAGCAGATCGTGGAAAAAAACCAAAAAGCCCAAATCGATACCCACCATCTTCATCGATTTCAAAGCCGCATACGACAGCATTTATAGAGACGAACTATACAGAGCCATGTCTAGTTTTGGTATACCCCCCCAAGAGAATTCTCACTGCTCCATCAGAGTCGGAAACAACATCACCGATACATTCGATACCAAAAAAGGATAAAGGCAAGGCGATGCGCTCTCATGTGACTTTTCAATTTGTTTATTCAGAGAATTGTGCAAAACTCCCAAGCCAACACTAGAGACACAATTTTTCAAAAATTGGTTCAACTACTAGCATACGCCACGTTTGCTAGTATAGAGAAGGAAACGGCAAAATGCGTTTAGCAGTAAACGTAAGACATCGACGAATGGGATAGAACGTCACCATTGACAGATATAACTTTGAGGTAGTAAGGGACTTTGTCTACCTAGGCGCTGACAACGTATCGTCAGAAATTAAACGAAGAGTTACTCTTGCCAACCGCTGTTTCTTCGGGCTAAGAACGCAATTTAGTAGTGAAGCTCTCACTCGAACTACTAAGGAGATCCTACATCAGATTCTGATCTTCCCAGTCCTGCTCTACGGCGCTGAAGCACGGATCGTTTAAAAAATGGATGAAGAAATCCTTGGCCGATTCGAGAGGAAAATTCTTTGGTCCCGTTTGCGTTGATGGGCTATGGAGACGAAGATTCAAACTAAGTCAATACCTCCGCAGATGGCTAGGGTATGTCGATTCCCAGCAGGCCGTCGGACGCAGTAGTGAAAGACCTCGCCTTAGGTAAAGCGCACAAGTGGAAACCGACCTCAACCAACTGGCAGTGTGCAACTGGAGGCAGTTAGCTAAGGACCGGGCTAATTGGAGAGCAACTAACATGCCTCTCCAATTAGCCCGGTCCTTAGCTAACTGACCCTTGTTCATTCCAGAGAGTAGCGCGACTTAAGTAAGTAAGTAATGGTAGTGACATGCCTCAGGTATGAAGAAAATAAATGAGTCCAGTGGTTTCTTCAGTGCTTAAGCTCACGTCGAACAAAACCTTTTAAGCCCTCTGATGGGATCGCTTATTAATTACAAAGTATAGAGGATTCTGCTGAGATTGTACATGTTGCGGTCTGTTGGTTAAGGAACTACCCAAGCAAATCTTAGATGCCTCGCGCCTAGGTAGAATGCTGCGCTTACAAGTTTTGTAAGGCCATATCCGCCTATTTCAATCTTGAATAGAACGACAACTAAATCGTTCACTCAAACCCCATTTCACAATTAATTAGATCTACCCTTACGCAACATCAATCATACATCCACATAATCATATCTTACTAGACATTTAATGACAACACAAAGATCTGCTCTTACAAACAATGAAAGTTCTTCTTCTCCATCAACACCGTTATCAACGACATTGATTCCTTATCTAAGCTCTCCTCCAAGCAGCAGTTTAAACAGAAGTTAACAAAATTTATAAATAAACACGAATTCACATTCACAATCGTTTGCTTCGATTTAAACAAAAGAGGACAAGAAAAATGACATTCATTGACAAAATAAAAAAAAAGGTATTAGGAGTTGCTGTCTCAGATTGTTATTGATATTGAATTTGCGAATCTAGATTACCACTCCAGGAAACCGATAATACATCCACTGCCCGTTGTGGATAACATGAGTCATGCGATCATTGATCGCAACTCTACACAAAAATACGTGTTCATTGGCCCCAAGGGTGAGAGATTCACTTGTTTTAGTTAACAATAAAAATTCGACAAAAAACACACTTTTTCCTAAATTGAGTTATCTCTGACACTTTCTAAGAAATGACTATGAAAACAATAAATTGAATAAATTTTTTTTCTTCTATGAACAAAATCGATAAACATATTTTTTTCTAGTTCACAGCCGCTAATTGGTATGCAAAGTGGGAAGCCCACTTGGAATCGAGTACCTAGATTGATGTAGGTGATCCACCCCACTGCACTTGGTTGTGCCTTTCTTTTGTCGTGTGGTTTAGATTTTAATTTTCTTTACCGAATGGCGAATGTAAAACTTTTTTTCTTTGTGACTTACCAATGTCAGCATCAAACAGTGTCGACTGTCCGAAGATGCCCATTTTCTTGGATGTTCTTCAACCGATTTTCATGTAATTTAGCGAAATTTTTTGCTATAGAAGCTGTTTGGGATTTTCTTGTTTTGATGTTTTTATCACGAGGGAATATTGTTTGCTTGTAGAAATGTAGAACTTCGATTTTTATTTGATTGAAAACTTCGACGACAAAAACTTTTTGCTTAAGATAAATTACAAAAAAAAGTGACTAATGAAAACGAAACGAAATTGAGCTGTCATTCTGTTACGGAAGGAAAATAAAATTTCTAGGAATGTGGTTGAAGTGCAGTGTCACTAAGAACAATGGCAATGGAACATGTGGAATTCAATTCGTTAATGGATTGTTACATTTGGTTTGTTATTATTACACATAGGGTAAATTAGTTCGGTTTTAATTATTTTGATAAATAATACTACGTTCTCACAAGAGCTGAAATGAGAATATTTCCAAATTCACCAAAGGGAAAAGGAAAAAACAGAGGAAGCGGAATAGGCAAGACTTCGGTTCCGATTTTCATATGTTCTAGTTGGCGACCATGACATTATAATGGAATACTCCGAGGAGTTCTGAACGAAATAAAAGCCGCAAATACAGAGCAAATTATGTACTATAAATTGTAATATAAAAAGCAGACTCGAAAGAAAATAACATGTTTTGGGAGAAAGTTTCCAATGTTTACAGTTCCTCCTACTTTTTTGTTTTATGAATCTCAATATGACATTTTAGCTGTTCCATCCAAAGGTTTGTTCGTTTGTTTGACCTCATACTTGTTAGTATTAGAAACAACATTTCCCACAAATGTTATAGTATTATCACATTACGAAAATTTGATTTTGTATGGAAAATTTAATCGTATTTGCAAAATTAATGCCGAAATGAGCTTTACTTTACTCAGTGAGAACGTATTATAACTCTTATTTAATAATGGTGTTTTCCATTGGTAAATTTAGATATTGATCGTAAATTTTATCTTTTTTGGTTAACCTAATGGAACACGGTTTCAGCATGCCTTTTTTTGGCTTTGAATTGTTGTAATTTCGTGTCTGTGAAATTAGTGTCGGTGTAGCTGGCAAGTTTCAAGTTTACAATCAAGATTAAAATATAATCTCTAATTTTTTTTTTTGTGAGAAGGTTCTTATCGAGGTTCTTTTTATCGAAAGGCTTGTCTACTGTCAACAAATTTAGATTCCTGACTACCGGCTAAATAAAATTTGAGACTAGGGAGGTAAAGCGTAAGTAGCACGTCAAACATGTCTATGGATTAGGACATAAGTCCGACTTTGCTTGTCTAGGCTACTGAATATACTTTGTTCTTCTATCTTGTAGAAAGGTTAAAATCGAGTGTTGAAGAACAATGAATGAAAATAAGCAACACCGTTAGCACCAACACCGGGTATCAAGTACTTCAGACATCTGAATAGTGAACACCCTGAGGTAAGAATGCGGATATTCTTTACGCCGTATAAAATGTGATAATATCGGTAAACTGGAATCGCAAGCGACACAAGTCCTCCAAGCATCGCCTACAAAATCCAATACGCTTTAATATGTGAACACCTCGTATGCTAACAACCTGATCGACCCTCATCAGCATGGTTTTAGGCTACGAAATGATCAATTTAAGAAGTTCAAGGCTATACCTATTACAGAGGAACTTTTTTTTTATCTTTCCGCTAAATGACTTTCAAACCATTTACGCTCAACTTCACGAATTCGGAGCTTGAGCGCTAATAAGTCTAATGCTGCCGAATCGCATATTGCTACAATGCGTCTGTGTTTGCAAAGTCCCTCGCTTATGAAATCCGAACAGTCACTGCTTCTGCTTATTAAAACAAAAGCCATATTGTTACAGTTGTTTGTATTCCGTTTGCCAGGCCATCCCATTGTATTTTCTAGGGCTTCCACTAGTTCAGTTGTTCGGCTTTTCTGTTAACAGCTCCAACAATCCTCATCTGGATACAAACGACGCACGCCCTGACATTTAATTTTGTAAAAAATTACTTTAAATTAGTAATTTCAAGTACAAACCAGAAGAGTAACTTGCTACCTGGGCTTAAAGAAAAACCATTTGCACGATTTGTTTTTTTATTTTTATTAATAATTTAGCATTCTATGAAAACACGTCAAACTAAGTCTAAATCGCAAAATAAAATGAAATTAAATTTTATACATTATTTCTTTTATATATGCTTGGCTTCCTTCTTTATATCTAAGCGAATACTAAGCGACATTGTTTTTTTATTCTGTTTGCTCATAAATAAATATAAATATTTCGTTAGTCGTAAAAATAAATGAAAATTAAGTTTGCAAATCTTTGTGTGAATCGCGCTTCGAGTACCTTCAGTTGCAGGTGGGGATGTTCGCTCCTATAACGAAAATGTATTATTTAGCAACTGAATATGAAATGACTTTATGTCGTTAACTTACTTAGGTCTCTTCGGAAGCTTTTGTGCTTTGATGCTCCTTATTTGCACCTTCTGCTATTCCTCCTCCTCTTCTCCTACTTCTTTATTACTTTGAATATTGCTTGCTGTCGTCAAATCATCATGTGGAGTCACCTTGTTGGTCTTTTTGTTGTCGAACCTTTTTGCAAACCAGATTGTCCAACTAGTGGTGCTTCCTAATCGCAATCAATTTCTGTATTCCAGTCCTCTGACTTTTGTGCATTAGTATCGTCAATCGTTTCTGGTTTTTCATCCACCAACAATGGGATTTGGCACCAGCATCCGTCTGGTTTCTTGCCATCTGGATCGTGAATTTTCCTTAATCGATTAACGGTTGGCGGGATTTACTACTTTATGGTCTACACGAATTTGGAATGTGCTGTCTTGTCAGGCTTCACAAGTTATTGATACAAATGCGGGAGTTTGTCTTTGTTGCGTTATCTGTAAACAAAAGTCATGCAGGTCCATAAACAACATTGACTTAAGTAAAATCGTCGTAACTTATTTTCCCACTGTTTTTCTTCAATAGAAACCATTAATTGGATGGCCATGAAGGAAAATGAAATGCAGCTTGATACCATTGCCGCACTTGTCCGGGGCGAGCATGTTACATGAACTATAGAATTGGAGGAAGAAATTTAATGTAATATTATTTCGTCGTTTCTTATGTATTCCCTTTGACAAACTTTTTGAGATCCTCTGTTTGTTTGCCTGCAGACAGTAATTTTATTTACGAACTGTTGTCCATCCTACAAGAAAGGAATATCACTTATATATATCTATATCTAGTTGAAATTAGTCTGATTGTATTACCTGCATTGTTACATAATATTGAAGCACAAGAGTCTGGACGTTGAAGAAGAATGGATAGGATTAGGAACGATGAGATTGCAACGTGTTTGGCTTTCCACTTAAAAACAAGTCCAATATGGCTTTTTCAAACAATTCTTTGGGTTGATCCAAATTTCGTTGAACGTCATATCTTGCGATTTCTTCAGCTATGTTTTTACATCTTTGTTTGTCTGAGATCGGGTCCACGATTTCTCGGACAACTCAATGTCATCGAAATGATCCATAAAGTAGAACTTGCTTGCATCATATTGTGGGCTCTGGTAAATAGTTTTTCATCGGTGTCATCAGAAGCGACATCATCCTGTAACACACGATTTTAATTAAATAAATAACAAATAAAATAATATTTACAATTTTGTTCCCTTACGTCCTCACACAAAATTAATGTGATCAACCACCATTTGTTTTTGAGGTAAATAAAAACAGCTAATGTTGACAAATATAAAAAAGTAAAATCCGAGGGTCGGCTTGCTTACATCAATATGTGGTGGGATCACATTCGAATGTCGAAGGTAAATATTTAAAAAAAAAAGTTATGAAATTCGTTAGATTGAAATACTTTAGTATTCATTTATATTATTTGAAATTGAATTGGTTCAAAATAATTAACATAATTTGGAAATAAATCCTGGTACAATTTAAAGTAATGGATGATATAGAAAGTATTTTTATAATATTTTAATATGTAATTTAAAACATTTTCAGCCGTATTTATAGAGAAATTTTAATGATTGCTTAATCTAAAAAATCTCTAAGTATATTTTAAGTGTTAAATCGGTGTATAAATCGATTTTCACATTTAAGTAAGGTTGCTGTGTACAGAAATACGTTCTCCAATGAAGAATGATTGATCGTTTATTTCTTCCTCTTCTGATAATATTATGAATTTAAAGCTTAATTTTGCAATTTAATTTTTTTCTTAGTTTTGGGGAATTTTGATCTAATTATCCATATTTTCTTTTAAGAATAAAAAAAATAAATAAATTTGTATATGAATATTTATGCATATTACCTTTCTTTATTAAAAAACTTAAAACAAAAACGAAATATAAAGAATTAAGAACTTACTACTGATTGAAATGACTTATACCTGAGAAACTGATTTATATGTATGTGTGTTTTTTTTAAAATAAATTCTGAACTTCTAATTCATTTAAACTGTAAAATTAAATAATTGTGACATCAATTTTCGTTAATAAGTAAAACCTAATGTTAATAAGTGTATAGAGATAAAAACGAAATATCACTGAAGAACGTTTTTTTAGATGTAGTTAGATACAAGTAATTTTCCTCTCTTATAATTTAACTTATATATTTAACTTGGTCTTTTTATATATATGTTAAGTGGTTTCTAAGCAACGTTGCTTTTATGTACAAAATCTGTTATAGATAATGATTTTGCACTTAAGTGATACTCATGTATATTATAGTGAAGCAAGCTCTAGAGTGCTTTTATAGGCTTTCAAAATTTACATATTATAAACTAAATTTTAAATATCATAAATTATAATAAATAAATGATTAAATTATTTTCAACCGCAGTCAAGTTTCAAATTTTAGCTTCCTGGGAAATATTTACAAATGTAACATCCACTTAACTAGCATTCCATGAGGTGTGTGCAACAAGTGGGGAAATTTTGAATTTGGCCGTTATTTTTCGTTTGAAATTTGGCAGTTGTCTACGTTTTGATGTTTAAATGACCAGGCGACAGACAAGTGTGTGTGAATCAAATATGTGTGCACCTATTTGGGCTGTGGTGAGAAATTTATCTGTCAAAATCCTGGAAAATTCCAGGATTAGATTGTAGGCAAAACATAAAGTCCTGGAAAGTTTCCTAACTCTTCCTTACTTTATCACAGGTCTTAACACTGAATTGCCTTGTTAGCCTGAAAATAAACAGTAGTTGGCAAGACTGATTCTTCGTTTAACAAAGAATTAAACTAACATATGCGCTTTGGTGTGACGTGATAGAATTTTCCAATTCGCCTGTAGACAATTCCAAAGTACCTGGTGCGTTTCCGCATCACTAGCCTGAAATGGGTTAATATCTGATGAGATGTTACTGTCAGAGTTAATGGCGGAGCCGAGGTAGATAAATCTCGTACAACCCAAAGTTACGTGGCATTGTGTGTGAGCAAAAGATCAATTTATGAAACTCATAAGTGAGTCCAGGAATGCAATTCTTTATTGTAATCAAAGAAAAGTTGCTAGATATTAGTGATGTGTCAATTCGAGTTAACCCGAGCTACTCTTAAACCGAACTAATTCGAGTTGGATTTAACTCTAACTCGAGTTTTCGAACCCGATTAAAGAAACCGAATAATAAAATATAAAACTGTATCAACCCGATTTGGTTTCACTTTGGGTAAGCAAACAAACAGCTAACATACAAACAGCGGCAGGTAGTCAGTAGCCAGTCAGTTAGCTATCCTATATGAAAGACAAAAAAAAAAGAAGAAAAACCCAAAAAATGTGATTGAACTACACTACAACTCGGTTTAGTTTTGTGTGTCCGTAAAAATAAAACCGAGTTGACATCGTCTTTTGTGTAGGTATATGCTTAAACCGATTTGATTCGGTTTACATTTTGCAACTAAAATCACAACTCGGTTCAGTTGTGTATGAATGAAAATACCTTCGAGTTGACATTTGTCTTTCTTGGGTATACCAAAACCGATTTGACTAATTCGGTTTGCATTTTGCAACCCGGTTTAGTTGTGTGTATGCACTGAAAGCAACCCGAGTTGAATACTTCGGTTTGCATTATACAACTCGAGCGGATGCTTATATGGAAAGGGTTGGTGATGTGGTAATGCCATTCTGTAGCAACTTGTTGGAATGTGTTTGTTTACGTTTTATCTTTCCATATGATTGATAATGGCGGTGACCCCTGGCAGTTAGAAATGTTTACTTGTGCGATTTGGTTGTTTTCCATTTCCAGTGTATTGGGTTATATAAATTATTACCTAAATAATGCCGGGTCCAAGAAAGTCATCTATAGTATGGGAATTTTTCCAAAACCCAAATGATTGCAAATTGCGAATTTATTTGAAAAGTATGCTCTTCCTAGCATAAATTCTTGGGAAACACAAGTACCTTGATGGCACATAATAAACAAATTTACAGGAAAAGGAAAATATAAATTTAATTTTTTTTAACCACGTTATCCAACTCGAGTTACAAGTCCGTTTACTCAGATTCCAACTTCCGGAAAATTTCGGTCTGGGACATCACTAGATATATGTGTATTGTTAGCTGTAGATAAGGTAAGCGCAAAGAAGAAACACGCCTGAGCTTTAAGGGAACTGAGATTCAACTAACTTTAATTCATTACATTATGTATAACATTATAACTAAGCTTATGTTTGTATGCGTGTAAGAGCATAACAATACAATACAATATGGATGCAACATTTGGTAAAATGTTCTAAAAAATATTCTGTTCTCAGGGAGGTTTGAGGCTAACAGGTGGGTATAAAGGGTGATAGATACTACTGGTTTTCCATTACATTTGTATAAGTATATATATATAAACGTCATTTTTTCGAACCATAAAAGATATTTTTTATATTTCATCACTATTAAGCTTTCATTTTGGCGATACCAATGTAAAGGATAGAATGGAACTTTTTTTTATGAATTTCACATAATGTAGACGCTAAGGGCCCAATTATAGCTATCACGTTGAAACAAATAAGCTTTGTTTTGACACCAACTCGCCAACGATTGAATTTATAAAAAAGGTGCAAAAAGTAAAAGAATGACCGCTGTAAATGTGGGTCCTTATAATTCAATAGGAGGAAAAAACATATTCTAAGACCGTGTGTCAATTGCGTTAAAATTTTAGCCAGTGGATAATTTTTGACATAAGTGTGGTAAATTTTAACCTGCTCAACAGCATGTCAAATTATCCAGTGGCTAATTTTTGACATTTGGTATACCTACTGAGGAGTTAGAGAGATAGAAAGCACACTCATGAACTAATCGTCATTACTGCATGGAAAATCTTTTCCAACAATATTGGAATCTTCTCACAGGAATTGGGTGTATAAATTCATACGCTATTCTGACATTTAATACGTATTCGCTTAACTGAAAAAAAATATGTAGAATGGAGAGAGAACAATGAGAACAACATTCTATAAATAAAAAAAAAATCTAAATTGAGATGCAATTCAATGGGTCGTAAATTAAGTGTAAATTTTAAGGGTCGTTCATGAAACGTCGTCGTAAAAATACAATCTTTCGCATACAGTAAAATTACAACGTTGCATGAATACTGAATACCCTAATATTTATACAAGATGTCAACATGAAATTCCAAAAGAAAAATATATCTCTTGCAGAATTCCACATTCACCATTCCCAATGCCATTCCATTCCTAATTGCATCGATCCATTTGCAAACTCCCCACCCCCTGGGAGAAATTATTAATCGAATGACATTTCAAACGTCACTGACTCGGAAAACAAGAATACAAATTTTCGATGAAAATGTTGACTGGCCAATCAATGTTTTCATGAATTTGTGTTACTTTTTCTACCTAAACTCAGTTAAATAAATTCAATAATTCATTTGTTAATAAACCACCATGACATTCGTGCGTGATCCGTGCGGTATTGTTTGTTTGTTGGTGACATATTTGGCTGTTTTTTACGCCGATTATGTTGTTATGCGATGGATTATCCTTCAAACAATGCAAACAAGGTAACTCTGCATATCCTTTTCTTGTTTGAATTAACTCGATGTAGATATTTTAAATGGGAATTTCTTATTTCTAGCATTTGGGCTCCATTGCATGTTGTGCTATTCAACACGGTGGTCTTCCTTCTAGGGATGTCACATTTGAAGGCGGTACTCTCAGATCCGGGTACTGTACCACTCCCAGTTAATCGGTTGGATTTTTCCGATTTACATGCCAATCAGAAAAACGGCACAGGTCACGACCATGGCGAATGGACAGTGTGTACTCGATGTGAAACTTATCGTCCGCCGCGCGCTCATCATTGCCGCATCTGCAAACGATGCATACGACGAATGGATCATCATTGCCCATGGATCAACAATTGTGTTGGGGAGCGTAATCAAAAATTCTTTTTGCAATTTCTAGTCTATGTGGGCATATTGTCATTGTATTCGGTTGCTCTGGTGCTAGGATCATGGATTTATCCCTGCGAAGAATGCAACACCAATGTTGTTGAATCGCAAACAAGGATGTGAGTATGTCTTGAGAGTATTTCGGAAAATTTTTGCACTTAATCGAATTATGCTAATTTATTTTACCACGTGAGGTTGAACCACTTTGCTAAAGTTGCCTCGAAATAAATCACGCGGCTAACTGCTAGGTGCCACTAGCAGAATAAATTGATATTCTTGGTGTGCTTAAGGAACAAAACATTAGACATGTAATTGTCTTGCTGTCATGCATGCGTGCTCGCTCGATATTCAATATTACATTCACTCAAACTGCACGTTTCATTGAATGTTCCCCCGCTTTCACCCTTTGTCGTCATAGTTATGCCGAACAACTTACACATAACGTACGCCCCCCATTGGTTTTATATTCATTTCTTCGGTTTTATAACACTGCCTGCCCGATTGGAAGTAAAAATGTTTTATTTGTTTATTCTCGAGCCATTTGTGCTGTCAAGTTTAGGGGGGTAAACGTTGGCAGATGTATTGTACAAGCGGTTTATGTAATAGTTCTGGTTTTGTGGCGAAAACGTTATTAGGGATGAGTTCAAGAAGATTTCAGTTTAGAGCATCTACAATAATTTCCATTTCAGTAAACATTTTGTGCATATCAATCGCATAGTTTGGGAGTTTACTATCAACATGTTCTCAGGAACAAGTTATTACCAACACGGATGTCAAAAACGGATAAAACCAACGTCCATATAATTGACTATTGGTACCTTATCTATTGTTATCCAAGCGATTATAACAAGTTCCAGTGATTTCCAGCTGGGACGTATTTGCCTTCGAGTCTATTTATCTTTTAAGCTTAAACAATAGAAAATCATGTGTTCCCAATATCGGGTTTTACCTGCCCACAAACTAAATGATAACAATATGATGAACAGCATGAATGATAAGAATTTATCGACAGTAATAGACTTGATCTCCTTTTAATCTTTGTGATCCCAGATAAGCGACAAATGTTATCTCGGTCAATTAAACGTGTGTACACACATTAAATCTCGAATAAATATGCGCCTTGATTGAGTTGTACCGAGATTTCATTCTTTGCAATGAGCAGTTGGGCTTCTTACCATTTAAGTGTTACCGTCTATCAGATGGGGACTGCCCGTTGAAGTGGCCCTACAACTGAGATGACCGAATCAGCCCAGTCAGTAAACTGGCTCAAGTTAAACACTTCATATGGTTGAGGTCGGTTTCTAATTCAGAGCGCCGCTTAAGGAAAGGTATTCCTCTACTCCATCTATCATCTGGTTGGGAATTGAATACTTTGTGTGATGGTATCCAATTAATCTCCATTTACTAGACATATTAAGCATTCAATGTGGAGGAATTTTTTTTGACAGATCCGTGCGGTTGTGGAGCTTGTTAAGTGCGTCTGAATAGTCCACCAACTTAACGAAAGCCTTGGATGATTAAGCTCTTAAACACTTCTTAATAAGGCCCTCGCTAAGGTTGTGCTAGGTTATAGTGGCTGCACACTTAGATTAGAAAAGGTCCACTGTGGTTTCACGTGAATTTGTCGACTTTAACTAAATATTCCTTTGCCTAAGTGAACCATTCCGATCTAATTATGAAGCGGAGGAGGTTTCTGAAATAACTATTAGCCAGGTCGCATAGATTTTCAAAGAAATTGTCGTTGGATAATGCTGAACAAGAGCAGAGAAGGCGAGGAATACACTCCTCCTCATCCTAATCAAAGAAGCATCTGCATAAGTCACTGCTAGAGGCCTAAGTGACGTTTTTCTGTAAGGATACCGATGATGGTACTGATTTTGTTTAGCATTATAATGCAGAGAGACCGGTAGTTTGGCCTGAGTTGTTTAAATATTAGATACGTTGTGCCGTTTATACATTTGTTTTCGGCTTTCTTGATCCCATCCAATCTAATTAATGATTTACACTAGAGAGGCATGCCTAACATTTCTACTGGCGGTAAAATATCAAGCGTAGTGCCCAGTCTGTCAAGCTCATCCGATTCACAGTTCTCTGTGATATATCTGAGACCCGGCATCCAAAAGAGGTGAGTGGTAAAGTGCTATTCCATCTCTTCAAGTAAAAGTCGGCTTCAGTGGATCCCATGGGTTTGATTGCCGCTTGGCTATGACAAGAAAAATTGTTCAATGGCGGGTCGTATTGGCACAGCCCGCCATATAATTTGGATCTTGCTTCTCATGTGTACACCTGCCTACCACCCGCCCGTACCATGAAGCTGGTGAAGAAAAGTTTATTTTTTTTGTTTTCAATGCGTCATCTGTGTCTTTACAATCCTTGCTATCACTGAAGCTGCTAATATTTTTCGTAGATATGACATTATACCTCAGCCATAATTGCCATGATTTTCATCATACCTAAAAAAACGCTACAATAATCGAGAAGGCGAAAAGATATGCTTAAGTTAAGCATTTACATGAAGAAAACCCATCTACCCACACCATATTCTGTTGAAGACCCATCTCTATTAGATTGGAATCGAGTTGTTATCTCCAATTATATCCGACTTCCATTCAAGGCGACTGGGAATGGTAGTTTATGTTCAAAACTGAGTTGGGGAATCATGCGATAGGTATTTCCCGTTATTTAGTATCTTTGTGTGTTCACCTTGGGAGGATGTCCATTGTAACAAGGCTCTTAGTCTCACAGCTGCACAAGCTGCTGTCTGTTTGCCAATAACCTGGGGACACTAGATGTAGGATAGCTTCTAGAGAAAATGACGAGTGCGAGAAAATTGTTCATAACCCTCAATACCTTGTTTATCATACTTGTCTAGATAACCCCTCTGCTTGTCACTTTTCACCTCATTTGTTCTAAGAGCTCCGCTTATTCATATGCATGCTGATGTTGCAGATGAAGGCTATTTCAAGAGCCATTCACCAGACTGAATAAAAATATTTTTTTTTTTTTGGCGCAACAGTCTCGTTAGTACCCAGGGCCGAGCTCTCTTACCACCATTCATGTATGCGTGTGTACTTCTTGCACGATGGTGTGACCTACTGTTTTATGCCGACTCCGAACAGCGAATTTGAGATTAGCTTCTCTTGACAATTGATACTACTCACGAGTGGAGTTCCAGTGAATCGAAGGTGTTGCACGGTTGGGAATCGAACCCAGACCTTCTGCGCGGCAGTTCATCGCACTAACCATCGCGTCACTGAGCCCATCCGATCACCATACATACACCATATCCGCGTTCTTGAATATTGGAATCCCAGTTATACATATTTCTTTCGTTGCCTTGCGTTGAGACCCTCAATATTACTAAATTTTATTCTGATCCCATGAATACAAATGTTGCAGAGAGAAATCCTTTGTTTGATTACTGGCGAGGCTTAGTTGTTATTGTTAACAGCAGAGTCGAGGTAGACAACCTGAATGTTATTGAAGTCAACTGTGACATTATTTCTGGTTCTTCGATGTGTGTTGCTTTTGGGGGGCAGAATATAAATGTTCATGTCCGAATTTTCCGCTGAATCGACCTTAGTCACTTCTTTTTCGATACTCGCAATCGCGCCGTTAATTAGTCAGACCAATATTGTCAACAAATTTAAATTTCTCGAACTAACCACATTTATGTGGCCTCAAACCTAAGTCTTGTGTGAAACTTTATATTTTTTAAATAAAAAACCGGACCTTCAGTTATATTCCGATTCTACTTACTTACCTTAGTAACGCTATATTCCGGAATGACCCTGGGTCTCAACCAACATGCCTTTCCAAATAGCCCGGTCCTTAGCTAACTGACTTCAGTTGCGCACTCCAACTTGGTTGAGTTGCGCCACTTTACGCGTGGTCTTCCTCTACTGCATCCGACGTCTGGCTGGGAATCGAAGACTCTGCGAGCCGGAGTATTGGTGTCCATCCGTTCTACATGTCCCAGCCATCTTAAACGTCCAATGCGGAGTTTTTCTGATCAAGGTCATGTCCGTGTACAACTCGTATCGTTCTTGGTTGAATCTTCGTCTCCATAGCCCGTCAACGCAAACGGGACCAAAGATTTTTTTGAAGAATTTTCCTCTCGAATGGACCAAGGCTTTCTTCATCCGCTTTTGATAGGGTCCATGCTTTAGCGACGTAGAGCAGGACTGGGATAATCAGCGTCCTATGTAGGATCTCCTTTGTAGTTCGAGTAAGGGCTTTACTACTGAATTGCCTTCTAAGCCCGAAGAAACAGCGGTTGCCAAGAGTAATTCTTCGTTTGATTTCTGACGAGATATTGTTGTCAGAGTTAATAGCGGAGCCTAGGTAGACAAAGTCCCGTACTACCTCATAATTATATCTGTCAATGGTGACGTTTTGTCCAATTCGTCGATATTGTGTGTCCCTTCGTGTTGACAACATATACTTAGTCTTACCCGCATTCACTCCTAAACCCGTTTTTGTCGCTTCCTTCTCTATATTAGCAAACGTGGCTAAGACGTCACGTGAAGTCCTACCAATGATGTCAATATCGTCGGCGTATGCAAGTAGTCGATCCGATTTTTGGAAAATTGTGCCTCTGGTGCTGGCTCAAGAGTTTTGCACAATCATCTAAAAAATCAAATGGAAGAAGTCACATGACAGCGCATCGCCTTGCCAAAATCAATTTTTGTTATCGAGTGTCTCAATGAGGTCGTTTCCGACTCTAATGGAGCAGCGAGAAATCTCCATCGTCATCCTACACAAACAAACGAGTTGGGGCGGTATACTAAAACTAGACATGGCTCTGTATAGTTCGTCTCTATAAATGCTGTCGTATGCGGCTTTGAAATCGATGAATAGATGGTGGGTATCGATTTGGACATCTTGGTTTTTTTTCATGATCTGCCGAAGTGTGAAAATTTAATCGGTTGTGGACTTTCCTGGCCTTAAACCACACTGATAAGGGCTGATCAAGTTGTTGGTAAACGGTTTCAGGCGTTCACATATTACGGCAGATAGGATCTTGTAGGCTATGTTGAGGAGACTTATGCCTCTGCAGTTGGCGCAGTTTAGAGGGTATCCTCTTTTGTGGATCGGGCAAACGATGCTGAGGTTCCATTCTTCAGGCATACTTTCTTCCGAATAGATGTGGCTTATGAGTTGGTGGACATTACTTACCAACTCAACTCCGATGGGTTGATAAACCTCGGCGGGAAGGCCGTCATTTCCGGCAGCCTTATTAAGCTTGAGTTTAGATATTGCTTTCCTCACTTCACTCAGGTCGGGTGGTTGGCAGTTTTCTCTGTCGTCGCCAATATTGAATAATTCGTTCTGCCTGGCAGCGGAATATTGGTCGTCATCATCGTTTAATAGTCTGCAGTATTGGTTATTCCATATCCTCATCTTCGACTGTGTCCAAACTACGATATTTCCTTGTTCAAGATTCTGTTCGAGCCTTGTATCCTTCGCTTTGACCTTTTTCACTTTGGTAAAACTTGCGAACATCGTTCCTGGATTGGCACCTCTCTATATCCTCGATCGCGCGCTTTTCTTGCTCTTTTTTTTTTCTTTCTGAAAAGCCGGTGGTCTTCCCTTCTTCTTTGCCTAAAGAGCTCAATTGCAGCTCTTGTCATCTGTAGGCATTCATTATCAAACAAGGCGTATCTTGCTGCTGGCCGCGAGTAATCCAGCACATCAGCTGCTGCTGATCTAATGGCTTCTTGGCATCGTTGCCGTTGTTCTTCGACATTCGATGCTGGTGGTATGGTGTTAATTGAGAGGTTAACGGATACGCGTTGCGCGAATGTCTTGGCGGTCTCTTGAGATTGCAATCTTACGACATTAAATTTTTTCACAGTATTTCTGGATTGTTGTGGCGTGGTGGATATCCGCATTCTTACTTTGGCTGCAACAAGGTAGTGGCCCGAGTCGATGTTAGCCCCTCGGAATTTTGAGACATCCAAAATATTCGATGTGTGCATCTTGTCTCTTGTTGATCTGGAGACCGCCATGTCCCCATATGGATATCGAGGTGATGAAACCGTGTGCTGGCTGTAGTGGTATTTCGTTCTGTAGCGAATTCAATTAGCCTAACTGCGTTGCCAGGCTGTGTAGGCTGTGTTTTCCGACAATACTGCTTAAGATGTCTTCTCTTCCTACCTTTGCGTTAAAATCTCCCAGCACGATTTTAATATCGTACTTCGGTAGTTGCTCACAGGTTTGTTCCGAATATGTCGAAGCAGCTCATCTAGGTTTGCCTTGGACAGCAGGCCAGGTATTTCGTGCAGTTTGTAGTATTTTTCGTCTTTTTATCAACACTCACACTTATCGTTTTGAAAGTCACATCCAGTTGGATGAGACCCAGTATCCGATGGTTACCACTTGGAGCTAGAAATAAGCACAATTGGTGTGTAGTCAGAGTTACAACCACTGATCGTTACTATGTTAAAGCCAGTCAGAGTCCACCCTCGTTCTACAACATCAAACCCTCAACCACTGTGATCCTTATACTTTATAGTCTTGCCCGACCACCGTAGGAATGCCTGCAGCATTAAACTCTTTTCGACTTTTGTATTCCCTTCAATAATAGTCTGATTCACCAGCAATAGTTAACAAATTGATTTAACAAGTTTACCACACGACATTGTGAATCGCGATCAAAACCAATATTTTATAGAACTTTCCAATGTATACACGCTGGCTAAACAATAAATTTAATTTAAAATTCTCCCCCACAGGCTACACAGCGTAATTTTACTCCTGGAATCGGCACTATTTGGCCTCTTCGTGCTAGCCATAATGGTCGATCAAATGCATGCGATACTATACGACGAGACTGCCGTAGAAGCAGTCCAACAAAAGGGCACCTATCGACCGAATCGTCGCAAGCTTAATCTCCTAGCCGATGTATTTGGCCGTGGCCATCCAGCCTGTTGGCTAATGCCATGTACGAACTTTAATACCAGAAAATATGATGCTCCACTACTAAGTCATGATGTGTAAGCAACCTAAAAAAACTCATCTGAACTGATTTACCAACTTCTGGAGATTCCAAGAACAAGAACAAATCAAATTGTGCTACTCCCTCGTTTTAAGTCAGAAAGTTTTTGTTTTTCTATCTAGATACATAATGTAATTTATTTTCTATATTCATATACTTGCATTGTATTTAAGCGAAGAGGTAGGAACAAACCAGAAACCAATAGTAAGTTGTGGCTCTCGTCAGGTATATTCTCCTAGTTTGACTCAAGTGGATTGTATGAGAGGTGTATCTCATAGATCTACTGCATTTCTAATTATACAAAGTATTCAGTTTTCTTTTTGTAAATAACAACAAATTGTATGTGTATGTGGCTCTCCTAGCTCTGAACTCATTTCGCGAAAGTATTTAATGTGTGTACTGTAAGATAATTAAGCTAAGGCTGATGATGATGGTGATTAGTGTTTTTTAGTAAATTTAACCAAGCATTTCGTTTTTTTTTAAACAAGTCCAAAGCGGAGAGACTAGTGTAATTTTTAGGTTTTATAGGAAATAGGCGTTTTTTTTTTAAATAAGTTACCCTCAACATGAGAAGAAGTTTATGTTTGCCTTTTATCATAGTCATAGTTATAGTAGGAGAAGAAGATACCCTTGAGCTTCCCACAAATCTCCAACTTTTGGACTCATACACAACATGAGGACAAACCCCCATGTGTACAAATTCTGCAATAAAAAAAAACATTCTTCAACATCGGTGGTATTTATAATTCAATTGAAAAAAAAAGCACCATCTACTTGTAAAGTTCTACAATATATACAGAGTAAACAATTACCATACAAGTGGAAACAATCCTAGCGTTTAATTTTGTGCTGCGTCCCGTTGTCTCGTTTTATTTATTATTTCTAATAAAAAAACTCAATCGAGCTTACTACAAAAATTATTGTAAATTGTTTTTAATTTTTAAAACTAACACCAGCGTTTTTGCAAATATGTATTACCACAAAAAAGTATCAAAAAAGTACAATTGTGCAATAAATTATATGTGTATGGTGATGTCTAACTATTAAGATATGTATCACTCGCTACAGAGCACGCTTATTTAATTTATTCAATTGCATTTAATTGTAGTGTTATACAATTGTCTTACAAGAGTTTCAATGCGAAAAGTAAACCCCCCATCAACAAAAACAAAAAATCTCACAAGAAGAAAAAGGATTTCCTAAGCCCAGCTTTTTGAAATCACTTTTTTTTTAGATGAACAAAATAGAAAATATTTAAAACTATACAAACATTTATATGTGAATTCAAATTAAATAAAAACAAAATCAAAATGCTTTGTGTGTTTTGTCCTAACCATTTGTGTAATGTACTTCATGTGTGCAAAAGATATAAAAAAAAACCTAGAATTATCTATTCAATATATTTATTGTTTTATATGTGTATACAACATATAGGTAGATACTGTATGTATTATTGTATGTACACTTATTTTATTTTATTATAAAATGAACGTCTCACTGTGGAGCATTATAGTTTAAGAAAAAACTTAGAAAAATTGAAGACGAAACTGATTTCTTTAACAAACAAAAAAAAGAGAAAAGAAAAAACAGCAAACAAAATCAAAAACAAAAATTATTTCATAATGTAATAACGTTTCATGTCTCAAAGAAAAAAAAATCAAAAACCAACACAAGAAAAAAAAACAACTCATCTCTTTTGTAAATCTCTAAAAATTTGTGTTTTATTTTTTTATTCGTTATTGTTGTGGTCGTTTGTTGTCCTTTGTTGATGTCCTTTTGCGTCCTGGTTTTGTAACAATGCAACATTAGATTTATTTTATGGAACGGTAGGTAAGTCAAGATGCTAAGAGATTTGCAAGGGCAGTTAAAAGTCTGCTAGATTCGCGATGATTATACAAGGTGGGCCAAAAGAAGTCATCCGATGTTTTTTGGCCTTCAGAATATCGGTTGTGGCTCGCGCAGTGTGTGCCGTTGCTCCGTCCTGTTGGAACCACATGTCCTCCAGTCCTAATTCGTCCAATTTCGGCAAAAAAAAACTCGGTTAACACGGCCCTATAGAGCGCACCGTCTACTGTTGTCGTTTGACCAGCGGCGTTCTCGAAACAAAAAATGGCCCGATGACTCCTCCAGCGTGAACAGCGCACCATGCAGTATCTTTGAGCGGGTGTAATGGCTCCTCGTGCATTACTCGTGGATTTTTGGTGCCCCAGAAGCGATAGTTTTGCTTGTTCACGTACCCGCTGAGGTGGAAATGAGCCTCATCGCTCAAAATCGTCCACTTCGATTATTCCGCGTTCTTGGGGAGTGTATCGCGCCATGGCTTGTTCACTTGTATTCTACATCTCTCTGGCCAACAATTGTCAAAACAAATTTGATATTGGCGGCCATTTGCAAAAATAAGAGCATCTTCCAATAGGGTGATCGCTTTTGGCCCACTTTGTACTAAAGAATGTTGGAAACGCAGTAGACCAATAGAATGATGTAGAAATGTTTATCTGGTTTGTACCCCAAACTCCAAACCAAACCTCCCGTAAATCGATCCCATTAACCCCATCACTTTGACAAAAAGTAGCAAACACAGAAAGTGGGCGTGATAAAAAACCTTATATGGTCGAAATATAGATATAGGGATCGTCTACATTTTGATCGTCAGTATTTCGGATGTCCGAATATCCCGAGGAGCTAACATCGACTCGGACCACTACTTTGTTGCAGCCAAGGTAAGAATGCGGATATCCAGCACGCCACAACAATCCAAAAATACTGTGAAAAAATTTAATGTCAAAAGACTGCAATCGCAAGAGACCGCCAAGACCTTCGCGCAACGCGTATCCTTAAACCTCTCGATCAACACCATACCACCAGCATCGAATGTCGAAAAACAATGGCAACGATACCAACAAGCCATTAGATTAACCGCAACTGATGTGCTATGTTTCTCGCGCCCATTAGCAAGTTTGATGATGAATGCCTACAGATGATCGCAGCTAAGAACGAGGACGACAAGGCTAAGCTGCAGGTGAAGACGAGAGCTGGCGTTGAGCTCTATAGGAAGGGAAGTAGAGAAGAACACCGGCTTTTCAGAAAAAAGAAAAAAAGAGCAAGAAAAGCGCGCGAACGAGGATATAGAGAGGTGCCACTACAGGAAGGATGTTCACAAGTTATACCAAAGTGTTAAAGGTTAAAGCCAAGGATACAAGGCTCGAACAGAATCCTGTCGAGACGAACAAGGAAATATCGTAGTTGGAAGAACCACTTCAGCAGACTGTTTAACGGTGATGACGAACATAATTCCGGTGCCAGGCAGAACGAACCATTCAATATTGGCAAAGACAGCGAAAACTGCCAACCACCCGACTTGAGTGAAGTGAGGATAGCAATATCTTAACTCCTGCTTAATGAGGCTGCCGGAAATGACAGCCTTCCCGCTGAGCTTTATTAAAGCCGGCGGAGATGACTTGGTAAGAAACATTCAACAACTCAAAAGCCAAATCTGGTCGGAATAAAGTATGCCTGAAGAATGGAACCTCAGCATCGTTTGCCCGACCCACAAAAAAGGAGAACCTCTAAACTGCGCCAACGACAAAGGCATAAGTCTCTTTAACAACGCCTACAAGATCCTATCTGTCGTAATATGTGAACGCCTGAAGCCAACAACATGATCGGCCCTTATCAATGTGGTTTTAGGCCAGGAACGTCCAAATCTGATCAAATCTTCACACTTCGGCAGATCCTGGATAAAACCCAAGAAGTCCAAATCATCGAAATCGATTCATCGATTTCAAAGCCGCATACGACAGCATCTATAGAGACGAACTATATAGATTGGTATACCGCCCAAACTCGTTTGTTTGTGTAGAATGACGATGGAGAATCCTCGCTGCTACATCAGGATTGGAAACGACCTCAACGACACATTCGATAACAAAAATGTGACTTCTTCAATCTGATTCTTGATAGGATTGTGCAAAACTCACGAACCAACACCAGATCATCCCAGTCCTCCTCTACGGCGCTGAAGCATGGACCGTCTCAAAAGCGAACGAAGAAATCCTTGGTCGATTTGAGAGGAAAATTCTTCGAAAAATCTTCGGTCCCGTTTGACAACGCAAACTATGGAGCCGAAGATTCAACCAAGAACTATACGAGCTGAACAGCGACATGCCCCTGGTCCAAAAACTCCGCATTGGAAGTTTAAGATGGCTGGGACATGAAGAACGAATGGACACCTATACTCCGGCACGCAGAGTCTTAGATTGCCTGCCAGACGTTGGAGGCAGTGGAGGAACACTTCGCCTTAAGTGGAGCACACAAGTAGAAACCGAACTCAACCAACTTGGAGTGCGCAACTGGAGGCAGTTAGCTAAGGACCGGTCTAATTGGAGAGGCATGTTGGTTGTGGCCCAGGTTCATTCCGGACTGTAGCACCACTTAAGTAAGGAATTATTGTTTTCGCAGAAAATCAGTTCTTATTTTACCCTGATCAACATTTATTTTTATGAAACGAAACTGAAACGAAATTTTCCAATAATTCCTAAAAGAAGTTATGGGGGTGACATTTCAACTCAATCATGGGTTGTGTCCAAGGATAGCTATAGCTGGGCTCTAAGAACCCTTGTTCTTAAATTCATAAGCTTTGTTTTGACACCAACTTGCATATTATAAGTAAAGTAAATTAAATGTCCAATGACGTTTGTGCCAATTTGTTTCAAGCTTAAACTGATATCATTCCATTTCCAAGAATATCATTCTTGTTCCATTTCCAACCTATCTCTAGCAATTTGGTTCCGCAATATTATTCATCATGCACGAACAAAACAACAAAATAAAACGTCAGTTTTTTTTAGGTTGGTGGTCAAAATTCTTTGTTGTGGTTGTGCATTTTTATATTTCAGTGAAATTTTTTAGATACTTGACAATTTCATCGGAAATACCCGTAAGTATCAAACTCAATCAAACCATTTCATTAATTATATTTCCTGAAAGCGTGAAAATCTGCCAATAATTACTTGCAATGTGTCGAAAACGGCGGCGCCACGGCACACACACATCTCGAACGTGGCTGAACTATAACTCTAGGATCTCGTGCAGGGTTCAATAACGTTTTCTGCAATGCCAATATGATATCACCAGCTAGAGCATGTTGGCACAATAGGATATTTGAATGGAAATTGCAACTGTTTAAGGCGTAGCTTAGAATAGAGCGAGTCATGATTTTTACTAGGAATTGCTTATCGATGTCTGAAAATAGATTATAATCATCACAAAACATGTTGTAGTGGTAAGGGTTAGTGTGGTCAACCTTGTAACTCAGTTCTTATGGCAAGTATTTTGTTTTTGCGATGACATTCAATTGCTGCGAGCACTTGTCGTCCGATGCCAACGATAAGTTGTCTCTTGAATTTTATAAACAAATGTTCGATGAAAATTCGCTCATCTCGTGTCATCTGATGTAGACTCGGTCGTGGATTTCGGAGGTTGTCGTCGTTATTATCTTCCGGCTCTATTACCACTGATGTTAGAGAGCTCTGCAATGGGAATACGAAAAAATTAGTCTGAAGCGGATGTTGATGGTTAGGCTGCATCTTTGACGTTTTATTTATATATGACGCCAACGCACCTGACAAGTAGTGTTGGTTTCAAAGATATGAATTTGAAAGAAATCATTGTCTGGATATACAATTAATACACGTGTATCGGATTTCGACAAGGTGATACGCTATCGTGCGATTTCTTCATTCTGCTGCTGGGACAGATAGTGCGTATTGCAAATGTTAACACGGATAGCACTATCTTCATCATCTTCATCTATCTAGCTACAGGAATACACAGACGAGATCGACAAAATTAGTCGCCGCCATTGTGGAAGCATTTACGGCATTTGAAGAACAGACAATTGGGTCCTGTAGTTATCGAGGACAAGGCAAAGTCTTTGCTATCTGTGCTAACTGTATGGTTACGCATGCGGCTTGAGTGACTTCAAAACATTTTGATGTGTGTAGTGTGTGTGCAAAAATGTGCAGTTACGGTGAAAACATTTATCGTAGAGTACATTTTTAGATAAATAATGATGACCAGCATCAGTCAGCGATAAACACACGAATGATTACTGCGCAGTTTGAATGAATAGTGTTTGGAGAATGCGGGATCGCGCATGCTTGTGACTGCGCATGCATGTGTGGTATGTTGACGCTATAACCCGCATTTACTGCTAAATCCATTTTTGCCGTTTCCTTTCTCAAGAATCAGATTAATGAAGTCACATGACAGTGCATCGTCTTTCTTTTATCGAATGTGTCGGTGAGGTCGTGTCCGACCCTGATGAAGCAGCGAGAATTCTTCATCATTATCCTTCACAGACGGCCGAGTTTGGATACCAAAACTAGACATCGCTCTTTATAGTTCGTCTCTATGAATGCTGTCGTATGTGGCTTTGAAATCAATGAATAGGTGGTGGGATTTAATTTGGACTTCTTGCGTTTTTTCCAGAATTTGTATAAGTGTGAAAATTTGATCAGTTGTGGACTTTCCAGGCCTAAAACCACACTGATAAGGGCTGATCAGGACGAATTTAGGCGTTCGCGTATTACGGAAGATAAAGGATCTTGTAGGCGATGTTGACGAGACCTCTGTATTTGGCGCTGCTCAGCGGATCTCCTTTTAAGTGAATCGGGCAAACGATACTAAGGATCTATTCTACAGGCATTCTTTCATCCGATCAGATTTGGCTTATGAGTTGGTTTATGTTACTTACCAAGTCCTCCCTTCAAGCTTTATAAAGCTCAGCGCGTATGCCATCATTTCCGGCAGCCGTGTTAATCTTAAGTTTAGATATTGCTACCCTTACTTCACTTAGATCGCGTGGTTGTTAGTTTCCACTTTCGTCGCCAATATTGAAGGGTTCCTTCTGCCTGACAGCGAAAGCGCCGTTCAACAGTCTGCTGGAGTGGTTCTTCCATATTTTAAGCATCAACTATGTTTCAACTAGGACCATTCCTTATTCATCTCAATAGGATGTTGTTATCGCCTTGACGTTTGACGTTTTAAATATGTGACCCTCTTTTCTGGATTGGCACCTCTCTAAATCTTCGATCGCGCTCTTTTCTTGTTCTGTCCGTAGGTGTCACAGTTTTTTATCCTCCTTTATTTGCCCGGCCCATTCCATCGTATTTCCTGGATGGCAGTAATGTCTGCTTTCTAGCATCTTAGGGCTTCCGGTCGTTGTTTGGCTGCATCTCTTCTATTAATGTTTGCACATTCCAAGTGCACACACGAACGTCGTTTTGTTTTTTTCGTTTAACATGGTCGTGAACAATAAAATCAGCCCTTTCCGAGGCTATTCGTTGCTCCGTAATCACACGGGTGGGTAGTTAACTCAAAGCACAACCACCAACCTGGAAGGCCAAGCCCATGTGTTCGTCACATGGGCTTATAAGTGCGATTGTTGATTAAAGGACGAAAAACGGCATGCTGCCTTCAGACGAACACGAAGGCAGCATGCCGTTTTTCGTCCTTTAATCAACAATCGCACTTATAAGTTTTAAAAAGTAAAATCCGGTTGGATGAGACAAGTATCCCATGTTTACCACTTGGAGGTTAGTTGTGTAGTCAAAGCTGCAACGACTGGACTTTACAAATTTAACGCCGATCAGAATTCGCCTTCGTTCTACAATATCCAACCATTAACACAAATTTGTTGCACAACATGCTCGTTAGAACCCAGGGCCTAGCTTTCTCACAACCATTCATGTGTGCGTCCATCATAGCGGGGCCTCCTGTTTTATGCCGACTTCGAACGGATACGTTGAGATAAGCATTTCTTAACAACTGACAACTTGACAACTCGGAAGATTTGACGAGAGGAGGGCCAGTGAAAAGTAATTTTAGGTGTTGCTACCACTGGGAATCGAATCCAGACCTTCTGCGCGGCAGTTCTTCGCACTAACCATTGCGCCATTAGGCCCTTAACCAGTGTAACCCGCGTATTGCATGATGCTAATTTGTTTTCGTTTGAAGTGCCAAATTGAGATTCGAAGCCATTTCGAGAATCTATAACACTTTCCGATAAGATCAAACAGTAGGTGCGTTCCTATTTTTACTTTAATGTACATGGATCGCTGGCAGCAAGTATGTAGTGTTGGAAGGCATATCATTTAACATCTGCTGCAGAGTGTTTTACAAGCAGAAAAGGAAAGCACCTGTTATCTCAAAATGGCATTGTATTTCAAAGTGGCCGCTATATTATAACATATGGCCGCAGAGCCATATTCACCTAACGAAAGCTATTCACCTAACCTGTTCCAGAACAAAATTAGGTGCTTTTGTCCAGTGTGTTCCCATTTCCTTCTTAAATGAATGGTGAAACTTTGGAGCCTAGATAATAGTCATGTCCACAAAGAAAAGGAAGAAAAGTCCACGGGTAGTAGCAAACCTCATTCTTTCAAGAAAAATACCACCAGGAAATGTTTCAGAGTTACACCCCTGTCAAATACTGTTTCCGAAAATCATATTTCCCGTTCATCATCCCCTTGTTTCTTTTTAATACATTATTGGCCATCGAGATCCTATCTGCCCACATTTTCATTATGATGTCCATAAAATAAAATGAACAACTACCATCTTTAGCAAACATTTTTTCATCAGCCCACGCGCCCATTCGACCTTGAATGGCATCTTAAGGCATAACGAAAATAACAAACTCTTGGCCAGCCTCTTTAACACCCCTAAAGTTGATGTAAATGACTTGAATTTTAAAGTATTATGAGACGGAAAAGGCAAAAGACAGATGTGTAGCCTATGAAGCATCACCACTCGCCAATTGAGCCGAATAATGTCCCTCCACTTTGTGCGGTCAAAATTGCACAGCGTAGGATACGTGACTTGAAAGTTAAAATCAACATCTTGTCTTGGAGAACAATGCGTATAGAGAACTGTGCGCAATGGTTGTGTTCCTAAAATTGATGTAAAACTGGTGGGAAAAGTTTTCCAAACTCACTTACCGCTGGTGTTGGTGTCCTCGTCACACTCATCTTTACATCGCCATGATCCAAGCCATAACTGCCCTTTCCAATTAGGGCTGCAAAACTATTGAATGAAACAAACTTGGAGAGAGAATGTTTGTTGGTTGGGGTCGACATAGTGCTAAAACGGTTTTGGTCAGTGTCACTGCCGGTTGCGATAATTTGTGATGCCCTCTGAAAATAACGTTTCCGTTAATAGAAATATTTGTATGATCAAAGTCTTAGTTACTTTAATGACGTATTGCTTAACATCGATAAAAAGTCTAAAAATGCGCTTTGCAAGTGCATTTTCGGCGTGCTTGTCGCCACATAAGTTTTTGTTAAAATTGGCGAGTATACGCTCTAGGGTTAGTTTTCCCGACTTGTAGATGCTAACTTCTGCATTGTGTACATCGACGTTATCGTTGTTTTTCATGCCCAATGCCGTTTCAAGGGCATTGTGGATGTCTTCTGATTTAAGACTCCTTAACGTATTATCATTAGACTGAGAGAGAGAAATTTTATTTCGATCACATTCTGTTCGAAAACCTTTTTACCTTTTCCAGAGCCCGGTGAATCCTTTTTACGGGATGTTTTCGTCTTGGACGCATTTTCGGCTGACGTCGGTGATGTTTGTTTAGTTCTGTTTGGATTTTTTGCCATTTTTTCTGATATTTTGCCATATGATTCTGTGGGTTGAGAGAAAATTTATCAATTACCTAGACAAGCTGCTTCGACATATTCGGACAGCAGGTTGTCTAGGAATTTAAAGGGGACTTAAAGTCAGGCCAGACAGATACGGTGGTGGATGAACCGAAAGGCCGACGGCAGCGGTCGATCCGTAGTGGATACTAATGGCCCCATGTTCTAGAGGTATCTAATAAATTGCAACTGGCCCTCCAGGTTAAGGGTTGTGCTTTGGGTTAACTACCCACCCATTTAAAAAAACATTGTTACGAAGCAACCTCGGAAAGGGACAACGACTTTCGTATCTGCACCTAGAATGTGAGAACATTAAACAGGATAGTTGCAAACAAACAACTAGCGGAAGCCCTTAATTGCTACAAAGCAGACATTACTGATATCCAGGAAATACGATGGGATAGGTCTTGCAAAAAAAGAATGAAAAACTGTGACATCTACTATGGACCGTGTTATAGTGAGTAGAAACAGCGACTATTCGGATGCGGGTTTGTGATAAGTGCCAGACTAAGGCAAGAAGTCGTTGAAGATCGTTGAACTTGATATTTCAACGGCAATATGCGTGCTTTGGAACCGGTATAACTCTTTTGTGTCAGTCATGGCCGATGACTGGAATATCAGCTCCATATGCCCCATCTACAAAAAAGGCGATCCTATGTCTTGTAAGAACGATCGAGGCATATCCCTGCTAAATTTCGCATACAAGACAATATCCAACGTGAACGTCTAAAAGCGTTCTGCAACACAATAATCGGCACGTACCAGTACGGTTTCCGGCCCGGCAAATCGACTAAAGACCAAATTTTTACACTCACGCAAATCCTAGACAAGACCAACGAATTTCAAGTCAAGACTCATCACCTATTCATCGACTTCGAAGCCGCATATGATAGCATACATCGTTAAGAGCTCTATATGGCGATGGCCGAATTAAGAATCCCGGAAAAATTGATGTAGCTGTGTCGCATGACGCAAACACGCGCTGTAATGTGCAGTTTGGAAGTAGCTATTCCAAACATGCACAGGATTCAAAACTTGCACCGGAGACCGCTTTCATGTGACTTTTTCAGCAGATAGTATGAAGGGCAGGTCTCCAACACTAAAGATACTATTTTCAACTGCTGGGCTATGAGGACGATATTGACATCATCGGTCACTCCTAAAGTGCCGTGATAGAAGCATTCACGGCGATTGAAGAACAGGCAAAATCCGTTGGCCTTGAATTAAATGAGGACAAGACTAAATACATGCTATCGCCTATCAGCGAACAAACAAGCATCTGTCCACCGCCTAGGACAATGCGTCACTATTGATAGCAGCAATATCGAGGTAGTTAAAGAGTTCATCTACCTCGGATTAAACGTACACTCCATGAATGACAAGAACTACCCTGGGAAACCGAAACGATTGGGTTCAAATCTCTCTAACTCGAAGGACGAAAATCGTGCTCTACAAAAACCTTATCCTGCCAGTTCTGCTTTATGGCGCCGAGTGCTGGACGATAAACAAGAAGCGAAAGCTGATACTGGTCTCCTTCGAGAGAAAAATACTTCGGCAGATTTTTGGTTTTGTGTGCGAGGAGGGCGAATACGGAAGAAAACACACTCGCGAACTCTATGACCTGTACCAAGATGTGGATTCAGTCCATAAAGCCAAAACACGTCTACTATTTTTCTGAAGATTTCTCTCTTAAAATACGCACAATTTCCACACTACTTACCGCCGTCCATTGATTCATATCCCGCTCATTTTCTTTGATAATCCGTTTAACTTGTTCACGTTTCTCTATCCTCTCCTTGAGATGCTTGTCCCACCATTGCTGAGCATTCAGCTTGACCTGCTTGTTGGCGTTTTCTTTAATGAATTGCATATAGTTCCTCGATCTATCCGACTTAAATTGCAAATGTTTATTTAGAGCATTCAATCGCTTCTGCTCTATAACTAGACCAACGCCCAAGCAATGTTTAATCCTAGAATCATGCGACTTTTTCCTATTTTCCGAAACGATCTTTTGAAAATCTTTCATTGCCTCAATCTGTTGAAATTTCCTTTGACCACTCTCACGAAGGACTTGAATCCTCTGAGCATGTTGTTTGTTAAGCTTCGATTTCCGTTCGAAAATATTTCCCCTGTTTTGCATACCTTTTCTGCGGCTACCTTTCAGTTGTTTATCCCATTCGGCGATGGCCTCCGCGTGAGCTATCATCTGCATATCATTCATTTCATCATGCAGCCTATTTCTCTCCACATGAATGAGTTTTAGATACGTCTCGTGTAGTGGAATCCGATATTCGTTGAATTCTTTTAGAGTACAAATGACGTCATTGTTTTCGGTTATCTCACCATTATCGCGAAGGCGCTATAAAGAGTCATACAGGCAATAGTCTTACAAGAAGTTTATGAAATTCCTGTTTACCTTTAACAATTTTTCGTTCGAGTAAAACCTTCTTAAATGTGGATCAAGCAAAGAATTGTAGTCCATTTTGGAATGACGACACACCGTATCAAAGTCCCGCTGACGAGTCTCAAACTAAAAAGGGTACAATGCATTTCAGTCCGTTGAAAGGTGGTTTAGTTCTAAACTTACGTTTTCACCGATTTTGCTTTTGGAAAAAATTACTTCATTGTTAGGACATTTGAGCATAGGTAATTTCGAATGTAGAGGGATGTCCTCCCAGCCGGGCAGAGCATTTATTGGCAGACCAATTGGACGTTTAACTTTTGGTAACACATGATGCTTGGTTCCCCGTGGTAAGCTCAGGACTACGGCAAGTTTTTCCGTGCTCGAGATGCATTTGGTTGAAGACATTTTAATGTTTTTAAATTATTAATTATTAACGAAATAAAATTAGAAAAAGTCAGAAAGTGAGTATACTGTTTTTCAAATATTTTTCAAAGTGGCTCAAACATGGCTAAGTAGGCTAACACTTATTAAAGTGGTGCTGCAATCCGATATGAACCTAGATCTCTTGAATGTTTTCATTTAAGGACGTTTTCATTTTTTAAAAGGTTTTCATTGGTAGGACGTGATGTCATAGCCACGTTTGCTATAATAGAGAAGGAAGCGGCAAAAATCGGTTAAGCAGTAAATGAGGGGAAGACTAAGTATACACAAAATCGATGAATTGGACAGAACGTCACCATTGGCAGGCATTACTTTGAGGTAGTACTCGACTTTGTCTATCTCGGCTCCGCTATAAACTCTGACAACAACATCTCATCAGAAATTAAACCAAGAATGACTCTTGCCATCCGCTGTTTCTTCGGGCCAAGAAGCTAATTCAGTAATAAAGCCCTCACTCGAACTACTAAGTAGATCCAATATAAGTCTCTGATCATCCCAGTCCTGCTCTACGGCGCTGAAGCATGGACCGTCTCAAAAGTGGATAAAGAAATCCTTGGTCGATTCGAGAGGAAAATTCTAAAAAAAAATCTTCGGTCCCGTTTAAGTTGATGGGCTATGGAGATAAGATTAAACGAGCTAGGAAATGTAGAACGAATAGACTCCAATACTCCGGTTCGCAGAGTATTCTGTTCCCAGCCAGACGTCAGACGCAGTAGCGGAAGACTTCGCCTTAAGTGGCGCGCACAAGTAGAAACCGAGCTCAACCAACTTGGAGTGCGCAACTGGAAGCAGTTAGCTAAGGGCCGGACTAATTGGAGAGGTATTTTGGTTGAGGGCCAGATTCTTTCCGCACTGTAGCGCCACTTAAGTAAGCCTGTTAATCCCAAATTTGAAAAATTTGGAACGGATTATTTTTTTTGTTTTGCTTTTTGTCCATAAACTACTGAGGTCTGACGTCAATAGAAGCCGGTTAATCACATCTTCGTTGCATGCCGTCGTAGAGAATTTTTTTTTTTGCGCAACTGGAAGCAGTTAGCTAAGGGCCGGACTAATTGGAGAGGTATTTTGGTTGAGGGCCAGATTCTTTCCGCACTGTAGCGCCACTTAAGTAAGCCTGTTAATCCCAAATTTGAAAAATTTGGAACGGATTATTTTTTTTGTTTTGCTTTTTGTCCATAAACTACTGAGGTCTGACGTCAATAGAAGCCGGTTAATCACATCTTCGTTGCATGCCGTCGTAGAGAATTTTCGTGAAAAGTTCTCCCTGTATTGGCGTAAATGTTTATTTCTAATCCGGCTTTTTTCGGACAACTGGCCTATTGGCAAAAATGCATGGGTGAATTAAAATTATATGCACGTTTGGAGACATAAGCTGCTATGGATACAAGTTTACAAAATATATATATCCGTCGTGAATTTTGCGAATTTTTGCAGTTTTTTGGCATATGTAACAGCGTAATGTAGATGAAGTATTCGTAGTTGCGTTACACACCTAGCCATCGACCATTGTTGGAAGCAGTAGGGACATGGTTGACTCTAATATTGTCGCTTATTTTTGTTGCTTGAAGATTTTGGGCATGGTTTTCAACGTATTCGATTTCGGTATGTCCTTATTTTCTTTTACATAACGAATCCTTATTCTAGATGAAGAGTGGAGTGGGAATCGCATCCCCACTTATATAAGAGTTCTAAATCTGTTTCAACGCTCTCAAGACACTATTGCGATGTTGTGTGATCCAATAAATCTTGTAGCTTCACTTCGGCAACTGTCTCAATGCCGCTTTTTGGTGGGTAACAATCTTTATGACTTTATACGCTTATGTATAGCACTGATATGTATCTTTGTTGGCTTGTTGAATCATTAGTTGAAAATTAGCTTCGAGGGGTTTGCTGCCAATCGCACCTGCTTTACGGAACTTCATAGCCCTGGTTGGTTGGAGTTTTAATCACATCCTGCATCATTTTTGCTATGTCACTATTCCCTGCCACTCTTTGTGCTGCAGCTGTACCGCGCATACGTCAATTCTTCAACGGACACACTCTTTCGAAGTTCTACTGTTTTTCGACGCTTTGTTCGGTCAGTTGAATCCTCGATTTCTTAGCTTGGGTGACCTCTAGACCTTCCAGGAGTTAAATAAAATATATGATAGACTAGTATGCAAGACAAGTTCAAGGCTCGCAACAGGCTCGTAAGTACCCAGGGCCGAGCTTTCTCACAACCATTCATGTGTGCGTGTGTACTTCTTGCACGATGCGATGGCGGGACATCCTGCTTTATGCAGGAATTTGAAAAACTCTTTTCTAGACAATCTTGACAACACAATGATTTGTCAGATCATCACGAGAGGAGGGCCAGTGAAAAATCATTTAGGTGTTGCTACACCTGGGAATCGAGCCCAGACCTTCTGCGCGGCAATTCATCGCACTAACCATCGCGCCACTGAGCCTGTAAGTACATCAGTGTTGTTGTTTATATAAAAGCACAAATGTTCGGTAAAAACAACGCAAAAAACTAATTTTTTATGTAGATATTTAAACTTTTTTTAAATCACAAACAAACTCGTGCATATTGCAACGAACTGTGGTGATAAATTTATAGGTCGACTTCACTAAAAGGTAGCCTGGTTATCTACCTGTTATGGGACACAGTTTTAATCCTGGGAGAGAAAGTTAAAAAATTGATTTTTGGCCACGTTTTAGATCAAAATACCACACTGTTCGCCAATTAAAGCTTAATTCAGTAGGACGGTGCAACTAAACCTGCGGGTGAAACCTGTGGTGATCGACAAATATGTAGTGATCAAATCATTATAAGAAATGGACCTGCCAATTGACCGTCTATTTTATGTGATTTTAATCCCTTCGACTACTTTTTGTGGAGGAATGTAATGTAACTCGTGTATTTTTATAAGTCAGCTACGGTTTAAGAAAGCAACATTCAGTGTTTTATTTGTAAAAAAAAGCTCAACTATACTGGTAAAGTTGGTGCAATTGGTCCAATAGGATAATCTTAATAAAAATTAATGCCGTTTACACAAAAAAAAAAAAAAAACAAACAAACATGAACACTCCGGACTATAAAATCCATACAAGAACTTTGCCATAGGTTGGATACATTTACAGGGTGTCCGCCGGGAAGGTATTCTACTTTGTTTTGTTACCATTTTTGTAAACATTAGTCTCGACAGTTCATCTTTGGCAGTCCTACTTTACGACTGCCAAAGATGAACTGTCGAGACGTGCAAATTTATTATGGAAAAATCTTTCGATAAACCAATGCGTTTCAATCGTTAAAACATTTGATCAAAATCAATCATCGATTACTGTGACGATGGGAAAGTTACGTGGAATTTTTGGGAGAAACAACGTGCCAACAAAACGCACTACTAATCGTGTAGTGAATGATTTCGAAGAAAGGGGGTCTGTAGACCACAACGTACTGCAAGATGGGCTAAAAACATTACTGCTGTTCAATGAAGTGTTCAAAACAATCCATCAACCTCAATTCGACGCCGTGCTCAGGAGCTTGGTTTTCAAAGAACAACTTTGGCCACAATTCTACACAAGGATTTGCATTTGTTTCCATTTAAGATTCAGTTGACACAAGAGTTTCTTCCACAAGACCATTTACGGAGCCGTACATATAGGATGTTACAGCTAGCCCATGACAACCCCGATTTTCATGAAAAAATCATAATGAGTGACAAGGCACATTTTCATTTGAATGGATATGTGAATAAACAGAATAGTCGGTTCTGGGCAATGGAAAACCCTCAAGTTATTCATCAGTCACCTTTGCATCCATTAAAAGTTACAGTCTGGTGTGTAATTTGGTCAGGAAGAATCATTGGACCTTACTTTTTTTGAAAATAAAAGTGGCGTAACAGTTACTGTGAACAGGGAGCGATATCGTGATATGATTGAAAACTTCTTAACGCCACAACTGCATGCTTTGAGCTTGATTAACATGTGGTATCAACAAGATGGTGCCACATCGCATACATCCAGGATTACCATGGAAATACTGCGATACCTCGTTCCACAACAAGTTTGAAATGGTGATGTTGATTGGCATCCACGGCCGCTTGATTTGACTGCCCCGGACTTCTTTTTGTGGGGATATCTGAAAATCAAGGTTTATGCAAACAAACCAGAAACTCTTGAGCAATTCAAACAAAATATTCGTGATGGCATTAATGAAATACCTCGTGAAATGTGTAAGAATGTAATGAAAAATGTGCTCAAAAGGGCTCGCATTTGAGAGACTAACAGAGTGGACATTTACCTGATATTGTATTCCATACATAATTACCAACATTAATTAAAACATTTATCAATATAAGATCCATTCTCTTGCATTTAATCAAAAATTATAAACAAACAAAGTAGTATACCTTCCCATCGGACACCCTGTACATGACTGCAAGTGGCTTTTTGAATGTGTAAAATCTTTGAATCAATATTAGTAACGATTCTCCAGAAATTAGAAGATAACACAAATCGTTCGTATTTTACTCCAGTAAATCCTACTAAATCCATTGGCATTTGCTATCCATAATGCTTCCCATAAGACGAGAAGCTAAACACTTGAAAAGACCTCGACCAAAACTAAAATAGACTTACTTGCAGATCCGCAAATATTCCCATCACCAAGTCCACAAACTATTTTCACATATAGCTAATCCTAACGGATTTCGTTTGCTTACGCCTCCCGCCCCCTACTATGCTTCAAAGGCAAACACCCCCAACGGTTTAATGCAAAAATGAACTCCTCCAACTCATAACCAAACGCGTCGAATGTTTATCACAATAAGGGTAACATGGTCCTTATTTTTGGCAAACTTTATCCAATTGGATTAATTGATTGCTAAGTCCTTGTTTATATTTTACTTTCGCTAAATTAGCCAACTGTTTAATATTCGATTACTTCTGGCATTTGTGAAAATTCGGCCTCCACTCGCCCGCAAACAAGCTCTAGCGAAACTTTAAAGAGGCAAATAAATAGTAAATCCCTCAATTCAACAAAAAAAACTCACTAGTTGTGAAAGCTTTGTTGTACAAAAAAAAAAGTATGACTCAAAATCCTTTCAATAGAGCATAAACAATACAACATCCGATTTACAACTTTTCTCTCGCAAAATGAAGAAAATACCGAGCTTACTATGACATGCGTATTGCCAACCCTCGTTCTAGGTCTACGTCAATCGTTTCGCTACTGTTAACAACAACCCTAATCCACACCTCCCCGACCGTTCCGAATGTTTTTTTATGTCTGATATTTGTTGTCATTTGGTTTCCGTGATGGGGGATGACGACTTCCGAAATTCCCCCCGAAACCCATTTCAAGTATACGTGCTACCACAAAGAACTTCGAAAGTTCGAAGATAATAAAATAACAAGCAGCCGGAGATATTTACGCCAGAAACCCGCCCCCCCGGCAGAACATTTCAAAACACGATGTTCAGTGTTTTTGAATGGAAACCGACTCGAAGGATTTAAATGAGGGTTGCGAAATTCCCTTATACGCATAGCAATAGGTTGTCACAAGCTTGCACTCGATGGAACGCATAAAACGTGTTAGCTCTTCCTTAAAGGTACACAACAGACTACAGGTACGGTTACTATACCCAAGGGGATAAACCCCTTATTTTGACATAGTTTTCGCAGCCGTTGAAAGGTGTGTGTTTGTACGTTCGTCAAACCGTGATAAATGGCAAAAGTGTGTCCGACAGGCAGTGCAGCATTAATTATTCAACGAAAGTACACCCTGAATGTGTGACAATTTATGTCCGTGGAGAGATTTCTTTTGGCACCTTTTTTCGTCCTTGTTTGGGCATACATACAGGGTTAATGAATGTTTGCTGATTGTGTGATAAGCTAGGTGGATAAATAATATTAAAAAGATTTTATACCTGACCATAAGTACGTAATTAGCATAAATAAAGTTCGGACTTATTCAGCAGTTCCTTCGTTAAGCGAAACCTCTTTAACACAGTTACGGTAGACGATAATTAAGGACAACTTTTCCCGCAATAAAGGCACACATATTGAGAATTTTTGCCCGTGTATAGTATTTCATAATTCCCGGCAATTTTTTTTTTTTTTTGATCGGAGGGTTTCAAAAGATTTTTTTTTAAATAATTGGGGTTAGCTGTCCAATGTCCAAATGCTGGAAAGTTTGAGATTTTAATGTTCCAATTTGCAGGGATGGCTTAAAGGAATGCGAACCAGTTGTCCTCGACCAACATCAAATGAAATCTTCTAAAAAACATGAAAGGGGGGCTGCAACCTACTAAGTAAAGTTTTGCACAGATTAGTCCAATTAATATGGGCGTCATAAAGTGTTGCTTACACCCAATAAAAAATGAATGTAGCTCAAACTTATTAATAAAATGTGGCATAACATTTAATCAAAAAGGACGACTTCTTAAAAGTGGCGTAGCAATGGGCTAATACGAAAATAAGTTCACCCAGGGTGTCCCATTATTCACGCAAAATTTAATTTTGCGCCATAAAATAGTTCTGTGTTACTTAACATAAGTGGCGCTAAATTCCGGAATGAACCTGGGCCTCAACCAACATGCCAACCAACTGCCTCCAGTTGTGCACTCCAAGTTGGTTGAGGTCGGTTTCTACTTGTGCGCACCACTTAAGGCGAAGTCTTCCTCTGCTGCGTCTTCCTCTACAACGTATGCTAGTAGTTGCACCGATTTTTGGAAAATTGTACCTCTGGTGTTGCCTTAATCCTTTTTTTGCATCGAATGTGTCGGTGAGGTCGTTTCCGACCTTGATGAAGCAGCGACAATTCTCCATCGTTATCCTACACAGACGGACGAGTTTGGGCGATATACCAAAACTAGACTTGACCCTCAAATCGATGAAAAGTTGGTTGGTATCGATTTGGACTTCTTGAGTTTTTTTTTCAGGATCTGCCGAAGTGTGAAAATTTGATCGGTTGTGGACTTTTCTGGCCTAAAACCACACTGAAAAGGGCCGATCAGGTTGTTGGTAAACGGTTTCAGGCGTTCACTTTTTACTGCAGAAAGGATCTGCGGACACCTATGCCTCTGTAGTTGGCGCAGTTCAGAGGGTCTTCTTTTTTGTGGATCGGGCAAACGATGCTGAGGTTCCATTCATCAGGCATACTTTCATCCGACCACATTTGGCTTATGAGTTGGTGGATGTTATTTATCAAGTCATCTCCGCCGGCTTTATGAAGCTCAGTGGAAGGCCGTCATTTCCGGCAGCTTTATTAAGCTTGAGTTTAGATATTGCTATTCTCACTTGACTTATGTCGGGTGGTTGGCAGTTTTCGCTGTCGCTGCCAACATTGAATGGTTCGTTCTGTCTGACACCGGAATGTTGCTCGTCATCGCCGTTTAACAGTCTCTGCATAAGTAGTTCTTCCATATCGTCAGCATCGACTGTGTCTCAACTACAATAGTTCCTTGTTCTTCTCGATAATATTCAGTTCGAGCCTTGTATCCTTGGCTTTGACGTTTTACACTTTGGTAAAACTTGTGATAATTGTTCCTGGAGTGGCACCCCTATTTATCCTCGATTGCGCGCCTTTCTTGCACTATTTTCTTCTTTCTGAAAAGCCGGTGTTCTTTCCTTTTTCTCCGCCTATAGAGGCAGCTCTCGTCTTCACCTGCAGCTTAGCATTGTAGGCGTCGTTCTTGGCTGCGAGCATATGTTGGCATTCCTCATCAAACGAGGGCTTTCTTATTGGTGGGCGCGAGAAAACAAGCACATCAGTTGCGACTGATCTAATCGTTGCCATTGTTCTTCGACATTCGATCCTGGTGGTATGGTGTTAATCGAGAGGTTAAGATATACGCGTGCGCGAAGGTCTTGGCGGTCTCATGCGATTGCAGTCTGTCGCCATTAAATTTTTGCACAAGACTTCTGGATTGTTGTGGCGTGGTAGATATCCGCATTCTCATCATGGCTGCAGTTAGGTAGTGGTCCGAGTCGATGGTAGCTCCTCGGAATGTTCGGACATTCAAAATAGTGGATGCGTGCAAGACAAGACCGTTAGGTTGACCGTTCGTTGATCTGGAGACCGCCATGTCCCCTTATGGATATCGAGGTGAGGAAACCGTGTGCTGGCTATAGTGGCATGTAGTTCCGTAGCGAAGTCAATTAGTCTAATTCCGTTACCAGACTTGCTGTCGTGTAGGCTATGTTTTCCGACAATACAGCAAAGGATGTCTTCTCTTCCTACCTTTGCGTTAAAACTTCCCAGCACGATTTTAAGATCGCACATCGGTAGTCGCTCATAGGTTTTGTCAAGGAGCTCGTAGAACCAATCCTTAGCTATATCATCTTTTTCCTCCGTTGGGGCGTGAGCGCATATAAGGCTTATGTTAGCGAATGTGGCCTTAATGCGGATTGTTACAATGCGTTCGCTAATGTCTTGGAAACATTAGACTTCTTGCCTAAGTCTGGCACTTAGTCGCTGTTTCTGCTCACTATAACACGGTCCGTAGTAGATGTCACAGTTTTTCATCCTTTTTTGCCCGGCCCATCCGCTCCATCGTATTTCCTAGATGTGATTAAAGTCTGCTTTGTAGCAGTTTAGGGATTCCGTTAGTTGTTCGCTTGCACCTCCTCTGTTAAATGTTCTCACATTCTAGGTGCAGATGCGTCGTTGTGCTTTTTCATTTAGCAGGGCCATCAACAATAAAATCCGATCATTCCAAGGCTATTGGTAAATTTATATACCTAATGTTTTTTTTTAAATGGTCGGGTATTTAACCCAAAGCAAAACCATCGCGCCACTGAGCCCATTTTTTCTTCCACACTGAATATAGTATGTAAGTTGTTGAAATAATGGTAGACTTAAATAAACAAACAAATAACTTCGAATTAATTCGAGTTCTTAAGGGAATTTTAATATTGAGTTAACCCAACCACAGTGGTAGGCTAACGATCTGGCTTAATTAAGAATGAATTCAGCAATTAAAACACCATGCTTAAGGGATAAGAATACTTAAATGAATTGTTTTTTTTTTAATTCAGGAAAATCGTCAAATAATATTTAATTATATTTTCTTTCAGGTTACAGGCTGCTTACCCATCCTTTACTAAATTCAGTTTCTTAATGGAATCGTATCGTGCATGTTAATTTCTCTAGTAAAGACGAAATAAAATCCCAGGGTAAGTGCACTTTTATTTAATTAAAAATTATGATCCCACAACAGTCAAAAAAATGTCACACATCTGTATCTAAACTTACAAATTTGATTTGATTTCACACGACCAAAGTAAAAAAAAAGAAAACAATAAATCTCAAGATGAAAGCTTTTCTCCACCTGCCCCATATAGCTTTTGAATTTCTCACTCAATACAATACATCATCTGAAAATTCCGCTAGGAAAATCCGAGAGAGAAAATGCAATCTCTCTCTAGTCGAAGTCGAAAGAAACGCGCTTTTCCAACAAAAACACAACTTTGAGTACCCATTGCAGGCCAAACTCCATTCAGTTGTAGTTTACTCCCCGTCCGTGATGGTTATCAACCGTGAAAGCATTTCTTTCGTTTTCGTTTTTATTTGTGTTTATAGTGAAAACAACAAAAATCCCCCGTCTACAGCATTCAAATAAAAGATAGAACAAGTGAATTCTAAGAGAACAGAACTGGGAACAGAAATTCCATAACAACCCTATCTATTGTGAATATCGTATTTTGCTTGTCGTCGGTGTCGTCGGGAATTCAACCCTTTCGAACAATAGAAACGCTTTTGTGTCAATTAACTAGCATTCAATGTTTCGACTGTGATTGTTGTTGGAGCACAAAACCTTAATACTTGACTTTAATCACGCAATCGGTACCTCGGTTGTATTCTCTTTTTCGTTTCAATGAATTGAAAGAATCGTTGCCAAAAGGGACGTGGTTGGTCTTTTTATGCTCGGTCATTGTGATATTCCACATTAAATTTTTTTGCATCATCAACAATTATTACATAAACACGACGAACAGAAACACACACCCTAAAAAAAAGGAACAAACTGCAGACAGAAATAAAAGAGCAAAGTTTGCCAAGCCAATAATCTGAAAGGGATTTTTACGATATCAAAAATAAAAGGAGTGTTAAGTGAATTTTATTTAAAAAAGCAAAATACACACACACGAGTGTGTCCTTTGATCCTTCTTTAGTGGGCTATGAAAATTGTGAAATGTGAAAATTAAACTCAAATGAGTGGTAATAAAATTAAATTAAAAAATCTTATCCGAATCTTCGATTATTAGTTGTGAGAATTTGCTGAAATCTTTACAAGCGCCGAGACAAACTAACTACACCTCCAGAAATCAGTCAAAATCCATAGTTTTTTTGATTGCAATTAAATTGTATTGTAATTAAATAATGCATTTTTTTTAAAGTTTTTCCATTGATCTGAAGCAACTGCGACCTATATCGTAGATACCATATTACGAAATTCGTCAAAAATCTCTCTATAATCCTTCAAATAAATATATAAAAGATATCGTTTTGCCTAATTGTGTAGTTTAGGAAAACAAAATTGACAGCGAAAGTTTTTCCAATAGTCCGCATTAAGTGAGACCAATATCGTAGATACGATATCAAAGAAAAGTGTTTGTTTTGATGAAATGAAAGTGCGCGTAGCTATCTTTGAGTCACGCTTAGAAAACGCATTAAAAAAATCTTGATTGAAAATACGATATTAAAAAAATACCCTCAAGAACGGAAATTTTGCATCCAAACAAATGCACAAAATGTTTTTTATCAAGCCAATTCCATCTAGAACCATGACCAAACTAAATCGCTTAAAAGTGTAGTCATTTCTGACCACCACTTATTATATCGTATTTACGACATTCCGCGAAAACTTTAGTAATCCTTTCGAAATGAAAACTAAATAATATTTAACCGCTCCTAGTGCTTTGTAAAACATTTCCCACAAACGATATTACAAGCAGTGCACATCTTCATATGGAATGCCGTTTATGTCTGCACCTACCCCACAGTGTTTCCGTGTTTCTGAAAAAATCGCTATAACATGCTCCCAGAGCATACGAACGCATCGCATCGAATCGAAACGAATGGTAGTCGCGGTCATAATCTAATAAAACACTCGGCAATAGAACCAATTACCACCACTGATCGCAACAATCCTCCGAAAGCACATTTGGTGCATTTTGCACTCACGCACACCAACGCCAATTACAAGGACGATGACGATGACGGCAATACTGCAGATGATGATGACGACTGTCAGTCGCACGAAGCCAATAGCAAAGGCTGTCTCAAATGCGAGCTATACAAGTGTATATCCTTTCAGGATAATGTCACCGAAGTGCAACACCGTAAGGGGCGTCGCTTAAACGGTCTACAGTTTCCGCTGCATCCCCTGCAGGTGTTTGGTTGGTTTGTTTTGGTAATATTTGGCGTCGCGTCATTTTGGGTGTTGATTCCGTCGTTTGCCGCAGAGCTGCAAGGTCCGCTATACGGTCTTGTGTCGGGCTTGTATATCGTGCACATAGTGTCGCATTTGGCTGCGCTTTTGATAGACCCTGCGGATAAAGAACTTCGTCGATTGCATCGAAACGATCGCATTGTACCGGAATTTGATCGCGCTAAACACTCGCATGTCATCGAGAACGGTCGCTGTCATCTGTGTAACATAGGAACTACCAGTCAGCGGACCAAGCACTGTTCAGTTTGCAACAAGTGTGTGGGCAAGTTTGACCATCACTGCAAGTGGTTGAATCATTGTATCGGCTCGAGAAACTATGTAGCATTCCTAATGTGTGTCGTGTCGGCGGTTGTAGCAACGCTGGTCATTGTGGCCGCCGCGGTAGCACAGATAACACTCTATTATCTGAGTCCACAATGGCTGAGCTTTTGGTATATGGATGCAGAAATGGCCATCGGCAAGGCAGTCGTACAAGGTCCATTTAATGAAACAATGCTGGACGATGTCACTTCGAGCCCACAGAATGTCTCCTTGTGGAACGACACCATGCTCTTCTTCAATCAAAGCCTTGAGAATACAACAACGAGTGGTGGCAATGACTCGGCTAGCACAACAAACCTGGCGAAGGAGGTTATCGAGGCAGTCGCCGTTAATGGAATCGGCTTCAGTGACACGATTTTTCTGGTTTTCATCGGATTCCTTGGTGTCCTGGCCGCCATAACTGCCGGCCTTCTGCTGCATCTTTGCTTTTTCCACATCTACATTTCATTCCTCGGTCTCACTACCTACGAGTACATCCGAAACCACCGTGCCCAACAACAACAACAGCAAGCACTCTCCACGCTGCCAAAGAACGGAAGCTACACCACCAACAGCAGTCCCGAAGGTAGCAGCCCCGATCCGTCCAAGGACAATTGCAGCCAAATGTACTTTTGTTCGAACCTACGCCATCCGAACAGTTTTCCGGAAGACTTTCGTCACTTCCAAGCCAAAGCTGAAGACCGTCCCACATCACTGCACTGCTGTGAGAACTCACGGGAGTACCACCAAACTGCCCTGAAGACTTACTATATGTGTTCTTTGATGGAGGCAGATGTTTCCACAACCACGACCACAGCAGCGGCCATAACAGCTGGCGGCGATATCGAAGCTGTCGAAAAGTGCAAAACCAAGTCCTTTCATTGTTGCTCTGAATTCGCCCAGAGGCGGCGAAAACTCAGTGCTGCCGCCAACAAGGCAACGATGGTAAGTGAAATCGAAGCCTCTGCCACTACCCGCTCGTACATGCACTTCAGCGAACAGTGTACCTTCTGCACATTCCGTATAAAAACTCCCCTCAAGACTGAGAATGTAAAGACCATCTCAAAGCACCATCGCTGGCGTCGAAAATGGAACTGTTGCTCCAGTGTGCCTGACAGTCCTGATGTGCCGAATGACATAATATCCACGATTTCCATGGGCATGCCCGGTGGCGGTGATGTCGAACACGGTAACGGAGTGATGATGGACAAGACGAATCCCACCCAAATACCTGTGCACTTCATCAAGACGAACGGTGCCAACTTTAAACAGCCACAACGACCACGCTTACACCGTCCCTGGCCGATAGCCCGCTTTCGCCATATGATGCGAATGATAAATAGATACAGGCGTCCTCGCTGCCGCCACAACGAATCCAATGCCACACATCCGCCTCACTATGCCACACCCACAACAAATGTGAAGCAAAATCAAATCCGGCCAATACCCTACCCTCCGATGTACGACAGCAGCAGTTCACCGTCAAGTGATCACAGCAGTGTCCAGTCAATTGAAACGATTTTGCCAACCTCGGTTATCCGAGACGAAGAAAGCTACACCTACAGCGGCAGCAATGGTCTGACAATGCCTTCTGCACCACCTCCAGCGCGACGAAAGATGCCAAATCCAACAGACTTGGATGAACTCGCCGAAACATTGGGTTTCTCGCATATTCCTCAGAATTCACAACGGCTGCCTTCGCTGAATTCTGCTTATCGACGACAACGAAGGAAACACTTTTTACGGACCCGATCGCCAACTTTATCACCAATACACGAGTCAGGCCTATCGAATCCAACATCACCACAACCCTGTAGGCATGGCATAAGTGCATCATGTTCACCGGCGGTCTCGAAGAGCCTATGCGGCACAGAACTGAAAGCGTCCAATGGATCATTAAACAGTGATAGTGACAGCAGCAGTGCTACATAGAGGGAGATGCAGAGTGGAAGGTGAACCGGCAGATAGTGTGAGTGTGATAACTAGGTGCTTTATATAGTTTTTTGGAACAATATACAGTTCATTGCGATAGGATATAGTTTTTGTATAGTGGGTTGAGGATTTTATTTCGTCAAAAAGGTCATGTAATTGTTTTTGAAAGTCCGTCCTTCGAAGTTTGGTTGTTTTTTTTATCAGAAGTTTTGCTTCGTCCAAGCAACACAACTTACATTTTATTTTAATACAAAAAAAAGTCCAAGTATATTAAGTATACCTTAACGGCAAGAACAAAACTTGACATATTCATGGAGAATATATGATTTTGCTAAATGTAAGAAAATGGCTTTTTAGCAGATGTCAGAGTGACAAGTAAATATAAAAAGTTTCTCCAGTTCATAGCCTCACAAAACTTAAGAGTTCAACAATTTCTATAAATCGATATATGGGTAATATTCGACAAAATTTGCTTCTTCTATGACAGAAATGACATCTGTCAAAATAAGTTTCCATATGATTTCACTAGTCATAGTGACAAGTTTTTCCAGTTCATATCTTCACGAAACCTTCTATAAAGCTTCGACAAAATATGCTACGTGTATGACAGAAATGCCATCTGTCAAGGTAAGTTTATATATGACACTAAAGTTGCCATTTTGATAAGGGGGTTCATGAATGGGAAATAAAAAGTCGATAATTCCTTCCGTTTAAATAAACGCACATTTTTCGAAAGTCGTTTTCAATTGATCTGCTAACAGATTTTTAACGAGTATCCCATTACTAGGATACTCATTCAAAATCTGAATATATGTATTCACAAAAAAAAAAAACGATTAACGCTTATATAATTTGCAATCAGATAACAAATGCCTTTTATTAGTGTAATTTTTCAAGCATATGTTGTTTATGCGCCCACCTTTGTTAAGTCATTCGAAGTACAACGCCATCTATCGCTCACACAAAATATTCATAAACAAACATTCAAACTTTCTGAGTTTGAGTAAAATCACATCGTGAATTCGGTTTGAACCGAAACTATAGTGCAAATCTTAGCTCGAAAGCTCTTGAGGTTCATGAGATCATTTCATCAAAATAAATTCAGCATGTATATTATTAAATTTATAAGAACAGTTGAATCCGATAAAAGTTGTGTTTTTTTTTATATACAAACATTGTAATTATTTACATTAAAATAACACTACAAAAGGGAAGCTGGGTGAAAAATAATGTCATAATGTTAATGTTCCATGCCAATATATTTTTCAGACAACTTATCAAAAATAATTATTGGAGTTAGGTAAACAATTTTTTTTGGAAAACGTTTTCAAAAACTGAACGTAAGTTAAAATCGTATATAGACAAAGCAGCCATTTTCATAAACTCATTATAAGAGTGTTTAAACTGTTCACTCCTCAAAATGCATCTAACCGCAAAAACCTTATACAACGTTGAATAGAGGCTGCATAACCTAATCGCGTCTGATGGTTGAATAGTGTTTGTGCTTTTTTATTTTGTCTTTATTTGTTTCAAACATCCGAGCTTCATGTTTACCAATGAAACAATTTTAAGTTTCAGAAAAAAATCTTCAAGAAGTAAAATAGGGCAGTTTGCAGTTATGTTTCGATGTTTAATTATTCAAATGCGATTATTTTTATATAGACCCAACACTGTAAACGATGTTGTTGAGTCAACAATGAGCTACCAAAGCGTTATAAAAGTGTAGAAAACAAAGTGGCCGTTATAAGATTGCCAATCATTAAAATTAGCCGTTGGTGACTCTGCAGAGCTAATTGTAATAGACTTCCCTCTTTTTGATACTTTATTTGACACAAATCTTGTAACTGCCGTGGCATTAACGAATGATCTTATCATTTTGTTTTCAAAAGTTTGTATAATGTTTAGATTCGTTTCACTGGTACAACCCCATAGTTGTATACCATATGTCCAGACCGGCTTTAGCACTTGCTTGTATAATAGCAGCTTGTTATCGAGGTTAAGCTCATAATATTTTGCGAGTAACCAGTACAGTTCTCTGTATTTATTTTTAAGTTCTTCGCATCACTTTTTTACATGCGACTTCCGTTTTTATTTTACAGCAAGTGTCATTCCGAGATATTTCGCTTCATTTGCAAAATAAACTCGAACCGTATTGAGAAATACAGGCAAATTGTTTGTCCCTTTGTACGAAAAATATACATGAATCGATTTGCTTTAAATCAATCCGCAATCCGCCAGAAATTTGTTCTATTCATTAACCTCGTTAACCCCCTGCCAATATTTCTTTGAACTCTGAATATTCATTTCCAAGATTCACACGGAAGAGTCTATGCTCAAGATACGAGACAAGGATTTTATATAATTTTTCAGGCAGGGCTTAATTTGTATTGAAGGCCTCAATGCCAGACCTTGTCAACAGCTTGCGACACGTCAACAAAGCTTTCTTCTTTGAAAGCTTTCTCAATTACATCAATTCGATGAACTTGGTCCACAGTCGAATGTTTACTTCTAAACCCAAATTGTTTCCGATCAAAATGGGATGTAAGAGACTGAGTTATATCCTTTCAAAATCTTTTGAAATGATTGGCTGAAAATTTAATTATTTTTGATGTATTTTCATCAAGACTTTTTTTCGAATATCCTTAAATTTTTAGCTAAAATAGTTTTTTTTTATGAACACGACCCAAAAAAGTGGGCGCGGATAAATAATTTATGTATATCAAAGGTTTTGAAACTATCGATTTAAAAAAAAATCATGATTAAGAGAAACGTAAGCAGATAAAAATGTCGACTAAACTGATTTGTCAGCTCGACCTTAAGTGATCGGTCTTTTTTCCACATGCTGGTGGTCAGGTTGCCGTGTAGTCCGGTAATTACATAATCAAGCAATGATCCATGACAGTATAGAGTTTTTGTTCGTCTGCAAATCATGTGTTTCACTAAACAACTTCACACCTAGTTCACAACTTCCATAATTTCCGATTTGTTAAAAACCTTCATATCCACTTCACCACAAACTTTTTGTACGATCTGAATGTCACTCCGGTATGGCCGTATTGGCCAAGCAAAATTCAGTTCAGTTGGCTTTGTCATTGATTTGATATCAGTGGTTGGAAAGCTTAGACCCCACAATGCTATAAAATACTTTTAAGTACATCAAAACGACCAAAACGCTGTGTTGCCCAGAAAATATACTGCTTTAGCAAGGTATCCGTCGGAGCGGAAATTTTTCCATTTTGTACGATTCCGAGGATTTTAGCTTCGAGGTATTCTTCCGAAAAGCTTTTTCTCCGATGTATTTCGACGCAACAATAATTGTTCTATGAACGCTGTTAGCTTACAGTTTCGTCAATAGACTCATGACATTCAAGAGAATAATTTTTTTATTGTACTGTAAATACCAATGGAACAAAAAGAGACTTTTGCGTTGTGGATAACTTACATCCCGTGCAATGAGTTATACCCGACTCCATTCTATATGATGTGAATGTACTAAGGCCGGTTTTTCAGTTCATTATAATCCTAGCTTCGGAATTAAATTCGAATTTTAATCCAGAGTTGACTTTTTTGATTTAACCCTGGAATAAATTATCGGATGTTTGGACGGATGATAAAAAAAATGTTTTTAAAAAAACATTCACGTGTATAACTCAATTTCTTGTGAAGTAAAATATTTTATTTATTTTGTTGTTATTATGAAAACCAAAAACCTGGCAACTGAACTTCTGCAATTTTGATATATTTTGGCAACTTTTTGAAAACGAAATCGATAAATTATAGGCGTTACCATATTGAATCACCACTCATGAGGTCAAATTTAATCCTCTTGAAAAACCGCTTAAAGGGGTAACTGTAGATTAAATTTAATCCAGTTTTAGTTGGATCTGGATTAACTCAGAATAAACTCAGAACTAAAAAAACAGCCCTTAATGATATCTATCTATAAGCCGATAGACATTCGTCCTGCTTCATGACATGCGTTGCCACTGAGATATGAAGCAAATGTAGTCGCTTTCGTTCCGAAAACCAAGCAAATATGTAGTACGGTACAAGTGGTAACACACTCATGACGATTGATAACTCACTGTTGCAAGCAGATTTCCTATTGTCTATAGGCCTTAGTTTGGCGAATTGTTTTGATTTTTGAACACTAATTGAGTAAAATTTAACATCTGCTCCTTCGATTTTTGTTCAAAAATATATTTTACCAATTAAGTTTAATTGCGTCGGACTACTATCCAAATCCCTAAAGTGACAATAAATAAGATTTATAACTGCTCCAGCTCTTGCGGAAGTCTGAGAAACATTCAAGAGTAACACTGTCATGAGAAGTTTCTTAAATTTGCCCTTCGGATTCGACGTTAAATAGAAAGTCCTCATATTGATGACATTAGTAACTTTGCGCACAAAAATATAGGAAAATGCTAGGTTTGCCGCCCTGCATGAGATTGTAATGCAAACATTTTATTATTTTTCGGACGACCTTCCACAAGAGCTCAAAAATTGTGGAGTAGCAACGCCAGCGAATGTTAACTTGACTCAACTCTGCCATTAATGCAATTATGAAGTGTGATACCAATTACCGGATTGAGTTTAATGAGTCAAAATTCAGTGCAATTTACTATTTTTGGAACCTGATACAACATACAAGTGTAGCTAAACCTAAAAGCGAAGGAAAACAAAACCAATGGCTTGTTTATAAAGGGTGGTAAAATTTTAAGGGCCGATGTTGATTTTTAATAAAACACAAATTATTGAGGAATATATTTTCATTTCATTCATTTCCAACGGTGTCAAATCAAATGATCTTGGCGGCCAATTGACATCGCCACCACGTGAGATTTGTCGTGCAAAAGAGCCATTGTTTCGTAAGTTGTGTGGCCAGTGGTACCGTCCTGATTAAACCACATATCGTCCACATCCATACCTTCCAATTCAGGCCATAAAAATTTCGTTATCACCTCCCGATAGCGAACACCATTCACAGTAACCTCACCAAACAGTCACTCTTTGTGGGTGCATTGGTTTTTCGACAATCACTCTTGTATTATCATTCGCCTACGAACTACGAATAAAAAGTTTGGATGGTGGGATACCCACATTGCATTTTAAGGTATATAAACCATAGAAATTTTAAAACAACCATTAAAAGTTTTATTTTGATATTCGACAAAATTTATAAGAGTACTCATTGAAGTTTAAGAAACGGTCAAAAAGTTTTACAATTAAAATTAATTTCTAGTGCTATTGATATGCTTATGCTAAAAACCCAAAGAAAGTTTTAATAGAAGGTTAACCCAAACATTATTCCCTGAAGGTGCTCAGATTTAATTTTGATTTTGTCCAATCGAAAGTAACACCTCATAAAAAATATCGATAATCGTTAAATATGTCGCTTACGACTTGACTCGTATATATCGTAAAAAAAGTAATAATGTCTCATGACATTTACTTTTTTCAGGTTATAGTTGTCTATCTTCAAAATATTTTCGAAGTGGTAATGATATCTCACAAAATCGATTAGAAACGCATTAAGATAATGGAGCGGAAGATTGCCTTCTTCGATTGACTTCGACTACTAAAAGTTTTAGTAAATATTTACGTTCAATTCTGATTTTTATTTGAACAACCAGTAACCTAGTTCAACTATATAAGCGTTTTATATACGTTCTGTAGTCCTCAAAACATTTACGGACGCACCCAGCGTAACAGATTCCTTGCAATGATCTTAGAGAAACATTTTTGTGTGTATTATCCTTTCTAATGAATGCAAAGAACATTTTTTTTCTAACTAATGACATCGTTCACGTATGCCAACAAAATGTTTCCATTAACTTTCTATACACTTTTTTTAAAATACGAATGGTGGGTAGCTTCGGTAACAGATGTCAAATGATGATAACAAATAGACGAACACAATTTCAGCGTAGGAGGGATCCTCTTGTAGCTCTCCTACAAAATAGAAAAACACACACAGCAGAAGTGCTTTTAAAGGATTTCTACTCTATGCATGCGATTAAATGAGTTTTATAAAATAAAAGGAATTCAGGTATTTCATTGTTTTACTACGTTTGAAAATTTCTGAGAATCCATTTAGAGAAAGGTAACGAGTGTTTGGGACAATGCAGAGGTTGACATTGGGCTTATAAATATTTCTGGTCACTTTAAATAGGTCATTCCTTTACATTTAATGTACTTACATATACTACTTTAGAATGAAAAAAATAACTTATCTACAAAACGAACATAATATTGAGTTGTTTCGCTAAAGATTAGGTCTTTTGGGGGTGGAAAGTGTCTTTTTGAAATAGGTTAATAGACTAATAGAACTTCAACTTCCGACCCTTCTCTAATAAACGTTGTTCCGCCCCAAGATTCAGTTTTATTTCACTAATTCTGTTTTTTTATTATTAATGACCTACTACGCTTAGGTCTTTTAGATCGGTAAAAGTAGCTAACGAGTGCTTTAAGTAGCCGACCTAAACAACTTAGTATAACATCCACCCGCTTTTCAACAAAGAGGGTTAGTCAACTGACCGAGTCTATTTTTAATTAAATTTTAACTAACCACATATACTCTTTTACTTGAAATACAATCCATTCATTGGCGGATGACATTTCTATTCACTTTGACTACTAAGCAAATCGCGAAAGTGACAACAAAAAGCTTTTTTACTGTTCCACCTCTTGTAACCAAATGACTTTGCTGGGAAACAGGAAGAAATCATGAATGGTTTGCACTTCTTAACCGACGGTTCTTCCATAAATGTGCTAAGTAAAAATTTAATCCGCAGCTTTTCCGTACATCTACTTCTGTTGACGGGCTCACAGTTAAAACTTCGAAGTACATCTGTTTTCTGCACAATCAAATGTCAAATAAATAGCTCATAGTTTTCAAATTGTATTTCTTAAACACGTGACGAGTTTGATTGGCCTTTTTTTGGATTGGGTTGACACTGATTGTCGTTTTATCTTTGCAAACTCCTAATGCTTCTTCCATTCCTGATTTGAAAATATCTACCAATATGTATCACCATCAAAATGAAAGTAAGTATTTTATGTTAACGGCTCATTTAGGGCATCCTACTAAGCTACTCTATTCATTTGTGTTTGTGAAGATATATTTTTGCCACAGAGAAGTGTACCTTCAATTTAATGCCGACGCTATTCACGACAGTTTTTTACTATTGATTCTGTTGACTGTTGTCGGACTTTTCGAATAAAGTCGGTCAATCGTACTTGACTAGCGGAGACATTTAGGAAATTTTGCCCAACAAAACTCCACAAACATAGTTTTGTATTGTCACAGTCGTATTAGAACCTCATGTCGCCCTAGTGTTTAAATGCCTTCTAATTGAAGTCTATAAAATGCACTACGGTAGCACTTGACCGTAGAAATAAAAGGCACGGAGGTCTTAAAATGCAGCTTTTTATATTTTGTGCGTGTTAAGCTATATTGTTTGCATAATTTTAAAAACTATAAATTTCACACCGATTGACCGATGGCGAACAACAAATTGAAATTTCAAACGCTTCGATGTGTATTAGAGTTTTTCAAGAGGTTGGCCCGTTAGCAACCTGTCATCATCAATATTTTCTTGGGCTTCGAAAGTGATAAAGCAACCACTATATACGGCGGTTTGAGAAACATTGCATCATCAATAACCAAAATTCCCACAACTTATTTTTAAATAGACTTTAGGTTATCATTAAGCATCAGATCGCTAGCACCAATGATGTGCGGCAGTCACTCATTACTCAGGAAACATCCCCTTTCTCATTCCACGTACGCCGTGTCGCTCACCTTTCGTTGTCTAGACAAGAAAACTAAAAATAAGAGACGCCGAGAATGGCTGCAGGAAATAAAATTTTATGTACAAACACATTCATCTGGAGGTTCCCAAATCACCCCCTTAAGGAACTGGTTTGGTACCTTTTGTCAAACAAATATTCGTCTTGGATGAGTGTCCGCTCCTTTTGTTAAATACAGATCATGTAAAGATGTACAGACTTTTAACCAGAGTAGCCTAAATTATGCGTATTAGGATATGTGACTAAGAAAACACTTTAAATCCTTTAATAAGTTTTTTCAGGTGTAATAGAGGTGGGTGGTCGCGGTGGTGTGGTAATGTGTTCGCTTTTTAAGTGGAAGGTTGGGCACTTGCGCGTTCAATCCCAGCCAAAATCCATGTAAGTTTTATTCAAAGAAATAATAAAAGGTCGGTAGTTACTCCTAAAAGTATACACTATCCTTGAGAGTTCTGCGAATTGAACGGATACAATAAAACAGTGACTTATGGTGTCATCCAAAATCTTTCATATCACTCTCTTTCTTCCCATTCTCTAAACCTCCTGCTGTGGTAGAGCATTTCAAAGTAATTTATAACCCCTTGAGTGCCTGCATATTTAAATCGTTCTCGCATGTACAATAAATGCGTTGCTATCAGCTGGAATGTGACACCGAAGTCGAACCTTCTTTAAAGATGCGTTTACCATTGATGAGAGTGCTAATAGTTTGTCCGTCAGATATTCAGACGTTGTTGTCAATGTCAAACTTGGGTTTCTCATTTATTCTCATTTATTCTGGGGACAAAGAAATTTGGGCATTCAACTGTTGTTATTTGTTAGTCTGAAGCGTCTTTGGCTGTAGCTAATGCTTGGCGTTTTCATGTTTTGTCCGCGAATGATAAATTATATCAGCTCCAGTTTTGCCGAAATATCACCCGATTTTACTTACATAAAGTTCCAATGGAAGACGTCGTTAAACTTCCTAGTCAGTGCCAGATATGAGTTTAGATGGTGTTGGACACTTCTCTAAGAACTGCAAGAACAGATGCGATGCGTCGAATGTCACATGAACGCACGCTGGCAATTTTAAAGATGCATCAAGACATTATGCATCGAAAAAGGATGTTTTGAAAAACATAAAGACCTTATTTTTATATAAAAAGAATATTTTTATTTGTTTTTTTTTTAACAAAAATGTATAAGTACTTTCTAATGGTACGTTGATAAAGTTTTTTTCAAAACGTTTTTAATAGTTTGTATTTGGGTCCAAATAAGATGGTTAAGTGCTACGAAGTTGTAGTGAAACTTCATGCACCGACGTTTCCCAAAAAAAAAAAAGAAATCCTTCGTCATCAAAAGAATTCAATTTTCTGATGTGCATGCCTTGGATTCACTGCAGAGTGCTCTCTCACGCTTACGCCCTACTTATCTTCTGCTAAAACATGTGTTTGCCCGCCTTTGCGCCACCACACTAGCCTCCCCTTACCCATGACTTTTCGTGTTAAAATTTCGTTTCATTTCAGTTTGGAACTTCCCCCGCCGAGCCCAAAGAAGTTCGATTAAAACAAAAATCCAGAATAAATGAATCCGTTTTTATTAAAAATGTAGAACATTTCTGCAAGAGTTTTTTATATTTTCCATATATCTGTCAAATTTAAAAGTTGTACATCGGTGAAAACTTTTAACATAACCACAAACTTCGAAAAAAAAAACCCACTTCGAATTTGGCGCCATTTCGTGTGTGTCGATCAAACAGTGCTGTTGTTTGACAGCAGTCATTTGTAAATGTGTGGGGTTTAGTCATAAAGGACTTAATTGAAGCTTAATGCTTAGAAACTGTACAAAACCCATGACTGAAAACCGAATTTTCCTCTAGATGACGCTTGGTTTGATAGAGTACTTCGCAACAACGGCAATCTGACAGCCATATCATTTGTATGGAATTTGTCGGACTGCAGTTTTTTTTTTCATCAACTCACCGACGATTTTTTCAACAAAAAAAGCAAAACATAACATAATTAGCTTTGCTACTAAAAATCCCGACAGTGAATTTGTCTAAATACAAATGAACTTGCTGTCAGATTGACGTTTTCGCAAAGTGCTCTATAAAAAGATTGCAAATGTTTATGAGAGTGTTGACCAGAATCATTTCAACTAGGTATATTCGCTTTTCCGGCAATTGGGATGCTTACGTTTAAGTTTACAGCGAATTTTAGATCTTAAACTGTTGACATAGCCATTAATTCCGAAATGCGCCTCATCAGAAAAGCTGATTTTCTCAACAAAAAAAAATCGTTGTTCACTTGTTTTTGCTTTTTAGATTCATTCTGCGAATGTTCTACGATGCGCATGAAACTTCGGAGAAGCTAATTTTGTTCCCTCGCAGTTTTTGTGAGATTCATTCTGCATATGTTCAGCATTGCTAATAGTCTCCTAGCTTCACATGTTCTGTGAACTGAGTTTGAGACGCATTTCTAACTTGATCAACTAAAAGCGATTGAGCTCCGAAACATGAAGACGCCAAGCATTAGCTACTGTCTAACATATACGTAAAAAGTACCCACCACCATTTTTTTTCCTCATATAGCTGATCTGTATACTGTGATGGACCGATCAGCTTGATCGACTCCACGCATGCCTTTGTTATAGTTTTGAAGCTCCATATTTTGACCTTGCCCAGAGTGTGAACAAAGTCATAGTTTGCACCATGGTGCAAACGCTGTTATCAAGCAACCGCACAAAATACACCTTATTCTCATGGGGAACGGTTTTACTTTTTTCAATAAGTTCTTCATTACTTTTGATCCCAATGGATCATTACTGATTTTTCCTGATGATTTACCACAGTATACATCGAAAGCGCAACAATAATCATCTGCACTTGCAATCATCAAGTTTTTGTATCCAAATCTGACTTCCTTACCTCTTATAAACTGCTTAGAAGGATGACCGCTGAAGAAATTTCTTGATCAGCAAGTATGAAAGTATGAAAGTCAGAATGTGGTCGTACTTTGAACAGCTTATCGGTGGATCCGACAGCAGTTTCATTGTCGCAGTGATGTAGGAATTTCTTTATTTCCATGAATCGATTTCTAGACATTGGTTAACACTGCCGTCTACATCAAAAGACCAGCACAATCGTTTTCGAGGAAGTAAGTCCAGTCAACAATAGAATTCCAGTCATGAGAAGAATTCCAAAAAATGTTTGAGGTTATCAACAGTTACATGAAACTCATGGTTGTTATGTTGTGCATCATTAAATTTTGTGTTCAGAATGATCATGTCAAAAACCTCGTTATCAAAAAACTTTTCAAAAATGTTAATTGGACTTTGAAATCATTTTTAACAATTGCCTCTCGATTCTGAAGATTGTTCTCCGAGGGTAAGTCAACGCAGGTTCCTGGGTGTCAACTCTTCTGCATTTTTGTCACGGTTCATCATCACTACTATCCCATTCATCGTCATTCCTGGACTCAAATACTTCAACTCTCCCTGGGATGCGGAAGTCTGTTTTGCTGAAAATCATCGTCATCGCCTTCTTCTTCATCCATGAGGATACTCGGGTCTGGGGGAATCGCCATTTCATCGTAGCTGACATCGAGATCATCCTCTTTATTTAAAATACTTTCATTCTAAGATTAAGGACTTGAATTATACTCGATTAATTTGTAAGTTAAATAAAAAAATAATTACCGTCCGTTTTAACTATAAAAAAAATGAAAAAAAGTTTCAAATTGAAAAAGAAACCCTTCAGACGAAATAAAATCCTTAAACGAAATACAACCCAGCGTAGTGCAATTAAATGAAAGCCAATAGTTCTGCAAAAGTTGTTACATATAGCTGAATTTTTATGTGAGAGAAAAAAAAACACTTTTTTTGTAAACCTAGTTTGTAAGCTTGTTCATAAGACTTATTTAAAAAAAACCAATTCCAAAGTTTGTCATGACAAAGATAAATTTAACTTTTAAAAATAAAAATCAAAATAAAAACATCCATTCATACATGTATGTGATTGTGTGCAATTACTAGACTGCTATTAATCGAAGTGTGTCATTAGCACTAAAAATACACACCACAGGACAACAAAGAAAACAAAAACAAAAAAGGCTACAAAATTCGTGCTGCTCCATAGTTTGCCTAAAAGCCAAACTCTTGTATGGATTGTGTGGGTACGTTTACCTATGGTTGACCAATTTTTCAAGAGGGAGTTTAAATTTGAAAATAAAAGCAAACTAAAAATACCTTCCAATTATTAATGAAGTTTGTCGGCGATGAGGCGTAAGAGTTCTGTTCCACTGAACATATATCCCCTTCAAACAGAGTGCGTCTTCTGTAGGGCATATGTGAGTTTTCCAAAAAAAATGGGAGTGCTGGAATTTTTGCTAAGATTCTTAAATATTTCACCCCAAAGTAGAATTCTATGAGAATTTAGTGTTTTTTTCCTGTTCGTGGCCTTTAAACGTTATATGAGGTTTTATTTACCCCCCTACTCATCCGGTAAGGTCACGGCCAACTTGAAGGAACAATTACACGAAGAGCACTCACCGTTATCGTAATACCTACCGGTTGCATTGTTAAAAAAATCCCTTTTGCTGTTTTTCACAGGAATTCCGTGCACCTTAATTTATCTTTACTTCCGGTGAATGATTCCTTCGACTGAGTGGATCCTATTCGTACCCTCGATTGTAAAAAGGGCATAAGGGAAATGGGTAGAGCTATGAACTTGTCTACAACCAGCACTGGTTACAAAGAAGCTTATTCTTGTTTTCAACTATTTGTGGGCAAAGTCTAGTATGGTTTTTCTGAGAAATTGCAGCTCCTGCCGGATATGACAACAGAGAGATTACGTTACAACAGAGCAAGTAAATGCAGAAATGTATGCGGTTTTCTTTTTTAGGTTCTTATCAAATGTAACATTTTTAATGTTTCAAATATCAGTCAAAGTTTTGGATTTTATCGTGTTAGGGGCTCGAGAGTGCAGTGCTTAGCGCGGGTCTCTGACTTAAGAAGTTAAGGTTACGTTATGTAAAGTTTTATGGGTTGATGCTTTAAACTTGCATAGGTCTTAGCGACAACCGTTTGCCATGGTACTTGGGGTTATGGTATGGAGCTCCGGATGCCTAAAATATATTGTCACTCCAGCCAAATCAGATGATGTTGTCTGTACCATACGGGTATTTGACAGGTCCTGTACATCTTTATAGTAGTGATAGTCAACAAATCTTCTTTGGCTCTTGCTTATCTCAGGGAAGTAACACTCTAGGTGTATGAAATCTCATTTTACTTCAGGGTCGCTAAATTTCCGACACAAATGATGCAAACTACTTAAGCTTATTTAACTAGAGTTCTTACCCAACAGGTTATGACCTTATATCACCCTAACCACATTATACCCAACAACTTGTGACCTAGTATCACCCTAACCAGTATTGAAATGAATGTTCCACATTATACCCAACAACTTATGACCTAGTATCATCCTAACCAGTATTGAAATGAATGTTCTTTTTAGTTCTACAACCTTGTTTGATTTAAATTGAACATAATTGACGCAAAAGTCTCGTTAGAACCCAGGATCTATCATTTTCTCATAACCATTCATTTGTGCATATGTACTTCTTGCATGATGCCGGCATCTATCTTTTCAATGACGAATCCAAACGGCTGAGTTCAGATAGGCAGCCCAGTTAACAGAGACCTGCGCGGCATAAGGTAATAGGCTAATATGTCAGCTTTTTCGATTCCTTTTTTTGGAATTCAGCCTTTTCGAAATATTCTCTTGTTATAATATGTCCAGTACGCTATACCACTCGGAAACTACGAGTATGGCTAAGATCTCTGTTTGGAGTTATCTACAAAAGTCTGCTAAGCATATGATGTTGCAAGCCCAAACCTTTCAGAGTAAGTTCCAGAGCCTACTTTGATTTCCAGTTTTGATCTACCAATGTAGGTCGCTGTTTTCATGCTGGATCGTTCGTGTCTGCTTGATATTCAGATTGAATATTTGATGTCAAAATCGTGGTAAGGGACGATGCAGTAAGACATTCCTACCCCGTTCGCCCCTTCCCTTAGCTCTGCTCGGTAGAGTCTTACAACACAAGTTTTAAGTACATATGATTCTGAAGCTTTTATAGGCTTATGACTATGGTAAATTGTGTTGTATGTTTTGCCATTTTCATGGCACCTACGTTTGTTTTTCACTTTGCCACCCTTTTGAGAAGGTCTGACTTTCAGATAAACATCCAAGACGTATCCAAAACTTGCATGAGAAGCTTCCCAAAACATTATGTTCGGAAACGGAATTTGTTTGAGGCAAGAATAAAACGTTGGTTGAGAATACAAATTATAATGAATCTGTTGTCGTAAATTTAAGAGAGCTTACCCCATTTACCGCCTCAGTGGCGCGATGGTTAGTGCGATGAACTGCTGCGCAGCAAATCTGTGTTCGATTCCCGGCCGTAGCAACACTTAAATGATTTTTTACCGGCCCTCCTCTTGTGATAATACAAATCATCAGAGTAGTATCGATTTTCCGGTAAAGCCTTTCTCCAATTCGCCGATCGGAGTCGGTAAAAAACAGGAGGTCCCGCTATCCTGCAAGAAATACACACGCACACGTAATGGTTATGAGAAGCTCGGCCCTGGGCCCCTTATGAGCCTATTGCGCCACAAAATTTTATTTTTTTAATTCGTTTTTACTCCAATTACTCCTGTCCGTGAGCTGTTTGTACTTTCGTGGATATATTCGAGTTAAAATTCACCATTGAATATTCCTGTTCCAGTGAGGCAATGCACCGCTCGAAGTACCGAAAATATTGCAGCCTTATGTTCCTTAGTTCCTTATAAGCCACATCAGTCGATTCCTTACTTTTCACTTTGTGTCGAATTTTGCGTAAAGATCTTGGCTTGCACGGTTTGAAGATCAAGTCTCAAGAACTCATTTAATGAGACGAACCTTCTCCGGTTGGGATTTGGGTTAAAGAAAATTCTGAAAAACGCCAAAAATTGTGTTTAGGGATGAAGCTCATTTTTGACCAATGGTCTTGTCAATAAGGAAGATGTGGGTCATTGGCCAAGAAGTATGGTGTGGATTTTATTTTGGAAATGTATTTTTCGGCGATGATCGATGATCAATGATATTCGCTACTTTTGGAATACTATTTTAAACAGAATGTGGTTCATGAACTTGACAAGTTAATGTCACATGCCAAACCGCTGGTCAAACAATTGAACTATTTATGGGAAGTTTTGCAATGATGTCGAAAAAGGCCACTACACATATGCGATTTCAAGGCGTTAGAATATTAAATTATTATAATATATCCTTACGTTAAGTCGTTGGTTTTCACCAACAACCTTATAGAAGCTCAGGAACAAAATCGAGCACAGACTTACAACTTTTGCAACTTGAAAAACTGGTATCGATCGCTGAAATCATACATGCGGTGGTCATATCAAATTCTATAATTTAATTGAACATTTCCAAGTGTACAGGTGTATTACCTGAAATAAATGTTAGTCCAATATCTCAGTTATTGTTTTTTCCTTTACGCAAATACAAAATGGTGTCATCATTGAAGGACCCTGTATTTAATTTTCGCAAATAGCTACACGTGCCCTTCCTTCCATATTTGCTAAAGGCAAACGTTTTTAAAAAATTAATACTTTTTGCAGAGTTATTAAGGGTGCCATACATCATGTCTCACAACGATTTTTAACCCGTTTCGTCTTCGTTATTGAATATTACCCACTTGTGTATGTGGGTAGTAATCACTCCCTTTAGACGGACAATTTCATTGATGTGGTCTATATATCGGCAAGAAAATTGTTGTAATAGAGTTAAAAAAAAAAAAAAAAAAATATAATGGGAACTATGGGCAGGTGATGAAATACATGCGTTATTTTACATTAACGTTGTCGCCTAGATTTTATCAGGAAGCCGCCTTCACAACGAACAAAAGTGAGGATACCGTTTTTACTCCTTTCCATTCCTTAACCTTTTAATACCCTATCCCATATGTAGGTGTATTGGGTTTGATACATTGTTTGAATCGAATATACCTACATACATAGGTTAAGTCAGTCTTATAGGTCGGTGAAGTAGAGTGTCATCTACCGACCATGCATATGTCCTTGGGGTCCTATTGTAACAAAGGGTGTTTAAGAACTTTATGCTGGCAAAACTATTTTAACCGGCGGCCATTTTGTCAGCTGTCAAGTGATTTATTTTTAGTTTGGTTTGGCATTAAGAAATGAATTGACTGACGTCCGAACAACGGTTCCAAATTGTGCAAATTGTATTTTTAAAATCATGATTCTGTTTGAAATACGTATTTCACACTACGTCCATTGTACGGTCGACATAACCGTCCATCAGAGCAATCAATTTGATTAAGTATGGAACGTTTTTGCATCAAATTTACTCTAAACGATAATACGCATCCATAGAGACGTCGTACAGTACGTACAGAAGAAGTTATTGTTGCTGTAGAGCGTTGCGTAGAGGAAGACCCAAACCAGTCTATTCAAAACGTTACAATCAAGGGTGACCGTTATAGAGCCATGATTGCTGACCTTTTTGTTCATCAATTGAACAGTGCAGGAGCTTTGGTTTCAAAGACGGTGCAAAATGTCACACAGCTCGTGCCACAATTGATTTGTTGTTGGTGAGCGCACAATTTCGCGTTTTGGTCCTGCGAATTAACCTCCAAGATCGTGCGATTTAACGCCGCTTGACTATTTTCTGTGGGGTATGTCAAGTCGGTAGTCTACTCCGTAAATCCCGAAACGATTGAATACTGGAGGACAATATTCGCCGCGTTATTGCCGGCCACAAATGTTGGAAAACAATCATCGAAAATTGGACCTCTATATTAGACTAGAGCCAGCCGGGGCGGTCAAATGCCAGAAATCATATTAAATATATATTCCCTAAAGATTATCTTTCGAATAAAGTCAATTTCATCACAATTTAAAAAAAATCATCTTCGTCTTATTCCATTTAAAAGTTTTAAACCTCTAAACCACCCTTTACTTTGTATTGGAGGTTGGCTCACGTCCTTCCTTTATCCTCCATAGGTCAGTCAAGTATGTCCAGCCATCTCGATATTCTCAGAAACCTGTAGGATGTAAATGGGATTTCGGAAATTTATTTCGTTTGGAAAGGGGAATTTCAACAGCTTTAATTATTTGGACTATTAGCTTCATAGTTCTTTTTATTTCTTAAGTGACAGATAACCCACACAGTGGTCAGTGACAGAAAGACGGTGAGATATATCCTTCTGTGTCACTTCTTCACTGAAGCCTCTTCACGATTCATCGTTTCATTAGCTCAGTCCCAATAATGGATACCTCCGAAAAATCCCTAAGCGGAACGTGGTCCTAAAGCACCGGAGAACTTATTCAAAATGCTGAGACCTTAAACTGAAATTAAGGCGATTCATCTCCTCATGCATTCTTCTAAAAAAATACATCTGGTAATTTTTGGGGAATGAATATAATGTTTGACAAATTTTACCTCTGCTGAGAATCTAGTTCCACTTAATCAACAATCCTCAGCAAAGGCAGTGGATCGCCAATGCCTGAGATATCCGACACTAGAACCCGCCTATTGCTTGGTTTCTAAGGAGGCTAATACCAATAATTGTCCCACACACACTAGATAGTAGTGTTCTTTCATACCGTAGACGTTTATGGGTCCGGTACTTGTCATATTCTGACCAAAGCTTCCGTTGTATGTCGCAGGTGGAAAGCGACATCCATTTGATATTGGCTTTCATTTGTATCTGGTACTCCAGCCTTTCTCTAAGATTGCAGAGCTCATCGTTCGAAATGCTTTATCATTATCTCCTGTGGATCCTTGTTCGTCGAACATGTCATTGCGGATTTATATTCTTGTGGGCAGGAACCAGCCGAGTGTGACATTATGATGTATACCAAGAGCTTTGAGTTCTTCGTTCCAGCGGCGAACTATCATGGATTTAATACAGGCAGCTTCAACATTTGCCAGCATCTCAGCTTGGTAAATACCACTGTGATCAGAATCCTGGTTGATCTGTGTATTGCCAATTTTTTTAAGAAACATGGTAGCACCGATTTCAAAGTCCATCCTTGGTCCATTTGTTTAGATGGGTATAGATTTATTTTTCGTAGGTCCAGTCTATTCTTTGGAATTAGTAGGAGAGTGGTGAACCAAAGTCCAAGTTAGGAGATAAGTTCCTCTGCATTTTTACTAAATGTGTACATGTCCAGAGAGACTGGGGATCCAGCTGTTTGTTTTGGTTGATCTTCGCGGAACGTTTTGCAGACCTGATCCCTGAAAGTATAGATCCAGAGATAACATCCAACCCAGCTATTATAGTAGTTTTGATCGTAATGACAGCCCCTATACACGCTGGTGTTTTATTTTTATCATTTGCTTCTGTAAGCAACTTGTCGTGCCTTGAACCACGAAACGTCAAGTATTGTACAAGAAGTTTTTTTTGTCCGTGAGCTGGTGGAAATCTCAAAAGACACGGTGAGCACGTGCCCAAAGTAGTGTGAGCTTTAACCCTGACTAAAACCACCTTCCTTTAAGTATTTGTATTGCAACTTAGTATGCGACTTATGTAGCAATTTTTTTTATCACGAGTAATGAATGTTTGGCAGGTAACTTTCCTGTGAGAGTTCCTGCTTTTTCCGCAATTTATAGCGCGGTTTGTTTTTTTCTAACTAATAACTAGAGTTTCGGCGTACAAAAACTTTAGTTATAAGTTAAAAATACTTGTTGTTTCGTGGCTCCAGGTTGTACTGTTATATGTGAACGCAAGATTGCTGTATACATCGACGGAACCCAGTTACTTATGAGGGCCTAAAGGTCGTGTTAATCGGGTCGGTAATTTACATGCCCTTCCAAATAACTCTGCGCTCTGGAAATTATTTAAGGAAGGATTTTACATCTGCAAGCCACTTAAGGCGAAGTCCTTCTTTACTAGGGCCTACAATTATGTTGGCAATTATATACTCTTCAGACCAAAGAGTTCGCTCCTAATTTCCTAGCAATCCCAAAAGTCCGTGGTTTTCGATTAGGTAATCGTTAGGTTCCGTTATATAAATGCAAAAGTTAAACTTCGCGCAAATTAATAGAGAAGCTATGTCTAAGGTCCTGTATGGGTCGTCAATAACAAATATTTCATTTCTTTCAATGCCGCGGTCCATCTTGTAGAATTCTTGGTTGAATCTTCGTCTCCTTAGCCCGTCAACGCAAACCAGACCAGACAACCTGCCAGATGCTGATGAGACTTATGACGTTTATGAACATATCTTCTGCAATTCATCTGGGTCTGTCCGGTCAAAAATCTAACTTTATGAACAAGTCTAACGCAGATCTTAGTTAGGCAGACGTTTATGAAAACACCCAAGGATAATCTACCAAGTAGTTCGGGTAAAGGCTTCTTCTGATATAGTCGTATATAAACGTCGTATGTTTTTTGAAGGATCTGCCGCATTTGATCATACTATACTATACCATACTGATAGGGTCAAATGTCGAAGATCTGTTAATGTTAAAAACCAGACTTTCTTTTAAGAATTTGGGATGTTCATGTAAAGCCATGCCTTGCTAGTATGTAGCTGTTGCTACGGGAATTGAACTCTTAACACTCGATATGAACTTACTAACACTCATTGTCTTCGCACGAACTTCCTACTTCTTCCCGTTCGATTGTTATCTTATTTATTATTTTTTAATCTATATGCGAATATTTCCACCTCACGGGCTCTTCTCCGTACCCAACATTTTTCCATCAGACAGATTCCAAAATAAACTCTAAAGACTGTAAACAGTGAAATTAAACTCTCTACACAAGTTGTTTATTTTGTCTGCTCCTTAATAAAAGTGAATTTATGCCATAAAGGTATGTTTGTAATACCGCTAGAGGGAGCCAAAACCGTGCTATGGCGATATTTCACGCTGAGAGCTATTAACTGAGGAAAAAGGAAAGGACACTTGTATAGACATTTTTTGGAGATGACTTGATGGTTTATTTAAGTATTGCTTACCTTAAGGAAAACTTAGAGGGATGGTTGAAAGCTCAAAAAGTAATTTCTTGGTTTTGTTTTTAGACAGACAATCTGACATTTTTGGAGATAATTTTTCTCTTCACCTTGAGTATTGCTAACCTTCAATGTAATGAAGGAGGATGGTTGATAGCTCTTGTTTTGCTTTCAAATTGTTGTGTAAAATGATAAAAAACGTCTTTTCACCCTTTTTTCCGCATTCAATCCCAGTTTCACAAAATCATTTCTTTTCCCATACCTAAATCCAACAAGGAGTTGCTGTGAGCAACTTTTCAAGTTTTAACATTTTCGGAGAAACCTTGATAACAAACTTCTGGCAGGGTATGCTATTCCGGATTATGTAACCCAATCGTCTAAACAAGATGTGAATCGACCATATACACTAGTTTTTGTCTTCAGTTATAGCTACCAAGTAGAATGTTTCCTCACACACGTATTTTTTTTAAAATCCATAGAAAATCATTGCAAAGGTCAATTGACTTCTCCCATTTGGGTGTTTCGTAAATTTATGCGAAAATACCTTAGAGCACGAAGAAATCCACCCATTACCTGAAGTTTATTATAGGTCAACTACACTAAAGGTTAAGGTCAAGTCTGCTTCCCATGAAAAGTTGTACCAACCTTAAACTCTACCCAGTAACGACGTGTGTGGTAGTTAAATAAAATAAAAAATATGAGCCGTCTTATGTCACGCAATTTTTAAATATGTGTATAGGTCCTACATTAATAAAATTAGCTTTGGAAAACAATAGCCATCGATATATTTACCAGGCATATTATTTGTCACAATTAAACAAATTAATTAGTCAAGTCGTTCTTTCAGCGCACCCTGTTTGCTTTAGCCAATGTCCTTCATAAAATAACACCTCGTGTGAAATACTAATCAACATAATCCTATAAAAATTTTGCAAACAAAAATAAATTTATGTCTCAACATTGGGTACACATAAAAGCGGGAGTATCTTACGAACACACCCCTTAATCAATGAGAAAGCAAATTTATCAAATTTATCGTTCATGGATAACGGGAAAGGATTTTCCTATGAATAGGACGATGCGATGGTATCAGATTGTGTGAAAATGTTATAATCAGCGGCGTGGAAGGTGCGGTTTACTTAATTATGCGATTTTTTATTAAAATTAAAATTTTTGCACGCTCCGGTGCTTAAGGTGGGGCTTTTGTCATCTATACGATATCAAATCGTTTTTTAAAAGGGCTTCAGAGACAATAGTTTCCAATTTGAGCAAAGTTGCTGCATCATATTATTTAATAGGGTCCCTATCGTTGATGGCCTACTGAAAGAAAATGCTTCCTGCGTAATATTGTCCCATAAAACTATCCACGTTCTATTTTAAAATGTTAAGGCACTGAATTCCAAGCCTTTTAGGCAGTTTCAAATTGTTCTAGCCTTATAACCGTCTAGTCTGCTTCTTCTTAGACCACTGATATTACCTCCATGGAATACTTTGGATGTTTATAAAAGTATGTTCAACGAAAACGCTCGATGTTAATTGTAGATAAAACAAAAAGTTTTAAAAGAATTATCTTTATATTTTTTATTATGATAGAAGGATCTATGACGATTATGTCTGAAACAAAACATTGGCCTAATGTTCGCCACGGCTTCGGTGGCATAATTCTTTCCGATGGGTATATTTTCAATGACTCTGTGACATAATTGAGGGTCAATGTCGTTACTTACTTATTTTGTGGGGCTACAGTCAGGAATGAACCTGGGCCTCAACCAACATGCCTCTCCAATTAGCCCGGTCCCTAGCTAACTGCCTCCAGTTGCGCACTCCAAGTTGGTTGAGGTCGGTTTCTACTTGTACGCCCCACTTAAGGCGAGGTCTTCCTTTACTGCGTCCGACGTCTGGCGGGGAATCGAGGGTTAATGTGCCTTTCTCATCTCATCCTTTAGGTCTTAAACTCTACTCGGCTTTTATTTTTCACTCAAATATCCCCAAAGAAAGAAGTCCAACGGTGTCAAATCACATGATCGTGGCGGCCATTTAATATCGCCACGAAGATGATTCTTTGGCTGTGTGGCATGTGGTACTATACGGTTGGAAGAACATATCCTCCAGGTCCATATCCTCAATTTCTGGCCGTTATCATCTCGCGTTATCGTCTCGCAATAGCGAACAACATTCACGGCAACTGCTTGGCCAACCTCATTCTTGAAGAAGTACGGCCCAATGACGCCGCCAGCCCATAAACCTTTGGTTCAGTTTATGGGCTGGCGGCGCTTCATCGTCAGTCTTTGTGGATACATCGCTATTCAACAATCACTCGTGTATTCCCATTTCTGTTTAACCAACCATTCAGCGTATTGACGAAACTTGAAATGGTCAAAAAGCTTTAGCTCTTGAGTCAATAGAACCTTGTAAGCGTGTAAATTTAAATATTTATTCAAAATTTGCATTAGTGATATTCGTGAGATGTTCAATTGTTGGGCACGACGACGAATCGAGTATGACAGCTCTTCTGCTACAATATCGCGAACATCAGTAACGTTGTCCTCCAGTTCTAATTCGTTCAATTGCGGCAGAAAAAACTCGGTTAACATGGCAACGTCCACTGTAGACGTTTGGCCAGCGGCGATTTCGAAAAAAAAATGGCCGGATGACTCCTCCAGCGTGAACAGCGCACCACGCAGTAACTTTGAGCGGGTGTAATCTGCGAGAAGACCTTCAAATATTTTCGGAAAAACTTTTTGCGAAGCCTATATTTTGCTTCAGTAAGCAAACAAAGTTTTTTTCTGTAAGGCTTATTAAAAGTATTGAAAGAAGTCTTATAAAAGTAAATAGCTTCCTAAAAGTGCGCCAAATGTTTTTACAGTTAATATTGTTAATTGGCAAAAAAGGTCCGATAGTTATTTATCGAAGTGAAATTGCTAGTTGAGACCACCTCTGCTCTTGTCCAGCTCTATCAGACAGAAGAAAACTCCATCTGGGAAACAACTTTAGATAATCTAGCTGAGCTGGCTAATATTAATGTCAGAAACTTCCTAAGGTATATAGTTAGCTCTGAATGATTCAATAGGCGAAGGAATATAGGAAAAATCGACAGATCCACGTGGTACTCCAATTTATTGTATAAGTGTGCACGTGCATCGCGCCACTGCAACCCAGCCTACCCTAAGGGTGTAGTTAAAGCTACTTCTTGCGGCTTTTATTTTTAAAATTGTATCATTGGAAAGTTGGTTTCAAAGCAAAGCTTATGAATTTTAAAACCATGTTATCCGAAAATATTTAAATTCTCAATTAAAGCCTTTACAGAAAATCGCTTTATGTCTTTCAATGATCAAAATTTATTTTTCTGAGAGATTCCTTCAACCAGCTACCGACGAAAAATTTGAAATCCATCATGTTTGATGTTCACATGAATTGGTGCAATGATACCTATAACTGATCCTTAATCAAACTTGCTATCAAATAACGAATAATCGTATCAAAATGTTGATTTGCAAAAAAATAACTGATTAGCTATCAACAACGAAACATGTTTTCTTACTTTGCTTTGTTTTGAATGCTTTGTTTCATTTGGTGTGTGTTGCGTCATAAGAAAGTAGGCAATTATCGTCAATGACGCTGGTTCGAGACAGTTTTGTTGCATTCGGTGTGTGTTGCACATATACAATGGCAAATATTTTCGACAACCACCACGGAAACACATCATTTTCTTTAGTGTGTGTTGTCTCATAATAAACAATGTTTTCTCGTTTGACGAAACAAAAAAAAAAACACGTTTTGCTTTATCCGGTAAGTTTTCAGTCCAGACGATGGTCTTGAACTCTTTCAAAAATGTTTCAGTAAAATAAGATTTTCTGTGTGATAGATCCTGCCATGTATTGTCTTTTTAAAAACCAAACAAACATATTTCATCGTAAGCTTGGTATCCTTTTTTAAATCCGCCATCAAATAATAATGATCGATTCTAAAGCATTTACGAAAACTGTAAAGAAAACGTAACCAAACTAGAACAGAAAATCAATAAATCTTAAACCCTTAAAAGGTTTGTTGTACTTGTTGGATTCTCACAGTAAGACAACCTGTAAAACCAATAACTAAAGAGGAGCAGCTATTACAACAACCACAACGTAAACGATAATTTAGGTTATATCCGTTTTATTTAGTATTCACGTTCCTATGACATCCCTAAAAAAAAGTTGTCATGGCCACCTGTTAAGCTTATTTATTGAGAATAACTACAGAAGCCATTGACAATGCCTCCACCTTTCTGTCACAATATCTTCATTCACAAACAGGAATGAAATACTCAAAAGCATATTCCAATTCCATTCCTATTTACCATCACGTGGGTCTCTCAGCTATCTTAACCCTTGCTAACCTTCATGTCTGGTTGTTTACCTCTTCCAATTGTAAGTAAACATACTAATGCCGGCATGTCTATGTAGGTAATACATTTAGGCCTGTTAGTGCTGATTTCACCTCGGAAATAATAATCCATAACACAACCACGATTTGTGTAGGTCGATGAACTCCACCATCACAGATAAATTCTGTCATTTATGCAATAGATACCCTCCATTACTAAGGACCTAATAGAGCGGTACGAACTGATAGCCATCAACGAGTTGCATGTGTGTAGCATAATAAATGTCAATGTTTGTCAATGTTAAAAAGGAAAAAAAAAAATCCATTTAGACAGCTGCTTTTATTGTCAATGAGTGTACAGCCAGTAATATTAACGCTAATTGTATGTCTTAATGTAAACGTTTATATACAACTTGTTCTTTTTAAGAACATACACACAAATGAGGAATATCCATTTAGCTATGTAGTTAGGATTAATGAAATATTTATTTTACAAAAAAAAAAAAAAAAACATAATAATGCGCAACAAGTAGTCGAAAAAAAAACTTTGTACTAATTTTGCATATTCGCTAAGAAACAATAAAAAAAACAGAAACAGAAAACATTAAATGTGATGAAAATATTTAACAAAAACAATTTAATAAATAAATTATATATACTAAGTAAAGTATTAACAAAAAAAAGTTTTATTCTTGTTACCGCAAAAAAAGAAAAAAAAAAAATTGTGTAGAAATTATATATAGAATAACCCATGACTAAATGTATGAAATATTTATTTTGCAAAAATAATGGAACAAAATTGCTAAGAATTTGTGGAAATGTTTTAAAAAATTGCAAATATTTCGACAAAAAAAAAACATTTTAACACTTATTTTTAATTGTCATATTTTTGTAAACGATTTGTAGTAAGTAGAACAATTTATTGTTTTGGTTGAAATAAAATATTTTTTAAACATTAAGTATGATATTTTTAATAATTATTTTTTTGATTACAGTGGCAGCTTGTCCGTGATATCTTAACATGTAAGTTAATATGAATAGTAAATGCGATGGCGCAAATTTATAGTCAATCGATGTTTAAGGGTTGAATTCAACACAAGTTATGATCTAATTAAAATTAAAAGCTTGCTTTAACTTATTTTCAATAATAGACGTTTTTTAACGTGGCGCTATTCGAATCCGTGTAATCGAATAAATACGTGTATTTGCCGGGAAGGTATACTACTTTGTTTTGCCGCCGTTTTGACAGTTTATATATGGCAATCGTGAAGTACACACGTGGCAAATTTGTTATGGAAAAATATTCGATAAACCAACATGTTTTAATCGTTCAAACATTTTATCAAAATCAATCATCGATTACCGTGACGATGAGAAAGTTACGTTAAATTTTTGGGAGAAACAACGTGGCAACAAAACGTACTATTTATCGTGTAGTGAATGATTTCGAAGAAAGAGGGTCTGTAGGTGATAGGCCTAAGCATGGACCACAACGTACTTCATTATCGGCTGAAAACATTACTGCTGCTCAAGGAAGTGTTCAAAACAATCCATTAACCTCAATTCGACGCTGTGCTCAGGAGCTTGGTCTTCAAAGAACAACTTTGGCCACAATTTTGCACAAGGATTTGCATTTGTTTCCATTTAAGTTTCTGTTGACACAAGAGCTTCTTCCACAAGACCATTTACGCCCCCGTACATATGCCAAATGGATGTTACAGCTAGCCTATGACAACCCCGATTTTCATGAAAAAATCGTATTGATTGACGAAGCACATTTTCATGAATAAACAGAATAGTAGGTTCTGGGCAATGGAAAACCCTCAAGTTATTCATCAGTGACCTTTGCATCCATTAAAAGTTACAGTCTGGTGTGCAATTTGGTAATAAGTAATCATTGGACCTTACTTCTATGGAAATGAAAGTGGCGTAACGGTAACTGTGAATGGGGAGCGATATCGTGTTATGATTGAAAACTGTTTAACTCCACAACTGAATGCTTTGGGCTTGATTAACATGTGGTGCCACATCGCATACAGCCAGGATTACAATGGAATTACTGCAAGACCTCTTTCCTCAAGAAGTTATTTCAAGAAATGGTGATGTTGATTGGCTTCCACGGTCGCCTGATTTGGCTGCTCCGGACTTCTTTTTGTGGGGATATCTGAAAAGCAAGGTTTTTAGCAAACAAACCAGAAACGTTTGAGCAACGCAAACAAAATATTCGTGATGAAATTAATGAAATACCGCGTGAAATGTAATGAAAAATGTGCTCAAAAGGGCTCGCTATGTGAGACTAAGAAAGGCGGACGTTTACCTGATATTGTATTCCATACATAATTGCCGATTAAAAAATTTAAATTATAGAAAATCAAAAATTATAAACAAACAAAGTAGTATACCTTACCGGCGGACACCCTGTATACCTCTCAGAACTCTATGTCAAACTCACCAAAAATGTGACAGTTCTGACAATCAAACAAACCCAGTTTCAGTGAAACACTCTCAAACACACCTCAAAGTCAGAATCAAAAACATTTCAGCATGTTGTGCGTTTTCGGCTTGTAAAAATCTAAAAAAAAGCGAGTAATGGGTGCACGACTGACTTTTGACTGTTTTTTTTTAAATTTGGCCCAAATTCACAATAATATTATTTTATTTTGATTAATGATTCTAAAAATGATATAAACAATGTCGAAATGTGATTACACAAACGTTTATTCCGTAATTGAAAGGAATAGGTGTCCATGTGAATAATAATGATAATTGGGCCAAAACCAATTATGTGGAATTCATTAAAGCACTAATAGTAGTATGTATATAAATTTAATTTTATTCAATTTGGCCAAATAGTTTGCAAGAAATTGACAAATTTCTTTATATGGCATAAATGCTAAAAACCGTTAAATGGATTTTCTCAAAAAAAAAAATGGGTATGTAGTATTGTTGGTACTAATATGCTCATTGCTTTTAGTACATATAAAGTTTAATCATGACCGTTAAAGAATTTTTTGCTGAAAGCAAAAAAAAGTCCTAGAATTTTGATCAAAAAAACGCTGGATACGAAGTTTGAAGAAAATGGGTCAAGTGGAATTCCAAAAAGCACTTTTTAAGTTCCGCTATCATCTTAGTGTTAGAATCAATCAAAATCTCGAGGTCAAACATTTTCAAAAGAACTTTCTTTTTCTTCGTGAAAAAAAGTTTAAAATTGGTGCTTTACTTCTGGCTGGTCTTTTAATTTGCATATGCAGTCAATTACTCCTTTAATCTTAGGAAATCTGGCGATTTAATAAAATAGTTGCTTAGTTTTAGAATAACTTTCAACTGATGATGGAAACTTTATGAAATGCGGCAATAGCAAAGCAGCTTGCTTTGATATAGTTTTTTTTTAATTTTGCTTAGCCTGTGTCATTGCATGGAGCTCCTAAAAAAGGACACAAATTATTTTTATTTCGTATGTATTGAAGTGTTAACCTGCTTTCCAATATCAACTTGATCAACATTTCTACCGAAAAAAATAGGAGTAGCAAGCCCACGAGTATTTTCAGGAACATCAACATTGATATTTTCAAGCAGGTGCAATGGTTTTGTCGAATCTATATCGGCAGTAAAATTCTCCTTCATCAAGGTCCTCATTAACTCATCATAATCCTCAAAAATATCAAAATCTTCTTCCGTAAATACTGAACCGATTTGGTTGACCGAAAATTACGAATGATATACCTAACGCTTGGCCACATAGACTAACGACTTTACATAAACCCACAAGAAATAATCAAGAGGCGTTAAATCGCATTATCTTGGCGGCCAACTCACAGGGCCTTTTCGAGAGATAAGCTGCTCACCAAATTAATCCTTCAACATTTCTATTGTTTCATGAGCTGAAACAATTGGGGCAAAAAAAATCGCGAATCATGGCTCGATATCGTTATCCGTTGACGGTAACGTTTCTTCCACGGTCGTCTTTAAACCGATCGTGTTTGGACCGATGATAACAACACACTGTCGTTTTTTCGGGATGCATCGGTAATTCTTGTATTTATATCATGTAACTGTTCATCACTCCAGATGCGACAGTTTTGCTTATTTACGTATCCGTGGAGCCAAAAATGAGCCTCATCACTGAAGATACGGTTTTTCATGGATTTTCACAGAGCACGAATTTTGATAATACATTTCAATAATTTGCAATCGTTGCTTATTTGTAAGTCTGTCCTTCTGAAAACTTTTAACTTTGACAGATGACGTTTGGACGCCATTACTTACCAGTGCTGCTAACCTGATAAACTTAATTCTTAAAAACTGCGCCGTTATTTAAAGTGAGGTTTCGGTCGCTTTAACTTCAACGCAGACTGACAACGCTTAAGTACACCTTTTGACGACTATAATTATCAAAACGTAGGCGAACAAATAATTTTAAAGTGCACTTTAACCGACTGTAAATTTGCGCCAATAACTTCAACGGCGACGTTAATAGTGTTGGTGCAATTCATTATCAACTTCAAGGCTTTGGTAGTGGGTGAGTTTAGGAGTAAAAACGATTCTAACTCTAAGGGGGACAGCACCTGACCATTTCTGTTGGAAAACTTTTGCCTTTTATCAATTGAATGATCGAAATCACAACATACAGAAAACGTTCAGTTTTCTGTATAATTATTAAAACAACTTTTATTTCCTAACCGGAGATTGAACTTGTAATCCCGTGCCTAGTGAGCCAAGTGCCTACCACTGCCTTCAGTTGCGCACTTCAAGTTGGTTGAGGTTGGTTTCTACTTGTGCGCGCTGATTAAGGCGAGATCTTCCTCTACTACGTCCGACGTCTGGCTGGGAATGCAAGACTATGCGAGCCGGAGTATTGGTGTGCATTCGTTCAAAATGTCCTAGCCATCTTAAACGTCCAATGCGGAGTTTTTTTTGACCACGGGCATGTCGGTGTACAGCTCGTAGTTCTTGGTTGAATATCCGTCTCCATAGCCCGTTAACGCAAACGGGACCGGAGATTTTTCGAAGAATTTTCCTCTCGAATCGACCAAGGATTTCTTCATCCGCTTTTGATGTGGTCCATGCTTCAGCGCCGTAGAGCAGGACTGGGATGATCAGAGTCTTATATAGGATCTCCCCTGTAGTTCGAGTGAGGGCTTTACTAATAAATTGACTTCTTAGCCCGAAGAAAGGGCGGTTGGCAAGAGTAATTCTTCGTTTAAATTCTGACGGGATGTAGTTGTCAGAGTTAATAGCGGAGCCGAGGTGGACAAAGTCCCGTACTACCTCAAAGCTATATCTGTCAATGGTGACGTTCTGTCCAATTCGTCGATGTTGTGTGTCCTTTCGTGTTGACAGCATATACTTATTCTTACTCTCATTTACTGCTAAACTCATTTTAGCCCCTTCCTTCTCTATACTAGCAAACGTGGCTATGACATCACGTTGGGTCCTACCAATGATGTCAATATCGACGGCGTATGATAGTAGTTGTACCGATTTTTGGAAAATTGTGCCTTTGGTGTTGGGTAGTGAGTTTTACACAATCCTTTTAGGAATCAAATTGAAGAAGTCTTGCCTAAATCCTTTTTTGGTATCGAATGTATCGGTGAGGTCGTTTCTGACCCAGATTGAGCAGCGAGAGTTCTCCATCGTCATCCTAGATAGATAGTGGGTATCGATTTGGACTTCTTGTTTTTTTTTCCAGGATCTGACGAAATGTAAAAATTTGAGCGGTTGTGGACTTTAATGGCCTAGAACCACACTGATAAGTGCAGATCAGGTTGTTGGTAAACGGATTCAGGCGTTCACATATTACGGCAAATATGAATTTGTAAGCGATGTTGATGAGACTTATGCCTCTGTAGTTGGCGCAGTTCAGAGGGTCTCCTTTACTGCGGATCGGGCAAACGATGCTGATGGAGTGAAAAAAAAAACAGATAACTGGAGTGTGTTCAATAAAGCTATCCCAGAATTCCAAGGAAAATCCAAAAAGGAAGAAGAGTTTCTTCCATCACCCGTCAAAATGACTTCAAAGAGTTTCATTAGACAGGATTTCATAAAATGTTTAAGTTTTCATGTCAAAGTTCATTTTCTTGCATACACCAACGCACGACGCGATGTTATCTGCACTTTTGGATGTCTTAATGCGCAATGAATGTATTCAAACTGAATATGTCATTTGTTCATCAGAAGTAAAAGAAAATCATCCTTTTGTCGTGCGAATCACCCTACATTGACACTCTTTATTGTTCAAAGGTTTAAAATACCAGAACCTTCTAATTTCAGGAGCGAAGTGAAAACTTGTTGCTGACCTATTATTGACTTAAATGCGCACATTGATTCCTTCATATTAATACACATATTATATATATAGACATACCACGAGCTTCCACACACAAGAAAAGGAACCCCCTTTTGAGATTAAATATTCAAAGTCCCTAATCGATTTTTGATATTTTCGTCGAGTCGGAATCGATTGGTTGTTGCAAGTCTCATATTGCTATACCTTCCACCCGTGTTCTTGTCATGGTGACCTAAATAGAAAGCTGCTCCTTGTTTAATAATTCACAATTAATTTATTCCGTTCGAAAGGATGTGGCCAACGAAACTGTCGAAAGGAGCACGTTTACGTGGTTCAATTTCGGAACGATTAATATCAGTAGTCCTGCTGGTGAGTATAATAAATTTTCTACACAATAACTATGGGACAAAGGAACACTTGTGTCTTCTATATTGGCTTAATATATATGCAAGGATTTCGTCTTATGGACACACAACTCTTTCATCTTCTTAGGAAATTAATTGAAATTCGACCAAATGATGGTGTAATCGTGTGCAATCTCATTTTGTATAAAACCAACATGCATTTCTGGTGTAGTGGTTTGTGTAAAATTATTGTTTGACTTTGCAATACATGCCATATGAATCTGTTTATAGTAAAAATTTGTTTATTTTGTAGTTTGTGTGTTTTTAGCTGCACATGTCCTTTTTCATATTACTTCGTGTGGTTGAATAAATGGGAATGCATTACTGTAAACATAGAATGTTTCATTAAACCAGCTTGCTAGACTACCCACATGTTTTTAGTGGTTCAGTGTAATAACCCCAGAGGGCCAAATTCCCAAAAAAAGGATATAGTCCCTGCCAGGATACATCAAACCTCGCACTCAACCCAAATCCAACATTAAGCCCAATCCGGGGGGTTGCATGCCCTCACACGTAATCAAACTTTGCATACAATCAAACTCGCACTGCTTGAGCCAACTGTTGGATTTGGCATGGGTGCGAAATTTTTTGCATACAAAGGAAATAAGCCCCGCACTTCGAAAAAGAACTAAGTCCCTCTGGGGCTATTTTTTTGGTGGGTAATTTAGCCCCCTGCGTAATTAAGCAAAAAATTACGCAGGGGTTATGTCGCCTTTTTTAGAGTTGATGTGTTTTGAGACCCTGTAGATGACGTTGATCGAAAAAAAAAAAAACAATTTGGAATTTTTGTTTAGTATCCCATTTAATGTAGCATACATTTGGCATTTGTTTCCTTTACAGTGAATTTAACTCAAAGAATATTGCCAACAGGTTCACGTTGCTTGGAATACTTCTAGTTGTTTTATTACGAAAACATGGTCGATCTTCAGCGCCTTAAGCCACATTCGTACTTGCCGATTTGTGTTTCTTAAGACGTTTACACAGTACGTTGGATATAGTCTTATATGCCTTAAGCTGAAGCTGTTGAATGACAAGGAATCGCCTTTCTTATGGATAGATGCTTTCATCCGTTCAGTCTTGGTTGATAGCTTGGTATGTAATTCTATGACATTGCCTCCGTACTTTAATATTTAAGCTAGAAATTCATCAGAACCGGCTTTCTTCAGCTTGTTTTATGCCTAAGATGACTTGTTCTATATGACTAAGAGAAAGATATACTAAGAGAAAGTTCCAAGCCTTTGGAGATTCGGCTACCTTGAGGGCCTATGAAGATTCGGGGAGAATTAGGGCACAGCGGATAGTCTCCCAATTATTTATAGCTTGTAAACTCTGTCAATGCTTGGAAAACTATTGGTTAGATGTAATCGTCTAAAATGTTCCTGTTTTAAGGGAATTTGTGATTTAAAGTCACAGAATGTTGACGGGCTCAGTGTTGCGATTGTAGTGCGATGAACTGCCGCGCAGAAGGTCTAGGTTCGATTCCCAGCCGTAGGATCACCTATATGAATTTTTTTTGTTGTGATCTGACAAATCAAGCGAGTATTATCAATTTTAAAGAAAAGCTTATCTCAACTTAGCCTTTAGGAGTCGGCATTAAACGGGAAGTCCCACCATCGTGCAATAAGTACGTACACACGCACACATGAATTGTTGTGAGAAAGCAAGGCCCTGGGTACTAACGAGCCTGTATTTGGTTGACCGTTCGTTGATCTGGAGACCACCATGTCCCGTGTCCCTTAGGACACGAGACACTACGGGATTGAGCACTGCCGTTGGTCTTTTGGTTCATCCGTCACCATCTCTGTTCAAGGGGCCTGACTTACCCATGAAATTCCTAGACAACCTGTTGTCCGAATATATCGAAGCAGCTCGTCTTGGTTCGCCTCGGACAGCAAGCCGGGTATTAATACGGTGCCATTCAGACACGTCTGTTAATGGTGTTGCTTTTTTTTCGTCTTAATATCAATGCTAAGTAGAGCGATGGTTAGTGAAATCAAATGCAAGCCAGAAGGTCTGGGTTCGATTCCCAGCCGTAGCAACACCTAAAATGATTTTTCACTGCCTCTCCTCTAGTGATGATCTGACAAATCAAGCGAGTAGTATTAATTATCAAGAAAAGCTTATCTCAACCTAGCCGTTCGGAGTCGGCATAAAATGGGAGGTCCCGCCATCGTGCAAGAAGTACACACACATGAATGGTTCTAATAAAGCCAGGCCCTGGGTACTAACGAGCCTGTTGCGCCAAACGTTTTATTTTTACTATCCACACTCGCACTTATCGTTTAACAAGTCAAATCCGGTTGGATGACACCAGTACCCGATGATGATTACTACTTGGAGGTAAAAATAAGCAAACAACCACTGGGCTTTGCCAAGTTAAAGCCAATCAGAGACCAGAAATAAGGCAATATTTGGAGTTTGGTCTAATTTCGTTTGGCCTTATTTCACGTCACCGTTCCCAGTCTCAATTTCTGGTAGGTTTAATATTGCTTTTTGGTAAGTAAAGCCACTTTTTGGGAATCAATGTCTAGCCCACATTGTTTTTTCCATTGGACCAAAACTTTATTGTCAAAAACTACTTGAGAGAACCTTACCAAGCATATGACTTCTTCTTTTAAAAAATGTACTTTGGGACACGTGTTTATAATGTGTCACTAATGCCTCCACATAGCCAACATAGGCCCAGTTTCTGTAAGATGAAGAAACAATCGTTCGACCAAAGCTAAACTATTCGAAGGGGGCATCCAAATGTCGATGTTTGATGATCGTCTAATCTACAAAAAATATTTTCAAAGCAATTTATTTCATAAATATAACAATGTTACCAATATTTCTAGCCTTAATAAATGGCTACTTTGCTGCGTTAAATAATCAACCTTACATCGCTTCGTTCCTTCCGTAGAAAGTCTTGGTCCGTAACCAAGAAAACGTAATCCAGAGACTAATAAAAAGAAGAAGATTTTAATATAAGCTTAAGCACCGTTCTTAAGCGCTTGAGTTCTCAAAAGTGTCTTTTTCATTTTGCACACACCATCAAGTCAGTACATATATATATGCAAATGCACACAAATTGCAAAAGAATCCACTCCTGGGCTTGGGATTTCCCACACAGGACTCACACACAATGCAATAGAATCTCATTAAGGAGAGGCTAAAAGATGAATGCATATGAATAACAGTGACTGCTGCATTTTGAGGAACTAATGTTCATTTAACGAGCTTGAAGGAGGCAGATGTTTCCAACCGAGTGGAAAATTAGAAAGACGTAAGGACTCGCTATTTATGGCAGCGTTCCAATCATATATTCTATAGTGTTTGCTGTTTTTTTTTTTTTGTATCCTTCCTCTTTATTACCTCATCCCCTATCCTTTGGGTTAAGTAAAAATATACGACATATTTTAGAAACGACATGGAAAAGCATAACACTACAGAATCTCTGTGAATGTGTGTGTGTATGCATGCCCTATAAATAGTACACAAAAGGGATGCTGAATTGAAAACATGTTTGATTAAGGTTTGCTTAGAAAATGAAGCACAGAAAGGTGGTAGTGTGCAAAAAAAAAAACATGTCACAGGGTCAGAAGGATATTGTATAAGTTTTGATGGAGGAGTGTTCTTGTGCAGTAGCGCGCCCTAGGCCTTAAGGACATAGTTGTACAATTTAATTTAAAGTCAGCAAAGAGGTTCATGGCAAACAAAATTACACAACTTTGGAGGAAATACCCTGCACAAAAGTGAGCCTTTAAATTCGTCAGCGAGCTTCATAAATATTTAAGAAAGTGTTATGTAAATTTGTTTCTAAATGGTATGAAAGAAAGACGCCCTAAAAAGGCTACTAGCCACTTATGGAACGTTTCGGTAGATGGAGATAGAAACTATGTTAGACGGCTACAATCTTTGTAACCACGATAATAACATATTTTGCATTTTTGTTAATATTCCATTACAAATAGTCTTGGATCTTTCTAATAGGAAACCTTTTTGAAGCTTTAGTAGGTATGTATAATAAGTTCATGCCTGTATCTTGTAGGCTTAAAATTATCACAAACTTTTCCAATGTATGACCAGATGCAGGTCTTTGTCTTACGATTCCCAATGTTAACCCTTTTAAAGCTGTATAACACATATTTAGCCAACGCGTATAATAAGTCTCCAAAACTTACGGGGCCAATGCCTTAAAGTTGTATTTAGAATCTTTTACGACTTCACACGAAATCGAGAAAAAACTAATAACCAGTTTTATTGAACACTTCAACACTCTACACAAACTTAGTGTGCCAGAGATAGCCGACTCAAATTGTGTCTCACCCTTAACCAACATCAACACTCAGTGGATGCAATTGAATTACATTACAGAGTTTCCGAATCCGCTTTAAGATTCCAGACTCCTTCAAAATGTTGCTGTTGTATGATGAGGTTTCCAAGTACGGATAAGAGGTGACATATGAGGCTTATACAAGGTGGGCCAAAAGTGATCACCTTTTTGGAAGATGTTCTTATTTTTGCAAATGGCCGCCAATGTCAAATCTGTTTGGATATTTGTGGACTAGACAGATGTAGAATACAAGTGAACAAGCCATGGAGCGATACACTGCCCAAGAATGCGGATTTTTTTGCGTAACAATTCATCTGTAGTGTTGGCGCAGCGCTAATTCCGTCACCGAGCCCCCGGCCGACCGACACCAACTTTGAAGAGTATGGGACCACACGAGACGTTGCCAAGAGTGGCCGGCCCAGGAGCGCCCGTTGTGCCGAGAATATCACCGCTTTTGCCAAAGATGTCGAGCTGTCGCCGGAAACATCGACCAGACGCCGTGCCTCGCAATTAGCCACCAGCCGGTAGTCTCTAAGGCGAATTTTGGTCAAAGATTTGTGCATTTTCCCGTACAAAGTCCAGTCCGTGCATCAGCTGCTGCCTGTCGACCGCCAAACGAGCGTAACCTATGCCTAAGCCATCCTCAATCTCGTGGACGAAGTGGACGATTTTTCGATCAAAATTATATAGAGCGATGAGGCTCATTTCCACCTCAGCGGGTACGTGAACAAGCTAAAATATCGCTTCTGGGGCACCGAAAATCCACGAGTAATGCACGAGGTGCCATTACACACGCTCAAAGTTACTGCATGGTGCGCTGTTCACGCTGGAGGAGTCATCGGCCATTTTTTTTAGAACGCAGCTGGTCAAACGACAACAGTGAACGGTGCGCACTATAGAGCCATGTTAACTGTGTTATTTCTGCCGCAATTGGACTAATCAGGACTGGAAGGCATGTAGTTCCAACAAAACGGAGCAACCGTTATTCTGAAGGCGGCGTTCCCGGGTCGCCTCATCTCTCGTTTTGGCGATTTGGACTGGCCCACAAGATCGCCCGATTTATCCGTTCCAGACTTCTTTCGTGAAGTTTTTTGAACTCCGGTGTTTACGTGAACAAGCCTGAGACCCTAGAAGCCCTCAAGGACAACATTTGACACGAGTGCGAGAATCTGTCGTCCGTAGTTCTCGCTGGTGTGATGGAAAACGTCATAAAACGAGCGCGTATAGCAATCAATTGTGACGGCGCCCATTTGGGGGATATCATCTTCTCGACTTGATCATTAAAATTCTATAGGTTCAAGTAAACATAATCAAAGAACAGAATCGAAGTTTTTCATTTAGAAAAAAAAAGAGAGCCAAACAACATCGGATGACTTCTTTTGGCCCACCCTGTATTAAGGAGGTGCAAACCAAAACCAGGGTGATGCGGTATGTATTTCTACCCAGATGAAGAGATGAATATATTCTAACTTCAAATACATCAAACCTCGCACGTAACCCAAATTCAACGGTAAGACCTAGCTTTTCCTGTCATTTTTGTGTGCGGAATAATTATTTTTGCCACAACGGAAAGAACGGCTCCGAAAATCAAAATGGAGAAGCTCATCTGACAGTGTTATACCTATGAATGCTTGTCGGTGAAAGAAGCCAAAATGTTGTTACTGCATGGACCCAGGCTTAGTAGTTCTAGTAGTCCAACGCAATAACCACCCACGCCAGCCACTGAAGATTTTACCTCAGGTTTAATTGTCAGGCGATCGCGTATTGGTTGGTTAGTGCGTTAGAATGTTAAGTGAAGGTTAACTGGTTCATATCCCGAAAGTAATAATACTTACTTAAGTGACATTAAAGGCTTAGCCAGATTCCTCGCTAACTGCCTCTAGTTGCGTACTTGAAGTTGTTTAAGGTCGGTTTTTACTTGTACGTGCCACTTCAGGCGATTTCTGCCTCTACTGCGTCTGACGTCTGGCTGGGAATAGAAAACTTTGCGGGACATAGTATTGAAATTTATTCGCTCTACATGTCGTCGCTATTTAAAAGTCCAATCCGGATTTTTGATTGTATTAGGTCCTTGTAGAGCTTGTTAAGTTTTTGGTTGAACCTTCGTCATCATCGGCCGTTTTCAGGACAATTCAAGACCAATAATTTCTGCATTCGCTTTTGATACTGTCCATTCTTTAGCGCCGCCGTATATCGGGACTTGATGACAGTCGGGGTCCTTTATTGAATCTTCTAAGTATTTTGTTCGAGTGAGGTCTTTATTACTGACCAGCGGTTGGCAAGTTTAATTCTTCGCTTGATTTCCGACGTGCAAAGTGCGATACTTCCATAAAGTTTTATCTATCAATGATGGCGTTCTAATCCTCGATGTTGTATGTCCTTTCGTGTTTACAGCATATACTTGGTTTTGCTCTCGCTTACCATCGCTTGTTAAACCCATTTTTGTTGCTTCCTTAAGTCTGACCAATCATGTCAATGTCGTCGGTGTAAGCCGTTGTTGACCATATTTATTGAAGATTGTGCCTCTTGTGTTAGCTCGGAAGTTTTGCGCATTCATCTCAAGCAATATAATAAAGAAGTCACATGGCAGTGCTTTAATTTGCCTAAAACTTTTTTCTGGCATCGAATGTTTCGGTGAAGTCATTTTGGGCTTTGATGGAGCAGCGAGAATTATCCATCGTCATCTTCTACAGATGGACGAATTTGAGCGCCATTCCAAACCTACACATGGCTCTATATAGTCCGTCTCTACTAATGTTGTCGTATGCGGCTTTGAAATCGTTTTTTTGAGGATCTGACTAAGTTATTAGTTTTGATCAGTTGTGGACTTCCAAAGCTCAGTTTGTTGGAAACGGTTTCAGACGTTCGAATATTACGGCAGATAGAATCTCTTGTATTCGATATTGATGAGACTTATTTATACCTCTGCAGTTGGCGCAGTTCAGAGGGTATCCGATTTTGTGAAACGCCAAACAATGCTCCATTCTTAAGTCATGCCTTGCGATAAAATTTTGCTAATGAGTTGCTGTAAGTTACTTACCAAATCATCTCCACAGCTTTTTATATCTAGACAGGAAGGCCGTCATATCCAACAGCCGTGTTGAGTTTATAGTTACTCAAACCACTTAGGTCGGGTTGCCCATAGTGTTTGATATTATAAGCGGTTCTTCCATATGCTACGGATCGATTGTAACTTAATTACGATTTTTCTTTGTTAATCACTGCAATAGTTCGGGTATTGTATCCCTTCCTTTGCAATTTCACACTTTGGTAAAACTTACGAACACCATTCCTAAGGTGTACCCTCTCTATATCTTCGTTTGCGCGGTCTTCTTTGCCTTTAAAGCTCTCATTTTCACCTTCATCTTCAACTGTGTCTCAACTTCTATATCTCCTTGTTCATCTCGACAGGATTCTGTTCGCGCCTTGATTGCCTGGATTTGACGTTTTACACTGGTAGAACTTATCAATATTTTTACTGGAGTGGCACCTCTCTATCTCTTCGATTGCACGGCCTACCTTCTGTGCCTTTAAAGCTCAAACGCAGCTCTCGCCTTTAGCATTGCTTTATAGGCCTCCATTATTCATAAAACCTGGGGTCTCTTGGCTTGTTGCGATTGTCACATTAGATGCCAATAGTATAATATTAATCGATGGATTGACATATATGCGCTTGCAATTGTAGTCTTTCGACATTAACTTCCTTTGCCTGATGTGGATATTTCTAAGATGTGTTTTCTGACAATACACCTTGTGACGATCATCTTCCTACCTTCACGTTAAAATCTACCCTAACGATTTTAATATCGTACTTCGGTTGTCTCTCGTAAGTTTTGTCCAGAAGGTCGTAGAAACTATCTTACGCAAAACTTCCAAATTATCAAATGAGCATGAGACCATTTACGGCTTATGTTGGCGCATTTGGCCTTGCTGTGGATTGTTAAAATGAGTACGCTAATGTCTTGAAAGTATAAGAACTCCTGCCTAAGTATGTCGCTTATAACAAATCCTCATCCGAATAGTCGTTGTTTCTGCTCACTCCAACTGGGACCGCAGTCGATGTCACAGTTTTTCATAATCGTATTTCCTTGATGGCAGTAATACCTGATTTTTAATAGCCTAGGACAGTTGAACAACTAGCTGCAACATTTTTGTTAAAAAAGCTCTTGGTTGCTTCGTAACAATGTCATTTTTCCTTGAGTTGGTAGTTAACCCAATGCTCAACTCCCAACCTTGAATGTTAGGTCCATTAATTGACTCAAGAACAACAGGTCATATATTTCGTGCCAGCCATTCTGAGAAGCCTTTTTATAGTGTTGCAATATGGCTTCCTAAGGTCAACATTTACACATATATAAGTTTAGCCAGTCAGATCCTCCTGGATGAGATCTAGGATAGTGCTCACATACAAGAGGATCTTGGTACCACTGGAGAGTATAAGCACACATGATGTGTAGTCAAAGGTACCTAATATGACTGGGTATTCCTAAAGTAAAGGTCTACCCACTTTGTCCCTTGGGCATCGACAATAACAGACTTAATGCTTGATGGTTTCTCCCTTTCTCATGTGTTTTGTCAGAGACAGACAGAGCGAATATGAAAAATCCTCTTTTATATAACGGCATAGAAGTCCCACAAAAAGTATATATCGTCTATATAAAGTTTATTGCCACGCCCAATTTTTGGTGGGCGTTTTCCATAAAAAAACTATTATTGGTACAATTAAAACAAAAATTTAAAATAAAAAATTTTGTTTAATATTTTTTTTTTATAATTTTGATAATTTTGCTGTAAATAAAATTATTTATGTCTTTTTCTGTCGAACCAAAACAGATTTAGATTAACTTTCTGAACAAGATGTGGTGACAATAAAATGTTCTCTAAGTCAACCCCATTCAATTTTATTCACGCCTACTTTTTGGGTATTATTCCTTTAAGGATTGAAAGGGATTCGGACTTCAACCATTCGCACAGCTGATTGTAGGCTTCTTTTATATTTTTCATTCGAAAACATAAAAAAAAACATTGGTTGATGATAATTTCGATTTAAAAATTTTTGTGAATATTAAATGATTTTAGAACCAAAAAATTAAATGTTTCAGCCACGTAAAAATACAGTAGTCTGGCATAACCCTTAGTACGGGCTAGTATCCCTTAAGGATTTCATCCCTCCTCCAACTAATTCAAAAAAAGAAAAAATGGTATTTGCTAGACCTACTATATCCATTGTCATGTCTCCAAATCGTAGCCATCCATTAATCTAACAGAGCTGGTAATTTAACTCTCAAGGCATTTGGCTACACCTTCATTTGCTTTCCATGACATCACATCATCGTAGGAATTAATTTTAGCATTACATATCTAAAACACCACATTACCATACTAATAAACCAGGACCTATCGATTACGTTCCATACATTAAATTAATTAGGTTTATATATTAATGCCATGACATCGCAACCATTTGTCAACATTTAACAACGTTAGGATAATGTCCTCCCTTAGCAAAATCTAATTAATTTTGCAAAGGACATCTTACAGCATGCATGCGTTTCGTCGAGCTCATTGATTAAATTTGTTTCGTCAATTTTAGCCATAATTTCCATTCACGCCCTTAATCGGGAATTTCCATCACGAAATCATAGTCCTTACGCTGATCAACACGCCTTCATCCTTCACGCAGAGAAAAATAAAAAGTTCAAGTTCGTACTCAAGCGGAAAATTCAATTAGCAACATAAAGCTTAAGGGTGCCAAGTTGTACACACTTTACTCTAAAACTACACTCCATCGTGTGAAAGGCGCTTCTCAGTGATGAGTTCCTGACCTATTTTTCCTTCTGTGTATGGTGTCGTCCTAGCCTATTTTCCAGTGCAGTTAATGGACGTTATAATTAATTGTCAGCTTATTGTTGCTCATCTATTTGTCTTCAGAATAGCAAAAAAAAAAAAACGCCCTCAACTATCCAAGTTGAACCATTTCTTGTGTAGTTCGACTGAAGTTGACGATACTTTGCTACTCTGTGTCGGATTTTATCGTCTTCACGAAAAAAAAACTTACTGAAATAGGTAAAGAGATTCTTGTGAGTCACTTCAACATCTGACACAGCCAAGGCACGAATGCCTGCAGGCTTTAGGAGCTGCATACACAAAGGGGTACCAATAGAAAATAAAATTTAATTTTCTCTTGACTCGTTTCGAATGGAAAAGGGGATGTTTCAACTGAAAATCATTTAATGAAGCAACAGTATGGAGTAAAGCATAACTGTACATGAAGGCTACACCTGTAGGGGGTGCACTTTTGTTAAGTATGAGGCTTTGGAATTAATTATGTGAGGTTTATAGGATGAAATTTCGTTGGTAAATGTTAACAGCTGGCCCAGTGGCACTGGTATACACTGCAGCCTTAATTTAGCGGTCGATTAGAAGAATTTGACTTTTCATAAAGCATTTCTGTTGAATGTGGAAATATCATCAAGACTCAAACAAAGGTTGTTAAGCTTCAACGACGTGAGTGCAAATATTTGACCCAATTGCAGACCGGTGTTACAACACCAAGAGTGCTAAGGTGAGCACCTCGGCCGTAATTAAACAACAATAACAAAAAAACGAAAGTCCGCAGGGAAAGCCACTAAGAGCAAGTACCAGTTGGCCCTCTTCATTTTAGGCAAGATAGTCAAAAACGATGCAGCCTGAACGGTTCACGAAAGGGACCAGGCGGAAAAGATGAAGTACCAGACAATCGTCAACGAGTACAACGAACACCTAAAAAACAAACCAAGGCAGCCGGCGAAGCGGGACAAGTCTAAAGAAGTGACCCCCCAGCGCCCGCCTCCAAAAAAAAAGATTGCCGCAGGCGAAGCACCCACAACCACGACAAAGCCAAGCACAACACAAAACTTACCTGGAAACACAACATCGAACATACAGTAAGAAAGGCGTGTAAGGCCCTTTTATGTTTGCAGCAAAATCTTTGGAAAGAAGTCGGGCCTGCAACCAAGATGACCTTGGGGATGTACGCAGCAGTTCGGTACGCCCAATTCTCACATAACTAGAATTTTGAAGGCTGCAAACAACAGCCAGTATAGGCACTATGGGCGCGAAAACGAATGCGAAAACACGCCCCTACTGTGCTATCTCTTGCCTCTCGACCTACACATTAAAGATACCGCTTTATGCAGCTCAGTAAGACTCAACGAGTCAGGAAGCTGGACTGCAAGGCGGTATGGTCACAGTAATATTCTTAACTCGTTGCAATGGCATGCTCAATTGCTCACGTTTCCAACAGACAACATTGCACCTATACTAAGCTTCAAGAAAGGCTTCCACGTGTATGTTTTCCTACCAGAAGAGAAGTGGAAGAGAAACGAAGTAGTAAGAGATTTCGACACGGTCGTCTACACTGACAGATCTAAGATGAACTGTGTTGTGGGGTCCGGAGTCTACTCGGAATCACTGAAAATGTCACTGAAAAATCATACCGCTTGCCGGATTTTGCCAGTGTATTCCAGGCGGAACTGTGAAAAAGCTAAATATTGCTCTCTTAATAGACAGCCAAGCGGCCATTAAAGCCATCAACTCGGCTACTATACTCTCCAAGCAGGTACAGGAATTTTTTTTTTTTAAATACTCTTAAATCTAACTTACATGCTAAGCAAAAATTCATGAAAAAACTAGCCTACTTATCAGCTACTTAACTAACTTACTTGCCCTATGCGGGCGCCCTAAATTAAACGCTAACAACTTAAATCAACTGCCTTTCGGCCTATTTTCTAATATATAATTTAAAATGATGTATTTATATATATATGTGTATATATTTACTTTTTTACCAAGAAAAGTTTGTTTTTATACAACTTGGTATTTTTTTTTATTTTATTGAAACTTACATCCTAAACAAAACTACTTATAAACTAATTAAAATCAAATTAAGACTACTTAAAAATAACATAAAACTAGAACAGCCACAGCAATTTTTTTTTTTGCCACCCTGACTGTTGTACCTAACCTAGACCTTTAAATCTTAAAACCTTTAACTATGGAAGTCGGCCATACAAATTTTAAGTCAACTATCTGTATCTACTTTAGCCACCACAACAGGTCTTCCTGTTGCAACCTACTCCGTCGGTCCCAATCGGACACACTCCTGCTGAACCGCAGGCGCTCTCCTCCGCCCCGAGCGACGACGTCTCGGTCGTATAGGAGCCGCCTGTCCACAGTTCGTCGGAAGACGTGGTAGTTTAGCGGAACCGCCGATCTATCCTGTATCAGCCCTCGACTATACAAATATAGGAAAGCTTCGGGTGGAACAAAGCCGCTTAAACGCGCACTTTCAAAATATTCATCATTGGGGTGGAAGGCCCCAAAGACGAGACTACTGTTCGAAGCCATTGCTCTTGCAGCGTGAAACCTCACACCCGTGTCTTTTCGATTTGAGATGGGGCGACTTTGAACCACACCGGGCACCCATCGGCCTAATGAGGGCCATGTAGCAAATCACCTTCACCCTGCTGTCAAGACGACTGCTATAAAACAATCGTCTTGTCGGGGCAAATGCTCCTCTACATGTCTTCCGAAATATAGATACTGATCTAACCAGATGCCAAGGCACTTTACTACACTTTTACTCGCCAGTGGCTGTCCGTTTGGTCCAACGATCACCAGCTTTCGCCAGTTCTGTCTCGTATCCCTAGAGGCCCTAGTCAACAGTGACCTAAAGAGGATAGTTTCTGATTTCTGAAAGTTGATTTTCAACTTCCAGTCATCACAATATCTCTGGATCTTGTCGAAGTCCCGCTGCAAAAGAGTTCGAATGACTTCGACAGTAGGGGCTGTTCTGTACGCGATAAGATCGTCCGCATACGCAATTGCCTGAGTAAGACTACCTATCATATCACTGGTGTAAATGCTGAAGAGAATCGGCGAGTTTACCGCTCTCTGTTGAAGACCATTCCTAATGAAAAGTTCTGTGGTAGAAGTTACATTGCCACTTTTGACAACAAACATTCTACCTGTCAGCATGTCATAAAGCAAATATAGCAGTGGTTTACTTATGCCAAGTCTGGTCAGCTTTAGATAGAGGCCCTCTTACCATACGGTGTCAAAAGCCTTCTCTAAATCAACCAGGCATGCACCCGTGCACTGTTTTTTGGCTTTGTTCCATTGTACATCAGAGACGAATTTGATACTCGGAAGGAGACTTATCGACCAGAAATTCGCCGGATTGGAGTTGTCCTTTCCCTTTTTCGGGAGTGGATGAACCACCGCCGTCTCCAACGCACTGGATAATATGCATTATTCAGCGCGTTGTTAAACAGCGTGGCGTAAATGTCCACAGCTTCAGGGGGTAAGTGTCGCAGTACAATGTTAGATATACCATCGACTCCCGCTGACTTCTTTTTCTTTATGGAATCGAAGATGACTGGAGTTCCACCTTCGAGATTAACAGGGGACTAGACCCACTTCGCTCGGCGACTATGGCGCTTCTATACGGATCATTTGCTGCAAGGGTCCATATCCGGCTAGGTGCGGTTAAGGGACACACACTTCATGAAGAAGGGCGACTCCAAATAGGGAAGGTTAACAAATTTTATAATATCAATTCAGATATGGCCTTCCTACGACTAGAACATCGCAAGAATAACGGCGGTAATCACGGGACACTGGCCAAACTAGGGATTCCATACAATACCCAATCTTGCGATTGCGGGAACAAACATTAAAGAGAGAAACCCTCTCCCATTTCATCTGCAAATGTCCGGCACTACCAACCATTCTTCGACAACCTTAGCGACTGGGGTATAAGAATACAAGATCTTATCCATTTTCTAAACCCCTACAAAAATCAACATAATAAAGGTCACACAAGTCGTGGTAACAAAAAGGCACATAAATGCTATTTGGGTGCACGCTGAACTGCCACTTCTACCTACCTATATACACCAAGAGCGTGCTAAGAAATTTTAAAATATTTTAACTACCTTTTGTAACTTACCAGGCAATTAAAAAACGACTTAAGACTACTGCTTAATCTTTAGGGTCCATGAACATCAGTGGCTTGCGAACCAGCCACGCAAACCTGCTCTGTACAGGAACGTTAATTATAAGGGGTACTTTTCTAGAGCGATTGTCATTGTAGAGGCTTGGGGGTTGGTTCGCAAGCCACTGATGGTTATCTACACAACTTCTGCTTACTTACTCAACCAACATGCCTACTTCATTAGCCCGGCCATTAGCTAACTGCCTCCAGTTGCGCACTCCAAGTTGGTTTAGGTTGGTTTCTAACTTTGCGCGCCTCTATAGGCGAGGTCTTTCTCTATTGCGTCCTACGTCTGGTGTCCACGTATTGGTGTCCATTCGTTCTACATGTCCTAGCCATCTTAAACGTCCAATGCCGAGCTTTTTGACAAGTGACATGTCGCTGTACAGGTCGTATAGTCCTTGGTTGGATCTCCGTCTCTATAGCCCGTTAATGCAAACGGGACCGAAGATTTTTCAAAGAGCAGGACTGGGATGATCACGGTGTTAGGATCTTCTTAGTAATTCGAGTCAGGGCTTTACTACTTTATTGCCTTCAAAACCTAAAGAAACAGCGGCTCGCAAGAGTTGTTGTTGAGGTAGATAAAGTCCCTTACTTTATCAATTGTGTTATACAGTCCAATTCGTGTATGTTGTGTGTCCTTTCGTGTTGACACATAAACGTTGTCTTGACATCTCATTGAGTCCGACAAAAAATATGTCAATATCGTCTGCTTTTACTAGTAGTTGCACCGACAGTAGTTGCATCTCGACAGGATTCTTTTCGACACTTGTATTTTTGGCTTTGACGTTTAACACTTTGTTAAAACTTGCGAACATCGTTCCTGGAGTGGCACCTCTATATCCTCGATCGCCCGCTTTTATTGCTCTTTTTTCTTTTTTCTGAAATTCCGATGTTCTTCCCTTCTTCTCTGCCTATAGAGCTCAATGGCAGCTCTCGTCTTCTCCTGCAGCTTAGCCTTGTAGGCTTCGTTCTTGGCTTCGAGCATATATCGGCATTTCTCATCAAACCAGGGGTTTCTTGCTGGTGGGAGCGGCAACATAGCACATCAGTTGCGGCTGATCTAATGGCTTGTTGGCATGGTTGCCACTGTTCTTCGACATTCGATGCTGGTGGTATGGTGTTAATCGATAGGTTAAGAGATACGCTTTGCGCGAAGGTCTTGGCGGTCTATTCCCATTGTAGTCTTTCAATATTAAGTGGCGTGGTCGATATCCGCATTCTTACCTTGGCTACAAAGTAGTGGTCCGAGTCCTCCAATTTGGTTGACTGTTCGTTTATATGGAGACCGCCATGTCCCCTTCTGGATATCGAGGTGAGAAAACCGTATGCTGGCTATTGTGGCATTCCGTTCCGTAGCGAAGTCAATTAGCCTAAGTCCGTTACCAGACAACACGACAACACTGTTGGCTATGTTTTCCGATAATACTGCGAATGACATCTTCTCTTCCTAACTTTGCATTAAGGAGCTCGTAGAAGCAATCCTTAGCTATATTATCTTTTTCCTCCATTGGGGCGTGAGTGCACATAAGGCTTATGTTGGCGAATTTGTTACCATGCGTTCACTTATGTCTTGGAAACATAAGACTTCTTGCCAGTCAGTCTTGCGCTTAAAATAAATATCCGAAAACAGCATCCGAAAAGTCGCTGTTTCTTCTCACTATAACACGGATCGTGTTAGCTAAATTGTCGTTTTCTACTTGTGCGCACTTTAGGCTTAGTCTTCCTCCACTGCGTCCAAAGGGTGTCTAAAACCTCCAGAACATTTTGTTTAACCAGTTGTATTGCGCTGTACAGCTCGTGTAGCTCGTATCGTCTCCATATTCCTTTAATGCACACTAGACAGAATATGTTTGATACGATTTGTGCATCAACGTCCTATAGCAGCACAGGCGTGATCTAGATTGCTAGGAATGTAGAGGTAATGGATATTAACATTCTGGCCGATAGAGTCTTCGATTTCCAATCATACGGTAAATATAGTTACGCGTTAATTTAGGCTAACGATTAAAAACCGACCTCAACTTACTTGAACTGCGCAACTATAGATAATTAGCCAAGGATCGGATTATTTAAAGGCAATTATTAAGGAAATACTTACTTCGAAATTAATTCTATTTTGCGGCTACAAAAAGTTCTTCAACAACAATGACTATCCATAAATAAATATTTCCTCACATACCTTTGCATAACTAGCTGTCTGCCTGCTGCGAATAGGATACATGGCACATTGCACAATGAGCGGAAACAATCATAAGCTATGTGCCACCCCACACTGAAGCACCCTTAAGGGCGACGAAGTAAAGTGGTTTCTCCACTCCAACTGAAAGTTGAATAGACGCGATGAGTAATCTGTCCTTGGATCGATATGTCTAAGTGCAGCCATACCTTTCTAGACACGACGGAATATATCAAGTAATCCGCTGTCAGTCTAATTGAAACATTTTAATGAAACTACTTGCCACTAAAAACTCCCGACACCCTCAATTATCTGATCAATTTGATTGTTCCCTTCTACACCGTTACCTATCACTTGGAATCGATTTCGAGATACAACCTGGTTCAGCAACATAACACAACAATTATTGGACAATTGTTCAGTAATTGTCAGCGCCGATTGCAGAAACACGCACGCAAGTGAATGTGAAAGGAGAAAGCCTTTCCGAACGGCTGCACCGAAATGCGGATAAGATTAGCCTCGCTGCAGTATAGATTCGCCAAGCCTAATTAATCCCATCAAACTCATATCCGCTGCTCATTTAAGTGAAAAAAATTGTACCTATTGGTTTGTGGTCCTCAAACAAAAGCATGCGTGTGTGTTATGCGCATATGTGCATACAATCTTCATAATATCTATCAATGACTCACATATGGAAAAATAAAACAACAAGTATGTCAGGAAGAAATTATCAAGTAAACCAAAGTCAACAAGGGTCTGCACTTCTGCAGCCCCTCCACATATAATAAAAAGCTTGCATTAACATATTCCCCCTCTACTCAAGGCCAGCATGGATCAAGTGCGTGCTGACATTCTTCGAGTTGCATGATTATGCAAATTTCCTTAAGATGACATTGGGCGCACAAAATATCCTAACCCATGACATTTGTAACCAGTCCATAGAATTGGTTCACCATTACCTCCCTTCGAATAAAATGGTTAAAGTGTGTTTGTGCGTGTCTGTTTTTTGAACCTGATATATTTGGTTTTGGAATCACTAGTATCTCAGCGAAAAAGTTGTGCTCTACCTTCAATGGCTTTGGGAGGGAAGACAGCCATTAATGCTTGAATAAATATATGTGAAGGGTGGGCTTTAGTTTTCTAAAAATGTTTGCGAACATCCAGCTCGTTGCTTTCTCAGTCACATGAAGAAGGAACATGGAAGAAGGATGCTTCCAAAGAATAAAATTACACCAAAATCGTGCTGAACCATCTTTCTTGCAATTAAAGGTCTCGATTACTTCGGTTACTTTAAAATAATTGACCAGCTCAACGTCCTGTTCCCACCTTACACTTAGTGTTCACCTGACTGGTGTTTTTATATCATGAGTGCAAGAGATCGTAAAAAATGTGCATACATGTTCCAACGGAGGACTCTTGAGAATTAAGAAAACACTTTCCAAGGTAAAAAGCAGATACTTCTGGATAGGCCGTACAGCCGACACCCAAGCATTGTGTCTCTCTAGCGCTTGTTGACGCGAAATAAATCCACCGACAAACAGAAACCTAACAAACGACCAAATCGAGCGAAATTTACTCCAAATAAATTAGGTCATCACATGGATCGAAGGTAAGGTAGTTGTTTCCGACGACCAGACGGAGAAATATCGAATGCAAACAATCGATGCATTCAACCGTCACAAAAGCACTGCTCTCCAGGCTTAAACGGCTGCACAGGCAGTTTACTGACAGGCAAGACCCGGAAGCGCTTGTCTTGATCACTGTCATCTACGTACTGAACTCCAAGCTTGGCGATCTGAGAATCAAACCAAAGCCATTCAAATGGCATAGTATCTAATAGTTTGATGCTGTTCGTGCAAAAAGATGAACTCCTAGACATCTTAGTGTCATAAAAAAATTAAAAGTCGGCGATGGAGGATGGTATCCCAAACGTCATACTAAGATACCTACCAATCCGGTGCATTGGAAAACGGCAGTGGTCCATCCTATCCCCAAAAAGAATAACGACAGAACAAACCCAGCTAATCATAGGTACATAAGTTTGAGCGAATGTAAGCAAGGTATTCGAAAAGATAGTCAAAAGAGCTCAGTTTTAGTCTAGGAAAAGAAAAGTATCCCAGAAAATCCGTTTATTTTTCCAACTAAGCCCAAAAAGCAATGCACAGGGCCATTTCTGGTCGACTTTGAAGGCTTTCGACACCGTACTATTAGAGGAATTTTTCTTCAAGTTAACCAGATGGGTATGTGAAAACCCATGCCAAAATATATGATTTAATAATAGCTTATGCGAAAGAACTTCGTTTTCAAATATGGCAAAATAATTTCGAGTAAAATTAATATAGTGGCGTACAGATCAGTTCCAAAAATCGAGGTCATCAACATTATTTTGCAATGCGACTTCGATCATGACTTCGATTGCGAGAATTGTAAATTGAAGATCAATTTCCAAAAAACCGAAGCAATTCTGTTTAGAACCCCATCGGGTAGGAATTCTAGCACTTACTTCCTTACTACAGTCCGGAATGAACCTGGGTCTCAACCAACATGCCTCTCCAATTAGCCCGGTCCTTAGCTAACTGCCTCCAGTTGCGCAATCCAAGTTGGTTGAGGTCGGTTTCTACTTGTGTGCTCCATTTAAGGCGAGGGTTTCCTCCGTTTGCTTCCGACGTCTGGGAACCGAAGACTCTGCGAGCCGGAGTATTGGCCTCCATTCGACCTACATGTCCTAGCCATCTTAAACGTCCAATGCGGAGTTTTTTTGACCAGGGGCATATCGATGTACAGTTCGTATAGTTCTTGGTTGAATCTTCGTATCCGTAGCCCACAACGCAAACGGGACCAACGATTTTTCGGAGAATTTTCCTCTCAAATCGACCAAGGATTTCTTCATCCGCTTTTGAGACGGTCTATGCTTCAGCACCGTAGAGCAGGACTGGAATGATCAGGGTCTTATATAGGATCTCCTTAGTAGTTATAGTGTCCTCATTTACTGCTAAACCCATTTTTGCCGCTTCCTTCTCTATACTAGCAAACGTGGCTATGACATCACGTTGGGTCCGACCAATGATATCAATATCTTCGGTGTGTGCTAGTAGTTGCACCGATTTTGGAAAAGTGTACCTCTGGTGTCGGCTTGTGAGTTTTGCACAAATTCACAAGACAGCGCATCCCCTTGCCTAAATCCTTTTTTTGGTTTTGAATGTGTCGGTGAGGTCGTTTCCGACCCTGATAGAGCAGCGAGAATTCTCCATCGTCAGATTCAAAGCGTAGAAATTCTTTGTCGTTTTGAGCTAAAAATTCTTCGGTCCCCTCCGGCTATGGATGCGTATATTAATGAGCTGAACAGATTTGACACCATCACTCCAACTCGTAGCCAGATTCGTAGCCAGATGGCGGATGCAGCAAAGGAAGACCTGGCCCTTTGTGACATACACAGTGCAGTGAAATTAGCCCTAAGAGAATAAGCCCCATTGGGATTATTTCTTAAATAAAAGGAAATAGCCCCACGTGGCTTATTTCCTTTTCGAAATGGAAACAAGCCCCTCCACGAAAAAGCATTAACCCCTGCAGATTTTATTGCCATTTGAAATTGAAATTCTACTCAAGTTTGGTGTATGCAAAGTTTGAATGTGAGTTTGATTGGGCTTACTGTTTTTTATGTGTGCGAGTTTGCATGCATGCAAAGGAAATAACCATTTTCCAGCAGGTGGCCATGGCTCAGAGGAATGCGTACTTGAATGCTAAGCCAAACTTTGCGGGTTCAAGCCCCAGCTTCGGTATCATTCTTTTTCTACAAAAATCGCCAGCTTATCTGAGGCCACCTGTGCGGTAATATGAGACAATATAAATCCATATCTCTTCCTCTGTGCCACGAAGGTTTATGTTATATGGCTTTCCTTCTATGTGTCTATCTGTCTCTCTCTCTCTCTGTCTCAGCCGATGGCCTCAGTAGCCAGTGTTATTATGTGTCTGTAGTTCGTTGCATTTATCTGCGAAGTACTGTAACGTCAATGTCAATCCTTTTCCAAAAAGAAATAAGCTACTCAAGGGCTATTAACTTTTTGTTAGGAATTAAGCTTCATGGGGCTTATTTCCGTGGAGGTTATTTCACTACACACGTAGAAATCAACCTCAACCAACTTAAAGTGGGTAATTGGAGGCAGTCAACTAGGGATTCGAACTAAAACGAGGCTCTTAAGTAAGTAAGTAAAGCGTTTTACTAATAAGAAGAAAAGTAAACTCTCCTCATTCTTTACTTTGTTAAGCAATTCTACTCCAACTTTTTTTTAGAAGTGGAATGACAGCTTACCGAGTTTGGGAACAAAACTGTTGAATGAGACCACTCTAGCCCATCTGAAGGGCATGGGTATTATGTTGCCGCGCCTAGTATTTATATAAATCGTTCCAAACCTTCAAGCTTCTATATGTTGCCTTCATTTAAAGTATATATTCATAGTGAACACTGCTGAAGAAGTTTACTTAATTATCATTAAAAACCGCCACACATACGGATGCGCTCCGGAAGGGAAAAGTTTAGTCGGGTCCTTGTTATCAGACCATTACGTTCTAATTTCTCGCAAATAAATCATTGGCAAGCTGCTGTATCCAGACCTGGCACATGAGCTACGAGTGCACATTTCATTTGACGTGATTTATCTATTTAAATGGGTCTGGGGAGTTGATGTCTGCTTAAAATAACGATCCTTACCCTTTCGATGGTTTGTTGTTACCTCACTAAACACATTAAATGCATCTGCCTGGAGGTATTTTTTTTTTAGTTGTCAGACTCACTTGCACAAGAGAGCAACAATGTATATGTATCTGGGCATCTATATGACTATGTGACACATCGATTTTTTTTTTTAAATTTGCTAACTTTCCTCTATACCGTGACATTTGCTATATTGCGTCATAGTGCAGTGTTAAGTGCAAACGCGATGCTGTATGATTATGCAGCACTTGTGCCGACGACGACGACAATTTTTTTTTATATAAAGCATCCGACCAAGCGAATGAGGTCAAAGTCAGGGTGAAATGTATCCAGTAGTATACCAACAGTTTTTACCATTTCCGTGTGTTGTTTGTTGTTGCTGGTCTCCATCGCATATTGAATTTTATTGCGACAGCTTGGCTCAGACAGTGCGCGTAACCGGGGTCGTATACGTAACCATTTTTTGTTTGCTATTTGTTTCATAGATTGTGGATATTCACGTGTGTGTCAGGGTATAGGGGAGAATTGCATAGTGAGACCAATAACCAGGATTGCTTGGCGCCATCAGATACTACTCGATGGAAATAAAAGAATATCTCTATGTTCGCTGGCTAGTTGAAATTGAGTTTTTTTTTTACTTTTTAAATTTTATTGATTCGGTTAGATGGTGTAACAATATAGGGCAATCAGGACTCGAACAAAATTGAAAAGTTTTTGCTCAAAAAAGGAGTATAAATTATTATTTGAGAGCATAGTTGACTGTTGACAGTTTCTTCAACTTCCGCAAGTCGTGGATTACTTAGAGAATGAATCTTGAATCTTGAAATCAAGTTTGTTTTTGTTTGATTTCCGGTTGAATCATTTTAATGATTTTTGTTTTTTTTTTTTTTTTAAATGTTTGCTTTTCTTGGTAGTAGTAGGTCAAGTTATTAACGAATTGTTGTTTTCAGTGAGGTTTGACTGCAGTTAAGAATGTTTCAGCATGAGATGTAAAGGGTGATCCATTTCGAGGTTCCCTACTTTTTTAAAGAAAAAACACAGAAAATTCAAATTTAATGGAGAATGTTTATTATCATTCTTTGGCATTTATTTTTTGAAGATTATGTCTATCAAATGTTGGCTGTTGCTACGTCGCAGATGGTCCATCCGTTGAGTCCAATTTTCGATCACTCGTTCGAGCATTTCGACTGGTAACTGGCGAATGACACGCGTGATGTTTTCCTCCAAGGCCAGAATCGAAGCGGGTTTGTCGGCATAAGCTTTTGCCTTTACATATCCCCACAGGAAAAAGTCTAACAATGTGATATCACACGATCTTGGTGGCCAATCGACCGGCCCAAAACGTGAAATTATGTGCTCACCGAAATGTTCTCTCAATAAGTCCATTGATTGATGCGACGTGTGGGAAGTGGCGCCGTCTTGCTGAAACCAAATGTCGCCGAGATCAAGAGCTTCAATTTCAGGCATCAAATAGTCGGTTATCATGGCACGATAACGGTCGCCATTGACGGTTACGTTCGCACCGGCATAATTTCTAAAGAAATATGGGCCGGTCCACACCAAACCGTTGTTTTTTCTGGATGAAGTGGCAGTTCTTCAATCTCTTCAGGTTGCTCTTCGTCGCAAATGCGGCAATTTTGTTTGTTTACATACCCATTGAGCCAGAAATGGGCCTCATCGCTAAACAAAATTTGCCTCGAAAACGTCGGATCTTCTTGGAACTTTTCAAGAGCCCATAGAGCGAAGCGATGTCGCTTGGGAAGGTCAAGCGGCTTCAGTTGTTGCACAAGCACAATTTATGAGTTCACTCAACTTTGATTGAAGAGAGTCTAAATCACACATTTTCTTAGTGAGTACATCTACCACTGAAACTAAGTCATTTACTTTAGTAAATAATTCTCTTATTGGGAATTTAGAGCACTCAGAACAATGGTATGATATGTTACAATTTTTATTTGCAAATTCTTTAACAACAGAATCTGAGATTCCAGTACAAATTTTGTGATAAAACTTTCCACAAAATAATCCGCACTTAATTCCCTCATCAAGTAAAGGATTAAAGCATTTAGCGCACTTTAAATTAACTTTATTTGACATTTTGAGAAGAACTCTTGAACTGAACTGAGAACTCTACGGCGCTGAAGCATGACCGTATTAAAAGCGGTCGTTTTGAGAGAAAAATTCTTCGAAAAGTCTTTGGTCCCGTTCGCGTTGAGGGCCTATGCAGACGAATATTTAACTCCACGTTGGACATTTGAGATGACTAGAACATGTAGAGCAATTGGACACCAACACACCGGTTGGTTGAGTTTTCGGTTCCCAGGCAGACGTCGCACAGTGTGTGGATTCGCCAATTCAGCTGGACAAAAGTAAAAAGTCAAAGTTAAGTGAGATGATTTAATATGATGTTGTTTAATTCTTAATGCAATGGGTAACGGTAATTCGTATTTTGTTTTCTTTTTTTTTTAGCTGATTGAGCACATTTTTCATTACATTCTCACACATTTCACGCGGTATTTCAATAACTTCATCACGAATATTTTGTTTGAGTTGCTCAAGCGTTTCTGGTTTGTTTGCATAAACCTTGCTTTTCAGATATCCTTACAAAAAGAAGTTCGGAGTAGTCAAATCAGGCGACCGTGGAGGATGATCAACATCACCATTTCTTGAAATAACTTGTTGTGGAAAGAGGTCTCGCAGTAATTCCATTGTAATCCTGGCTGTATGCGATGTGGCACCGTCTTGTGGATACCACATGTTAATCAAGCCCAAAGCATGCAGTTGTGGCGTTAAAAAGTTTTCAATCATATCACGATATCGCTCCCCATTCACAGATTTTTTAATTTTCAAAGAACTTAGGTCCAATGATTCCTCCTGACCAAATTACACACCAGACTGTAACTTTTAATGAATGCAAAGGTGACTGATGAATAATTTGAGGGTTTTCCATTGCTCAGAACCGGCTATTCTGTTTATTCACATATCCAAATGAAAATGAGCCTCATCACTCTTTATGATTTTTTCATAAAAATCGGGGTTGTCATGGGCTAGCTATAACATCCTGTTGGCATATGAATGGCGGCGTAAATGGTCTTGTGGTAGAAGCTCTTGTGTCAACTGAATCTTAAATCGAAACAAATGCAAATTCTTGTGCAAAATTGTGGCCAAAGTTGTTCTTTGAAGACCAAGCTCCTGAGCACGGCGCCCAATTCAGGTTAATGGATTGTTTTGAACAATACCTTGAGCAGCAGTAAAGCTTTCAGCTAATCTTGCAGTACGTTGTGGTCCATTCTTGGGCATATCACTTACAGACCCTCTTTCTTCGAAATTATTTACTACACGATAAATAGTGCGTTTTGTTGGCACGTTGTTTCTCTCAAAAAATGTCACGTAACTTTCCCATCGTCACGGTAATCGATGATTGATTTTGTTAAAATATTTTAACGAATAAAACACGTTGGTTTATCGAATTTTTTCCATAATAAATTTGCCACGTGTCTTCTTCACGACTAACAAATATGAACTGTTAAGACTAATGTTTACCAAAATGGCGGCAAATAAAGTAATATACCTTCCCGGCGGACACCCTGTAGATCTGTTAGAGACACCATCGATAAGCCTATTTCTTCTTTAAGTTTGTTTGCCGATTAAAACGATTGGGGTGTTTTAGTCTGCCACATTATAATTATTTTATATTAATTTTTGAAGCAGAACATTGAAAAGTGCGTTCGTGAAAGTTTTAACTTCAATCAGTTGAAAGGGGGAATATTCCACTGAATTCCGGACTGAAACCTATTGGAGAACATTCTGTAGAGCGTTGTCTTTCAGGGAAACCGAAAATATCTTTTGCGCGTTTTTTGCGACACCCATACACCTTTTTTTAATTTTTCCAAAATGACATCCTCATTGTCGCACAGGCAAATTTTCGAAGTTTTGGAACATTTATTGAGGGGTGTCTGAAGATGCTTTGACAAAACTGAAGGTGACGGTTAGTATTTTTTCTTTCAAAATGGCTGAAGAATGTAGGCATCGTAACTGCTTCTAAGCAACGAATTCAACACCATACGTGTTGCCTGATATAACAGACACAGAAGGTGCAGTTAAACAATTAGAAAGAATACCAAAAAGTTATGAAGAATGCTGTGAACAATAAAAAAAACGGAAAGTACAAACTCTTTTAAATTCCACGAGCCCTCAAGAAATTATAAAGGCTGACGAAATTCTGTTCCGCAAAAGGGGAAAACGAGACTCAGCCAAACTTGTGAAGGATCTTTCTAAAGCTTCATCGAGTAAGAGTACAGAAGTGGAAAAGCCTTGCAAAAGGTCTGAGCCTATATGTATTTATGCATTGGCATTAATGATTGATGCTATTTGTTTTCAAGTATCAATATGATGTTATACGCCAAAAACTCAACTCAAAATCTAAAAATCTTTTCCCTTCCTATGAAAAATTCCAAAAAGCTCAAATGGAATTCTATCAAAAAAACATAGAAGTCAAGTTCAGCCTTTGCTTGACCATACCATACAAAGGCTTTGGAAGAAATTTTATTTGGTATGGATGAGCTTAGAACTGGTGAAAATCATATTAATATTTTGATCAAATGGGGATGCGATGGGGCTCATCAGAAGGTTAAATAGATGAAAGCGTATGTATTATTTCTATGGATCACATTCAAATGCATTTAAGTTCTGGGTTTGCTTGTAAAGGGTGCTTTTTTTTGAGAGGCATGAAACTTCGAAGGATAATTTTATGCCATTAATGTTTAAATATGATTTCAGGCTTGTGGCCGAAGCGACCTCATATATCCCCAAAGAAAATAATCCAAAGGTGTAAAATCACACGATCTTCGTAGCCAAATGACAGGTCCATTCCACGAAATTATGCGCTTATCGAATGTTTCCTTCAATAAATCGATTGTGTCGTGCCCTGTGTGGCATGTAGCGACCATCCAATTCGGGAACAAAATATTCGGTTATCGTAGATCTATACCTGTTTCCATTAACGGTAACTGAATCTACAGCATAATTTTGGAAGAAGTGCGGCCCAATGACTCCACCAGCCCATAGAGCTGGTTGTTGACGTATCCATTCAACCAAAAATGAGCCTCATCACTGAACAAAATTTTGCGATGAAAATCAGCATCGAGATCAATCTCATTTTCGGCACATACACCAAAATCACGACGCATTGCATGGTCACGCAGCTTTAATTCTTGCACAAGCTGGATATTGTAAGGTCGTAAGCCAAGATCTTCGCGCAAAATCTTCCATAAAGTTAATGGACAAAGCTCCAATTGCTGTGCACGGTGGCGAATCGATTCATTCGGGTTCTGTTCAACACTTTTCTCTACAGCGGCAATTGTTTCTTCGGTGCGCACTGTTCGACGTATCTGCGGATGCGTATTATCACTTATAGTAAACGTAGTGCAAAAACGATCCATGGTTAACCGAATTAAATGCTCTGATGGACGATTATGTAGACCATAAAATAGACGAAGCCTTAAAAATAACATATGAGAAGGCTTCAATCCACTGTGTGGATCGTTTTATTCCCTATCCCAATCCATCCTTTAAATTAAGATCCCTTGAATGTTGGTTTTATGGCAAATAAATATTGAAATTTTCGACAGTTTATTAAAATCTTGTATGGTTCTACCAAAAACAAAGTTTTTCTCCTGCATATGGTATGGCGTAGGAGATAGAAATGGTTTTTGTATGAAAACGCCTACAAAAAGTGAGCGTGGCTAAAAACTATATATACGGATAAAATGTTTACATTACCAAAACCAATTATTTTGCATAACATTTTTTTCGAATTTTTTAAAATTTTACCAAAAAACGTTTTTTACTGAAAACGCCCCCAAAAAGTGGGCGTGGCAAAAAACTTTGTTCAGGCGAAATATAGGCATTTGGATTGTCTAGGTATCTTGTTCAGACACTTTTTCAGAATTTTGAACGGTTTGGCATAAAATTAAAATTTTCTAAGTAGGAGGCGTGGCAGTGGGCGGATTTCAAAAATGTTTACACTTGTTCGAACAGCGCGGACCACATGTACCAAATTTCATTATCCTAGCTCAAAATGTAATGCCCGAAAACCGGTTACATACAGATTGACGGACGGACAGACAGACATTGCTTAATCGACTCAGCTAGCGATTCTGAGTCGATCCATATACAGGGTGGCGCACCAATTGTGCTACAATAAGAAATTCAAATTACTTTTTTTTTAATCGATGTATTTCATTTATTTTATTTTTTTTTGGTTAGAAAATTAAATTTTATTTTAAATAGTTAGTTATTTTTAAAGATTATAGATCGCAAATGACCTCCACGCTCTCCCACGCATATGCGGCACCTGATCAAAAAATTATTCATTGCGGGCTGAAGAGTTGAAGTTGGGATCGCCTTAATTATTGTCGTTATGGACTGCTTTAATTCAGTTAAATTCCTGGGCTTCGTTTTATACACCTCTAGCTTGACATAACCCCATAAAAAGAAGTCTGGTGCAGTCAGGTCAGGTGACCTTGGGGGCCAGCGAAGAGTGGAGTTCCTAGAAATTATTTTTGTTTGCGAATTTTTTGTTTAGCTCCGCCATAACTGGTCTGGCTATATGTGCAGTTGCTCCATCTTGCTGAAACCAAACGCTGTTGAATGGTATACGTCTTCGGCGCAGTTCTGGGTAAAAAAAACTCCTTCAACATCTTTAAATAACGGTCCCCATTGACAGTAACGGTTACACCGTTATCCTGAGGGTTTAACTTGCTAGTAATTTGGACTTTGTACGGAAACAAGTTTAAATCGTCATGAAGTATCCGTTGTAATGACCGTCTACTAACTCCAATTTGCCCCGATAAGTTTCGGGTCGAAACGCTCGGATTGGCCTGTATTGCAGATGCTACTGCTGCGTTTGTATCCTGAACCCGAACATTGGCATCTCGATAATACGGCCTTCGTGCGATGCTTCCAGATTCGGCAAACATGTTTACAAACCTCATAATTGTCCATCTACTCGGGGGATTACCGCCAAACTCCCGCCTAAATTCCCTTTGGACGGAAATGACAGACTGCAAAGCATGGTACCGTTCCACTATCCAAATTCTTTTCTCCGTATCCAAAGCATCCATTTTTATAAATCTTAATAGTAACCTACAAAATAAAAAAAAATAAGCCGATTACTCACACAGAAAAAAAGTTATTACGTTTTATTTTTGTAGCACGATTCGTGCGCCACCCTGTACTTTGGGGTATACCTAGCTAAATTATTTCACTATCTTACAAACTATGTATCAAAACTAAAATACCACTATAGGTACAAACTCCTTTTAGTTAGGTTGTTCACTTTGCCTTTCATAAGTGTAGATGCCATCGTCTACTTATTTTTGGGAATTTTTATATGCTACCGTCTTGGAAAATAAATGTGTGCCTCAGTGTGAGGACACGTCTTTTTCCACTCTCATCTGCCGCAGCCAAGATTTTACACAGGTGTCCAAATCCTATTTACCGTCAAGGTAGTAGGCAACTCATCAGTCACAGGTAGAAGGCTGAGATCCGGAAAGGGAATATGTGCCTTAGTGTGAGAACAAGTCTTCTTCCGCTTTTATCTACCGCCGCCAAGACTTTAAACAGGTGTTCAGAACCTATTTACTTTTAATGTACTAGACTAGTCAAGTAAAATATTCTCATCTGTTCTCACCATCTACCATCAACATAATACCCAATCTACGACCAATGTACTTGGTTGGAAAGTGGCGTCTGAATGTCTGAATTCGTAGACATCAGCTGGGTAAAACCCCCAGTGTTTTAATGTAATCGCATTGACTACTGTTAAGTATTTGACAACCTGTTCAGTAAAATACTCACACCGAATGTAGATCCACTTATATTTTTCTTGTTCACCTTGATACAATTCTAATCGGATTTTCAATTTTCACCAGCTGTCTGAAATTCCGAGCATCATTCCTGGGGTCCAACTAATTTAAATAGTCGCTGTAATTTTTTGTAAGCATGTCATTTGTCTAGAGTTCTACGTAGCTATATCAAGAGCTCTTATTTTCGCCTGCAGTTTTGCCTTGAAGACCTTATTCGGCGAAATTATTAATGCTTCCACTAGTAGGATCTAAATGAATCGATGACGGTCGGACGATCGGATGGTCGAACGGTCTACGAAACATGACTAGATCGACTTTTCTTTCGAATCTGATTCGACCCATTAACTTAATAATACCCTTTAAGATATGGTACGAGAAAATCCAAACCTGCAAATTCTTCTTTCTAATTTGTTGATATACTTAAAATTAACTGAACGTAACAAAGAATTAAATTCAATCTTTTGGCACATTCGTTGTTTTTTTTTTTCAAATTGGTTCCATACTTTCAGTTAACTCATTTCAGCCGAATTACTATCTATGGCTTTCAAAAATGCTCAAAGCTATAGAACAACAACTTTGAAGAGTTTTTTAATACTCCTTTTATTTTTAGGCAATCACCATGACGTGGGCAAATCAGGCAGCATTTGCTCTAATTATCCTTGCAATGGCGGAGCTCATTTGGAGGTGTTACTGTATTCATAAAGAATACAGATGTTTCCTAAAGCATTATGCATTAAGCAAATGCCAAATACTCAAATATGGCTTCCATTTCACTACACCATCTTTCTGTATTTTATCAGCGGCAGTAGCAATCGCTATAGCCATTGTTTCTAGCCAGAATCATGGAGTAATTGAAATTTATGAAAAGGCTCAAAATCAATCTTATTTGCTGATAATCTGGTGGATTTTTCGATACACGCAATTCACCAAATCGATGTTCGACTATGCGGAATTCATTCGTTCCAATAGTGGATTGGATTATGCCACTGGAATGGCTGTGAGCTATTTTCATGGATATCTATATCTTGTTCTACCATCCAATGAGACTCAGAAGGGAATAGTCGAGAGAATAGAAGACTACGAGCTTAATAATGACGTTGAATTTGCCATCAAACGTCTGATTATACTTATTCCGAATTCTTTACATTCTAGACCTATAATCGAGAGTAAAATAATGGAGAGGGAGAAGCCCCTTGAATGTGCGAAAAAAGACCGTGCCGGGGTATCGCGTTCATATCAAAACGATGTTTACAGAATTCGAATTGATGGTTCTCCCTATTACATTGCGGTGGAAGGTGCAACACCATTACTAACCTTTTTCGAAGCCTTACAAATGACTTTTACTTGTACAAATCAAATGATGGAAATGAAACGGGAGATATTGATCAAATTCTATCGTCACCTCAAGAAGATTTTAGAAAGCCATCCTCTCACACAGGGACAGTGTGAGGTTGTCTTTTACAATGATTACACAGCTGATGGGCGACCACAAGATGTTGGTGAAGTACTTGCTACCCATCTCAAAGGGCTAAAAGAAAATAGCAAAAGAGTATGGAAAAGGGAGCTAATTTAGCGTGACGAGCATATTTGTCATTTGAAGTGATACATTTGATATAAACTGTTGTGTAAATTAAAAAAAAAACTCATATATCATCATGTCCTATCATGTCATATTTTTAATATTTCTGTTACTTGTAGAACTTTACTATGTGGAAAATAAATGTCATTGTAAATTTTTAGGAGCAGTGTGATTATTTTCTGTTTTCATTGCAAATTTAAATACCAGCATCACAATATTTGAACACTTTTATAAAAAAATAGTTTCTATACATTAACGGAACTTCACTCTTTAATTGGTTCATCTTCAATATACAAAGGGTGGTTACATTTTAAGGGCCGATACTGATTTTGAATAAAACAAACAAATTATTTAGGAAATTATAGTCATTTATTAATATTATGATAATATTGGTATGGTTCATTTATGTGTGGAACAAAATATTGGCCAAATGGCAGCCGCGACCTCGGCGTCACACCTCCATTCAATGGTCCAAATTTTTGATGACGCTGAGGCATAATTGAGGTTCTATGCCGTTAATGTGCCGAAACATCTCATCCTTTAGCTCTTGAATTGTTGCTGGCTTATCGACGTACACCTTTTCTCTCAAATAACCCAAAAGAAAGAAGTCCGATTGAACGCACATTTGGACGATAAATTGACCGAAAAAATACACGATATACATTTTAATTTGAACGCTCATTTTCATAAGAATAACTTTAACGCGTTTCTCGATTGTATCTTTCTATGGTTCAAGTTGAGTTAGTCTGAAATTGAGAAATGTCAAATGAAATGTAGAAAAAAACTTGACCTTTAGGTGTGGTTCACATTCAACATCGGCCCCTAAAATTTAACCACCCGTTAAAAATAAAATGTCGTTCGTTGGCAATGATTTGGCTACTTGTTTTTTTTTTTTAATGTTCGCTTTAACCCAACTTGAGTTTGGGTTATTACAGAATGAAAAATCTACCACGCCAACTTATTTTGATGTATCTAAATTCGGAGAATGGCTGCACAAATTTGGCTAACTTTTTCTTAAAGGTTCGTCATAACCCAACATAGGTTTTTACGGAAGGAAAATTGTTGATTTATTTTTAATCGAAGAACGGATGCATCGACTTTAAAAAAAAAAATGTTCGTCATAACCCAACATAGGTTTTTACAGGAAGAAAAATCGACCTCGCCCACTTTTGTTGATTTATCTTTAATCGGAGAAAGGGTTGCACCGATTTGTCTAGGTTTTTTTTAATTTTCGTAGTAATCTAATTTTAGTATTAAGAGAAAATGAATTGATCACGCCCATTTGTACCCCCCTTTTTTTTATACATATAAAATCGATGAACTCCTAGACCGATTGGCTAGTTATACCATATCCCATAGGAGTATATTACTTTTAATACATAGTTAATAATTTAGCTAGATATGCCTTAAAGTATATAGATCGACTCAGAATCAATAGCTGAGTCGATTTAGCCATGTCTGTCTGTCCTTACGGAACGAGTTATTGGGCCTTAAATTTTGAGCTAGTATGATGAAATTTGGTACACGTGTTTGTTGTTGCTCCCAGCAGAACAAGTGTAAACGTTTTTGAAATCCGCCCACTGAAAAACGTAGTTTTAGGCAAAACCGTTAGAGATTGTGAAAAAGTGTTTGAACAAAATATCTAGGCAAGCTTAATGTCGATATTTCGTCTATACAAAGTTTTTTGCCACGCCCACTTTTTGGGAGCGTTTTCAGTGCAAAAAAACTTTTTTCGGTAAAATTTTAAACATGTCGAAATTTCGTGATACAAAATCATTGGTTATGGTAATATAAACATTTCTTCCATATATCATTTCAACCCACGCCCACTTTTTGGAGGCGTTTTCATACAAAAACAATTGTTATCCAATTGCCCTACCATATGCAGGAGAAAAACGTTTTATTTTTTGTCGAACCATACAAAATTTTGATAACCTGTCTGAACAATATGTTGAGACAATGTAATATTAATATTTCTTTGCCATAAAGCCCACATTTTAAGGATATTAATTGTGAGGATGGGATGGGTTATAATATAAAACGATCCACATAGTGGATTGTAGCCTTCTCATATGTTTTTTTTAAATGTTTGTAAAAGTCCACAAGTAACGACGAGTGCATGTATTTGCGCTAACTAGTAGTCAACGTTCGTGGCCCAACATAATTTCAAGATATAAATGCTGATTTGTGTAGCACGTATAGAGAAGCGTTCCAAAATATCGAGTGTAAGAGACTGACACTCATTTGGATTACACCCTATCCATCCAAATTTACAACTAAGCGAGGAAATGCACTCCGGATTTTGATATTAATTTATTGATGTCAAACAAGGTATTATCTGAGTTAGACATGCAACAGCTCGCAATCGTTCGATGTACGACGCATTTAATCAAGACTTGCGACGCAAAAACCATATGATTGCGATGCTTTGAAAGAATCAGTTCGAACGAACGTTCCAATGTTGAATCGACAACAAAAAAAATATTCGTACGACAGACACTCTCATGAAAGTTGTGAGCGAGGGAACTGGAGAGACTTTTGATCGAATAGATTTTGGCAACGATACGCTCGCATAATGATATTGCACTTGCAATTGCTTCATCAGGAATGGCATCTTCATTGAACTGTTCATTCATAATTCAAAATCCCATTGAATGCAAATCAATGAAAATCATTGATCATACCATTTCCCTGAACAGTGCGATGGACAAGGTTTTGCAGCAAAGCAAACTAATCGTGTGGGATGAGACAAAACGACGTTAGATTTACGAAACAATCATGCACGGTTTAGTGGTGCGATGATTATGTTGGCAGGTGATTTTCGACAAACATTGCCAGTAATTTCACGGTCAACTCCAGACGACGACCTTAATGCATTTGTGGAAACACTTCAAAAACCTCAATGTGACTACCGAACATGCGTGTCGATCTGCAGAACGGCCAATCTGGAGAAGTATTTTCGAAGCCATTGTTGGAAATTAGCAACGGCAAAATCCTTGTTGACATATACACCGGCATTATTTAATTTCCCGTCGCTTTCTGTCAGCTTACCGAATCAAAACCCGAACTCATCCGAAACATGCTCCAAACACTGCAAAAAATTATGTTTAATTGATCGAAAGCTGCCAAAAGTATTCAAGTCGACGAATTGAACTTTAAGATTCGTTTTGGTGACGTAAAAAAATAGTGGATTCCATTACTTCCTAAGATGATATCGCAACTATCCAACCGAGTTTGTGAAATTGCTGGTACTACCCGGATTACAACCTCACAATATCGAACTAATAGATCGAAATCATGACCTTACAAAATATAAATAAAAAAACTTTGTAATGGCACTCAGATTACGGTGATAAAGCTGATGAACAATGTTATCGAACAACAATACTTAAAGGGAAGTAAATCCAAAGAAATAGACGTTTTTATACCACAAATCCCAATGGCTTGAACTGACTTGGCATTCCTCTTGAAACGCTTGCGATTTCCGGTACGGCTTGCAATGAAAATTAACAAATCTCAACGGCAATCATTGCGTGTTTGCGGCATTAGGATCCAGCTATAGCTATCATTCAAAAACCTAATTGGAAATTTTCTTTAACTTCATGGACCATTTTATAAATTCAATCATTGGCGAGTTGGTGTCAAAACAAGGCTTTTGAAATTTAAAACAAGATTATCCTAAAATATTTAAACTTTTGAACAAAGATTTTGCAGAAAATCACTTCTTGTTTTTCAATGATCAAGATTTATTATTCTGAAGCAGAGATGGCAGAGTAGTTTACGTGGGGTAATCTACTCGGTTAACTTCGCATAGTAAATCCGGTAAACTAAAGGGTGATCCATTTCGAGGTTCCCTACTTTTTTAAAGAAAAAAACACAGAAAATTCAAATTTAATGGAGAATGTTTATTACCATTTGAAAGAACATTCTTTGGCATTTTTTTTGCAGATTATGTCTATCAAATGTTGGCCGTTGCTACGTCGCGATGGTCCATCCGTTGAGTCCAATTTTCGATCACTCGTTCGAGCATTTCGACTGGTAACTGGCGAATGACACGCGTGATGTTTTCCTCCAAGGCCTGAATCGAAGCGGGGTTGTCGGCATAAGCATTTGACTTTACATATCCCCACAGGAAAAAGTCTAACGGTGTGATATCACACAATCTTGGTGGCCAATCGACCGGCCCAAAACGTGAAATTATGTGCTCACCGAAATGTTCTCTCAATAAGTCCATTGATTGATGCGATGTGTGGGAAGTAGCACCGTCTTGCTGAAACCAAATGTCGCCGAGATCACGAGCTTCAATTTCAGGCATCAAATAGTCGGTTATCATGGCACGATAACGGTCGCCATTGACGGTTACGTTCGCACCGGCATAATTTTTAAAGAAATATGGACCGATGATACCACCGGCCCACAAACCACACCAAACCGTTGTTTTTTCTGGATGAAGTGGCAGTTCTTCAATCTCTTAAGGTTGCTCTTCGTCCCAAATGCGGCAATTTTGTTTGTTTACAAACCCATTGAGCCAGAAATGGGCCTCATCGCTAAACAAAATTTGCCTCGAAAACGTTGAATCTTCTTGGAGCTTTTCAAGAGCCCATAGAGCGAAGCGATGTCGCTTGGGAAGTTGTTGGCTTGGCTTCAGTTGTTGCACAAGCTGTATTTTGTACGCTTTCAATTTTAGATCTTGACGTAAAATGCGCCAAGTCGTACCATACGTCAGTCAGAGTTGCTGCGAACGGCGCCGAATCGACTCTCTACGGTCTTCGTGTACACTCTCAGCTACGGCCGCTATATTTTCTTCACAGCGTGCTGAACGTGGTCTATATTATCCGATAATGAATGCTGGGTCTCAAAATGGGTGATGGTGTTGCGAATAGTACGCTCAGTAGGCCGATTATGTTGACCATAAGTTGAGCGAAGTGCACGAAACACATTCCTCACAGAACGTGAATATTCATAATAAAGTTGAACAATTTGTAAACATTGTTCACGCGTAAGTCTTTCCATTATGAAATGCCAAACAATACTAAACAAAAATAACATGACAGCATGACACGACTCACACGTGATCTGTCAAAAAAGGCTATTGAAAAAAGTATCTCTACTTGGATCACCCGTTACATGCCTAATTTATTTCATTTGCTACCTAAATATTTTACGCGTTCTACTTACATAAAAATGTTAAATTTCATATTTCTTGGGCTCATCCATGTCAATGCCGTTGGAATTGGATACATCCAGAATCCAAAACGGGTGATATGGAATAAAGCAAAGCATCCAGTCTGTGTTATATTTGGGTTTTGAACAGAAATCGATCGCAAACTATTTATTGTCATGCCAATCGATATGAAAATTTAGTTAACATATTTTCTATTTTTGAGGCAGTGAGCCCAAGCACATTAAAATTTTTCATACATGCAAACTCGCAATCGGATGTGCGCAAAGTATGATTACCTCTCTCTCTCTCTCTCTCTCATCTCTCTCTCATCTCTCTCTCATCTCTCTCTCTCTCATCTCTCTCTCTCATCTCTCTCTCTCTCTCTCTCTCTCTCTCTGGATTCGGCGTTATTTTACAAACAATTCCAATATTTGGTGTAATTTGAACTTCAAGATTCGGCAGTCGTTGCCAGGCGAATTTTTATGCGGTTTGCGATGTCAACGAAGCTAGAAATTATCCAACAGAGTTTTTGAACTCACTGGATATGCTAGGCATGCCATCACATCACCTTCAACGAAATTTTAAAGTAAGATCACCGGTTATTTTGCTTCGAAATTTGAATCCACAACGGGTTCATGTGCAATGGCACATTAATCATCAACAAAAATAATGAAAAATTTTGAATGCCAATTTAATTTTTTTTTTTAAATCGAATAGAACACTCAAATTAGCATCAAATATTCAAACAAATTTATTATAATCGATAAATAGGCCTTTGCCTTTTACGTTTTAAAGACAACTCATGTAAATGTTGTCCGCGGCTCCGTTTCAAGTGGTACATTCGAAAGGTCCAATTTTGCGGCACTTTTTCTAGCATTTCGGCCTGCATTTCACGAGTTAGGCGTGGTGTGTCATCCTATAAGGCTTCAATCGTGGTCGGCTTACCCACATAGATCAACGACTTTGCATAACCCAACAAGAAATAATCAAGAGGCGTTAAATGGCATTTTCTTGGCGGCCAATTCACAGGGCCATTTCGAGAGATAAGCTGCTCACCAAATTCATTCTTCAACATTTCCATTGTTTCATGAGCTGTCTGTCAGCTGGCACCGTCTTGATGAAACCACATTTCAACCCAGCCAACTGGGGCAGGAAAAAGTCGCGTATCATGGCTCGATATCGTTCGTCGTTGACGGTACCGATTCTTCCACGGTCGTCTTTGAAGAAAAATGGACCGAGGATGCCACCAGCCCATAAACCACAATAAACTGTCGTTTTTTTCGGGATGCATCCGTAATTCTTGTATGGTATGTGGCTGTTAATCACTCCAGATGCGACAGTTTTGCTTATTTACGTAGCCGTTGAGCCAGAAATAGGCCTCATCGCTGAACACATTCATTCGATAAAACAGCAGATTTTCATGCAGCTGTTCTAAGGCTCATTCACCATTATACGTTGTGGTAGGTCATTCGGCTTCAATTCTTGCACAAGGTGAATTTCATAGGCTTTCAAACCCAAATCGATACGTAAAATTTTCCATGTGGTTGAGTAACACATGTCCAATTGCTGATAATGGCGACCAATTGACATTTCACGACCTTCATTAACATTGGACGCCACGACTGCAATATTCTCTTCGGTACGCACTGTACGCATGCGAGTCGATGGTTTAGTGTCCAAAAAAGTAAATTTGGTGATAACAGCACGAATTGTTGATTCACCAGGTCGATTATGACCTGATTAACAAACGGTGTATATTTTTCACAGAGCACGAATTTTGATAATAAATCTCAATAATTTGCAATCGTTGCTCGTTTGTAAGTCTTTCCATGATTAAATGGCAGAGTATACTGAAAACGTTTCACTTTGACAGATGATGTTTGGACGGTGAAACACAGTAGGATGGACGAATGGGCCGATAGACACACATGGCTAGATCGACTCAGCTAGCGGTTCCAAGTCGATCCATATACTTTGATCTATCGAAATAATTTCTCTTACCCCAATGGAACATGGTATGACAATTCAGCATTGAACTCTTAAGATAGCTAAGGCATGTAGAGCGAATAGACTCCAATACTCCGGCTTGCAGAGTGTTCGATTCCCAACCATACATCGGACGCAGTAGAGGAAGATCTCGCATTAAGTGGGACGCAAAAGTATTAGCTGATAATAATATCATCCAAATGTAAACCATGTTCGCGGCAATCATTAGATTGAACAGTAAAATCTCCTATGACGAATATTTTTCTTTTTCAATTCGTCACTGAAGTCGATTTACTAGCGTAAATTTTACTACTTATCGGGCTTCCAACCCGTGAAGAGTATCTGCCTGAGACACTGCAGCCCTTCATCCTCTACGATCCCGGGCTCGCTGCTTACAGTTGTCTAGACCAAGCGCTCTGGCATCCGCGATGGCTTGGTCTTTGAATCGACGTGTCGACGTGTTTTGGCTTTTTGGACTTGGTACAGCTCATAGAGTTAAATCTTCTCCTCCATTCTCCTTCCTCGCACACAGGACCAAAATTCCGCCGAATTATTTTTCTCGCGAAGGAGTCCAGTATCAGCTCTCCCTCTCCTGCATTCCGCGCATTCCAGCCAGAACTGGCAGGATAAGGGTTTTGTAGTGCACACATTTCGTCCTTCAAGTTAGAAGTTTTGAATCCAGTTGTTTCGCCAAACCGAAGTAGTAACGGTTTCCTAGGGTAATTCTCTGCCGGATCTCCACTAGGGTGTCATTCGTTGAATGTATTTATACTCCGAGGTAGGTGAACTCCTTAACTACTACTACGAAATTGCTGCTATAAGTAGTCCTAGGCGGTGTACAGATGCTTGTTTGTTTGTTGAAAGCATGTACTTAGTCTTGTCCTCATTTACTTCCAGGCCAACGGATTTCGCTTGTTCTTCAATCGCCGTGAACGAATCTATCACAGCACTCTGGGAGCGACCGATGATGTTAATATTGTCCGCATAGCCCAGCAGCTGGACGGACCTGTTGAAAACAGTGCCTTCAGTGTTGACACCTTCCCTTCTTACTTTCTGCTCCAGTACTAGATTGAAGAAGTCACATGATATCGCATCTCCTTGTCGAAATCCGGTGCATGTTTGGAATAGTTCGGAGGAGCTACTTCCAAGCTGCACTTTGCAGCGCGTGTTTTCCAGCGTCACGCGACACAGCTGAATCAGTTTTGCCGGGATTCCGAATTTGGACATCGCCATAAAAATTTAGATTTGTGATAACCTCACATAAAAACGTCCATAGAGGTTAGATCAAGACTGCGTAGGTGGGTGCCGACTTATGTCACGCACAAGTAGAAACCGACCTCAAACAAACTTAAGTGCGTAACTAGAGGTCTTTCTCAGGACCGGGTTCATTGGGGAGGCATAGTAGTTGAGGCACAGGTTCATTCCGAACTGAAGCGCCACTTAACAAGAAAAACACAAACCTCAAAAAGTTCTTCGACACATAATGTGTCCTGATTTAAAATAAGTCACGAACAATTAACACAGCAACTTCTTCTTGTTGAATTATTTGATCTCCAAATTTATTTATTTCAACAAGCCTCGAATTCTATAATTCTATTCAAATGAAAATACATACATACGTCACAAGATGACAGATTTCTGACATTTCGAAAAGTAACGGGAGTAACGGAATAACTAGCTCATTATGGTATTCAATTTGGCAGGGACCTCACCGTCATCATCTCTTTTCAAAAACCCTAACTTGAAATTCCGGGACGAAACCTGCATCCCAGATATGTGACAGTACCTTTCTCATGTAGGTTGTTTACTTTGCCTAGCCTAATTGGGACTATAGACGCAACCGATGGCTCCATCTTGGAAATTCTTGAATTGTTTTCTGCGAAAATCTCTAAATCACAATAAATAACAAACAAAACTCTTATAGAGACACCCTTTTGCCTTGACTAACGTGCGATATTGCTTTGTTGAATTAGAAGATACCTTACTGATTTGTTCTATCTAACTTCATAGAACTTTGCAAACAATAACGAATCACACTTTTCGAGGTCACTACCAAGATCCTAAGTATGATGCATTTCACAACTTCACTCGGTCGTGCAAACCAATGACCATGAAAACCATTAACGCTATAATGAGAGTCATTACTTTCCGCGCTAAATAAGTTTGCTCCATAAACCGTGAGATGAACGCGGGCATGCTGTACATACATGTCCGAAAGTAAGATAATTATTCGAAACAACAAAAAAAAAAGTGTTAAAGAAAAATCTCTATTAAAATTTATTTTTGCACGCGAATGCGTCACAAATACCATGCTGCAGCTGCCAATTTTTTGTATCCGTTAGTTTGAATGAGTATCTACGGATACGCCTGCAGAACGCGTAAGAGCAGTATTCGATACAATTTTATGCTTGTTGGGCTGTTTAAATGAATAATTATTTCCAGAGGATTATATGTAAATATAACGGCAGTTTTATTTAAAGAAAAGAAACATTTAAGTAGGAAAAATCTATTTTCAGTTCAGAGAAACTTACCGTCTTCTTTTAAAAAAAGAAAGTAAAAGTGTCGTCGAACTCTAAACAAATTTAATTAAAACTATCTTAGGCTTAAGTTTTTTTTTGTCACAGTAATGACGGATTTCATTTAACGCTTTGTCACCTTTTCTAGCAAAAGGTGTCGCAGCACACATCAATGCGCTCAGTTTTTATGCCATGAAAGAGGCATTTGAGTAAAAAGGTTTCTATAACGCAATTATCACTCGTTGTTGGATCTTCTTAGGCGGGTTGACGTAACATTGGGTCGAGCTTGATTACACTCTCATTAAAAGTTATTTATAAGTGATTATAATTGAAAGTTTCGTTTTTGTTGTTGTTTTTGTTGACGTGTGCAATGTCATTTTTATTTTTTTTTTACTCATTCTCGTTACTCTTGTGTGATAACGTTGAGGAAAGTGTGCCGCTCTATTTGTCTATAATTGGAACTTAATTCTGTTGTCGTCTATTTTTGCTGGACAAACTTATAACGACTTGGGAAGAAAGTGGAAGTAAATTGAAAGGTTATCACAGATTACAATTTACTTTGTAAATGCTGGGAGCTAATGCCATCTGGTGATTTTCTGATATGAAATCTAAAAATATCTAGGCGTGTTTTTTTTATCCATACCCCTCATTGAGTCTGCTTGCTTTAAATCTTTTAAGTTGTAATATTAATTTATTTTTAAAAAAATATATAAACCTAACGAACGTAGCCATGAACAATTCTGAAATACGTCACAATGTAACCACCATATTTACCAACTATTGATGTTAGAAGGATCGATGGAATACAACAAACTTCTCAGAGTTTATTCAAAAAATTTTTTATTCGTTTGAATTCGTTTGAACACCCTTCAAATGTCCTGGGTGACGCGCATCCAAAATGTTTGATCAGACTGCATCTCACCAATTGTATGGGTAATGTTTTCTTTGAGGGCCGCTGTGATTTGGGCTTATTCGCATAGACCTGCGACTTAAAAAACAAAACATACAAGAAAAAGTCTAACGTGGTCAAATTGGACGATATTGGTTACCAGCTCACATCGACTCCACGTGAGATAACCATGCCATTAAATAGCTCAGAATTTCCATTGTTGCGTGAGCTGTGTGGCACGTATCCCCGTCCTGTTGACACCTCATGCGATGGTGTCCACATAATTTAATTAAGGCGAAAAAAGCTGGTAATCATCGGCCTATAGCGCTCAACGTTGACTGTGATAGCCTGGCTAATTTCGTTTCAAAGATATAAGGACCGATGACGCTGCCACTCCAAAATGAGGCTTGGTATCGCCTCAAATTCGAAAAAAATTTTTTTGTTTCATCCAAAAAAATGCCTGATCGCTGAAAATGCTTTTTTGATGCGGCGATATTTTCGGCCGATCTTGCATTTTGTCGATGTAAGGGCGATGGTTTATCTTTAACCGAAGCAGGAGTCAAATTTATCCACCACACTACCAATAGTCCTCTCGGTAGGCGACTATCTATATCGACCGTAAAATTGGCGAAGCGTGCGGAACGTTGCCCGAACAGAAGACTCATTTTGATAAAACAATTTTATCGTTTGCCAAAAAAAACTGAATAAACGACTGCCAATTTGACAGATGTAGCTTCAAAAATATGGCAACTGTCAACTGTCAAAGTTCGGAAGTCACTATTGGAAGAACATTTAGTTAGTTGATCTATTCAAAAAAATCGAACATTAAAAATTCTTTTAACGTCAGGAATACTCTGCGATGGCAGCCATTTTGTGATGAATAATTTCTTTCAATTGAGCCAGGGAAGTTAGTTCAACGGCGAAAACTTTAGATAACCTCACATGAAAAAGTTCATAGAGGTTAAGTTATGACAGCATGAAGTCACCTCTTCTGAGAAAGTTTATGTTAATTTGCCTGCGAAAATTTCACGAACTCGTGGCAGAGTCCAACACATTCGTGTGTGACGTTGCTCCGCCCTGCTGAAACCATGTTCTATGGTCATATTCAGGTAAGTTTGTTTATACTTTTGAATTCAATATAACCCTCTGAATGTACGCCTCCTTTCATTTTAAAAAAAGTATAGACCGATAATACCACGCGCCGACATCGCATCCCATATTGTAACATCATCCGAAAATGATGTTGAAATAAAATAACGTTGAAAATCGCCCGGTTAACATGTTTAGGAAATCATGCCACTGACTGACATTCTGGGGCTTTAATTCTTGCACCGTTCACCTATGCGAACCATTCATCCATTTGTATAAAGCGGTGTAGAATAGATTTGATGGGCTGCTGACGCTCAAGTGAGCCGTCAAACTCGCATAGGCCTGCGTGGGCACATAGCCATACACGTTTATTGAATAATATTGGTACTTAAAACCAATGTAAAGTGTGATAGATTCGTGCTGCTCCATTCGCTTCAAGATATCTCCGTCAAGTCCTCGTAGCTGCCAAGCATTTTCTTATTGCTATTGCTGATCGCGGGACAGTGGCACAGTAGGTGGGCGATGTCTGGATCTCTGCATTTCCTGCATAGTTGGTGCGAGTCAGTTAGGTTGATTTTATGGGAGTTCTTACCCAGCGGATTGTGGCTTGTAAACACTCTCACCGCTATAGAAATAGAAGCTCCGTTCAGATCTATCTCCCAGGTTGTTAAAAAAGAAGTTACCGATGTTTTGTCTTCTTTAATTGGAGAGCTCTCGCCGTGTACGATTGTTGTGCGGTCTCTAGATTCAGAACTGATAAATTCTTGAATCCTTTTATCCGAGATGTCGCTAAGAATGTCCTGCACTTGCTAGTGCCGGACATTTGCAGATGAAATGGGATAGGTTTTCTCTCTCATTTGTGTTTCCGCAACTGCGGCGTTGAGGGTTGTATGGGTCCCAAATTTGGCCGCATGGTGTCCAATTGGCCAGTGCGCCGTGACTATAGCCGTAATTCTTACGATGTCTGGGCGGGTTCTATTTAGTAGATCGTTTGTTCTGTTTTTGTCGTAGGAGGGCCATACCTTCCTCGATATGGCGCAATTTGTTAATCTTGTATGAGTGTGTTTGTCTCTTAACTATGCCTAGCGGGATACGGACCCTTGCCGCTAGTGACCCGTAAACAGCTGAGCCTTGCCTGGCAAGGTTGTCTGCACGCTCGTTATTTTTTTCAATGTCACTGTGCCCTGGAACCCAGAGAAGTGTGACCCTGAAGCGTTTCGATGTAAACAATCGGTTGCAATGTATATTTTTAATGCCACATCGAAGAGGAAGGCCCTCTTAATGCCAGAGTTTTAAATAAGAATGTTTAAGAGATTCTCCAACGTCGGAAATAGGGGTATCAATTTATGAACGCCCTTTCAGAATGCCCCAAAGATCGACTGATCATAGATTGGGATCAAGTGGGAGCTAAGGTAAATTTAATTCAGGCCGGCATCGGTAAGATCACGGATTATCTTTGGTCACGTTTTGCACTGATGTTAATCGTCAACAGCTGACTGCTGTATATTATGCATTGGCTAAAATGCCCCTACACCAGTTATGGTTGGAGCTTCTAGTATGCTATCTGACTGTTTTCACGTTATTCAGAGCCTCTCCTATATCAAGAAAGGTAGTAAAAGTAAAGTACAAAGTTTATAAGATAATCGATTAGTGATGGTGCGCAGGGAAATATGTGCAAGAGGAGGAGAACACAAAAAAACACTCCACAATTTAGGCTTGTTCGGTGAGTATCTTTGACGTTCTCTTTTGTGGTCCTATTCCATCGTTCCGGATAAGTCAAATTTATTTTATTTATGTTTGAGCTCGCGGATATAAAGGTAACATTACATTACAAGCTTCCATCTACATGAGAAGATTTACTCTCCGCCATGATGGAAATCGCAGTTCCCCACTTTTCTTTTTGTCGTTAACACTCGATATCGTGCGATAATTGAGTTTCCGCCATTTTAAAAAATAAAAGTCCAAACGTCATCTGTCAAAGTGAAAAGTTTTCAGTATACTCTGCAGATTATTGAAATTAATTATCAAAATTCGTGCTCTGTGAAAAATGTACACCGCTTGTTACGACCATTTTATGGTCGTCATAAACGACCTGGTGAATCAAAAATTCGTGCTTAATCACCAAATTTACTCTGCTAACATTAAACCATCGACTCGGATGCGTCGAAGAGAATATTGCAGTCGTAGCGTCCAATGTTAATGAAGTGAAATTCGTCAATTCGTCGTCGTTCTCATGTGTTACCCAAGCACATGAAAAATTTTACATGTCGATTTGGGTTTGAAAGCCCATAAAAATCAACTTGTACAAGAATTGATGCCGAATGACCTACCACAACGTCTATTTTTTTGTGAATGGGCCTTAGAACAGCTCCGTGAAAATCCGCTGTTTTATTGAAAAATTGTGGTCAGCGATGAGGCTCATTTCTAACTCAACGGATACGTAAATAAGCAAAACTGTCGCATCTGGAGTGATAAACAGCCACATGGCATACAAGTATTACCGATGCATCCCAAAAAAACGACAGTTTTGTGTGGTTTATGGGCTGGTGTCATCATCGGTCCAGTTTCTTCAAAAAAGACCGTGGAAGAATCGGTACCGTCAACGGCGAACGATATCGAGCCCCAGTTGGCTGACTTGAACTTGGTTGACATGTGGTGTCATCAAGACGGTGCCACATGCCACACAGCTCGTAAAACAATGGAAATGTCGAAGGAAGAATTTGGGGAGCAACTTATCTCTCGAAATGACCTTGTGAGTTGGCCGCCAAGATCATGTGATTTAACGCCTCTTGATTATTTCTTTTGGGGTTACGTAAAGTCGTTAGTCTACGTGGACAAGCCGAACACTTTTGAAGCCTCACAGGATAACATAACACGCGTAATTTGTGGAATACAGGCAGAAATGCTCGAAAAAGTGCCGCAAAATTAGGCCTTCAGGATGGAACATTTGAAACGGAGCCACGGACAACATTTACATAAAGTTGTTTTTAAAACATAAATGGCAAAGGTCTATTCATTTGAATATTTGCTTCAAATTTGGGTGTTTTATTCGATTTAAAAAAAACGTTACTTTAAAACACCTTTTCATCTCCAGACGTATTAACGATGATTTTATATCATCCCCATCTTTAAATGCGAATATTCATATCAAGGCCATAAAAAAAAAACACCCGTACGTGTCACTGTCACTCAATCGCAAATTGCGCACTTCAATGCGATACACCTGTGAGATAATAAATATTTAAAATTCCAAAAAGCACACCAAATCCCCGAGCCCAAACATGGCCCTAACCTATTACCATGCGATAAATGTCATCACATGATCTAAATTAAATCATATAACACGGCACACACATACATAAAATCCTTCCATTTGAAAATCAATATCATGTTCCGCACCTTTTGAAGTACATTTCAAATTAGCCTACAAAAATTCCCCTAGCATTCCAACCATACTTCGATTTCCATTTTCATATTTTTGTGACACATAAAATGACAGGGAAAAAATCGTCCTTTTTGAAATGCAACCTAGTCCTCCACGCAAAATCAAATAAAAACAAGGAACAGGCAAGTCCAAAAAAACATGCCCTTCTCAATATTATCCGTTTTACGTTTCCCCGATATCCTGGATGAACCACTTATAAATTAAGGCATCGCACGATTGGTCCTTCTCCAAACGGGAATACTAATTTCCTTCCTCAAGGCATTACGCAACACCGTTCTCTCGGTATCCATCGTGGCTGCTGGTGATGATGATGTTGGTGTCAGTGGTGCTAGTGCGAGGTGTGAGGTGAAGCCATTGAAACCTGGAAGTCTGCTAATATACTTGCGTAACAAATGGAGTGGAGGCCAAACAAGTATGCGGATGGCAGAAAAGATGATTATCCAATATTTTGCCATTTATGCTATTCCTTGCGAAAATGTGATAATTTCTTGAATTTTCCATCTCTTTCTCTTTTATTCCATTCGTTTATTTGTTTGCCTTGCGAATCTTGGCAACTTTGCAATTGGAATTCACTTATTTGCTCGAATTATACGAATGGGTGATATAAGTGAGGGGTGGTCGAGGCCTCTGATTCACATAATGATGCAGCGTACTCCAATGATAATAATTGGTTATTGTTTGGATTTTCACTTTTGAAAATGGAGAGGAGGAGATGAATACCTTAATGGAAAGTGAATCTTTCCGGAATCGAGGAGTATGAATTTCACTTTTCTTTCCGAGTTTGCTTTAGTGCTTTATTGGAATACTTTTAATACATTACGTGGGTTATCTCACCTAGAGCTGTATAAAGTCTGCAACTATCATTTCTACCTAAAGCCCATCAAGTCATATAGTGTTCGTATGCTTTTCAAGCCTGAATCAACGGATTTGTTTGTTGGCAACGACTCTAATAGCATTGAGTCATCACTCATGTAAGAATGGCACCACTCATTAGTGATGCTAAGGCGACCTAAACTTTGACCCAGAACACCGAAATTAAGCCACTCATCATCCAATAATTTTCCCAATTGCCAGGACCCAAGGCATAGCTTTTTTCACAACCATTCATGTTTCCATAAAAAAGGTGACATACTGTACTGCGCCAGTTACAGAGGCACAAGTCTTCTCCACATCGCCTATAAGATCCTATCTGTCGTAATATGTGAACGCCTGAAACCGTTTACCAAAAACCTCATCGGTCCTTATTAGTGTGGTTTTAGGCCAGGACAGTCCACAACTGATCAAATCTTCTTTGAAAAAACTCAAGAGGTCCAAATCTGACTACACGTCAAGTGCTTATTTTTAACCTCCAAGTGGTAACCATCGGGTACTGGTCTCATCCAACCGGTTTTGGCTTGCTAAACAAGAAGCGCGAGAACGTAGACAAGCTGCTTCGACATATTCGGACAACAGGTTGTCTAGGAATTTCAAAGGTTAGTCAGGCCCCTTGAATAGAGTTGGTGGTGGATGAACCGAAATCCCGTAGTGGATACAGATGGCCCCATGCCCAAGGGGTAACTTATTCATTGAAACTGGCCCTCCATGTTGGGGCTTGTGCTTTGAGTTAACTACATAACCACTGAAAAGCCTCGGAAAAGACTGATTTTATTGTTAACGACTCAGCATAACGAAAAAAGGACAACGACGTTCGTATCTGCACCTGGAATGTGAGAACATTTAATAGGAGCTGTACAAGCGAACAACTAGCGGAAGCCCTAAACTGCTACAAAGCAGACATTACTGCCATCCAGGAAACACGATGGGATGGGATAATGAGCAGAAACATCGACTATTCGGATGCGGATTTGTTATAAGTGCCAGACTTAGAAAGAGTCATGTCTAGTGTTGGTGTCCCGCCCCAACTCGTCCGTTTGTGTAGGATGACGATGGAGATTTCTCGCTGCTCCGGGTCGGAAACGACTTCACCGACACATTCGATACCAAAAAAGAATTAAGACAAGGCGATGAGCCATCATGTGACTTCTTCAATTTGATTCTTGAGAGAATTCTGCAAAACTCACGAGCCAACACCAGAGGCACAATTTCAACACTTAAGGACACACAACATCGACGAATAGGACAGAACGTCACCATTGGCATATATAACTTTGAGATAGTATGGGACTTTATCTATCTCGGCTCCGCTATTAACTCTGACAACAACATCTCGTCTTGCTGTTTCTTCGAGTTAAGAAGGCAATTTAGTAGTAAAGCCCTCACTCGAACTACTAAGGAGATCCTTTATAAGTCCCTGATCATCACAGCCCTGCTCAACGGCGCTGAAGCATGGACCGTCTCAAAAGCGGATGAAGAAATCCTTAATCGATTCGAGAGGAAAATTCTTCGAAAAATCTTCTGTCCTGTTTGCGTTGTCGGGCTATGAAGACGAAGATTCAACCAAGAACTATATGATGCCCCTGGTCAAAAAACTCCGCATTGGACGTTTAAGATGGCTAGGACATGTAGAACGCATGGACACCAATATTCCGGCTCGCAGAGTCTTCGATTCCCAGCCAGACGTCGGATGGAGGAGAGAAAGACCTCGTACAAATCGATGAATTCCGTTACTTCCCAGAATTATACCATCAACTATCCAACTTAGTAAACTCGCTGAAATTACTCGGATTACCACCTTACAATCTCCAACTGTAAGTCGGATCGGTAATCGTATTCTTACGAAATATAAACCAACCAACAATGTTTTTGAATTGGCTGCTTGACCTGATGAACAACGTTATCGAAGCAACAATACTTACAAGCAAGTACAAAGGAGAAGACGTCTTGATACCACGAATCCCAATTGTTCCGACTGACTTGCCATTCCATTTTATACGCTGGCAGTTTCCGGTACGGCTTGCATTCGCAATGACAATAAACAAATCTCAAGGGCAGTCATTGCGTATATCCGACATTAGGGTTCAGTTATTGCTTTCACTCAAAAGCCTCATTGGAAATGTTCTTTTTTTAACTTCTTGCGACTATTTTTTAAATTCAATCATTGGCGAGTTGGTGTAAAGATATATTTTTCTGAAGCAATGTTTCTCATTCCAACCAAATGAAACTGCATTTTCCAATGATAACATAACTAACTACATAAAAAAAAGTTAAAATGTCAATTCTATCATGTTTTGCGTTCCCAGCTGTTCAATGACAGCTACAACTGGACCCTTAATCAATGTCAGTGAATGTCAATGAAAATCCATGCTTCTTGCTTGGTCAATTGTATGTCGCCTGTTCCCGTTTTTGAAAGCAAAACAACGTCAGATTGTCGAACATGTAAATGAGGTCATCTGCTGTCAGTTGATATTTGCACACATTTGCATCTTTTCATAGTTCAAATTTCGATGCTTTAGAATCATTATTCATAAATCCCACTGTTGTTAATAAATCTCTTAAAACATCAAGATTCAAGGGTCATAGAACTTCACACATCATCGTCAGTGCTGCAGTGAACGCCCGAAATAGTAACTGACAAGGATCATTAAACATTTTCTTTTCCTTTCTTTTTTATTTTTTGCACAAGTTCTGGCAAAAGTCTCATATCATCAGATACAAAATCACAAACGGATGGGAAGCATAAAAGTTTTCTCGTTACTCGAATATATTTTCGCAACTACAAAAGAATGCAACGTTACAACAGATAGAGAGGACTTGCAAACTTCAAGAAGTCCCGGTCACAAAATAAAATACGGAACAATGTGAGCGGATCTGTTGCAATCGAAAATAGAACACCGCACAGGCATGCATATATACCCGCAATTAAAAAAAAAAAACTTTCCGAAAGGAGAAATTAATTTTAATGAGTTGAGACAAGGGACACCCCAGCAGTACAAATGATTCGTCTGTCTCTGGAGTCTTAGTCGTGTAGACAGTGGTCCAAAATGTATTTTTTTGTTGTAAAAATTATAATTTTTAAAAGAAATTAAAATACGAATACAAAGTTTTGCTTGGAGATATTTAAGTATTTTGAAGGCGATCGATGAATTGCAAAAAGCGAAAAGACCAGTTCCTGAAGCTGTGGTGAAAAATTCAACGCCGTCTTTTCTGAAATGAAACACTCACGCAACTAAAATTGCCCCCAAATATAGCATTTGGACTCCACTCGTCTCTGCCAATGTTTGAAAGGGCCTTCAGCTCTTTCAAAGGCCTCCTAAGGGACTAAGACAAGAACCAGATGTCACAGTTTTTCATTCTCCTTTTGCCCGGCCCATTCCACCGTATTTCCTGTATGGCAGTAATGTCTAGTTTGTTACAGTTAAGTCTTCCGCTAGTTGTTCGGCTTTAACTTTTTTGTTTAGCGTTCTAACATTTAATTTACTGATCCTAACGCCTTTGTCTCTTCTAGCCTGACCATAATTTATAATTTATTATCTACATGATAACATATGGGTAGTTAACACAAACCACATTATCCTCCAGAAGCTGTATAACTCAAACGACTTATAAAAATAAAAGTATTATCAAAATTAGCCACGTTTTTAGCCTGTGTGACCTACAGTCGATTAGAAACGATACTCCCTGCAGTACATATGAGTACCTACATGCATCTTTCTGGAATGTATTCCTTTTTTTCTCTCTTGTATCCCGTTTCGCAAGAACAGAAAACATATAATGAAGAGTGAAACGGGGACTTGAACATTCGTTATACAGCTTTTGAATAGACTATTCTTGCGCCCGGCTATACCCTGCATCATTTTGTCCACTTGAAAGAGGAGAAAAATGTTATCTGCAATGGGGGGTAGACACTCGTGGCAGAATAAGCCATTCATTATAGTTCTTCTTTTTTTGTATGCGCCAGGAAATGTACAATACAAACATGTACAAGCAGACTCGCACTCACGAAGGAAAGCCATCTGAAGTCAGTTCCGAAATAAACGCTTTTTCAATTAAAAAAAATGGACAGTGTCGGGGACACATCCGGTATGTACTAGAATAGTCTCTACGTGTGGATTGTAATAAAGAAATTATTTCTAAATTTATGTATCTCGTTGCGAGCCTTTATATGAAACTCAGTAGGATTGGGAGCAGAGTTGTAGAGATAAAAAGGCACACCCAAAAGTATTACATCATTTCAACTCATTTTTATTCCCTATCATCATGTAACAATGACAATCTCAAATTAATTTCTCAAATATCTTGGCTATTACAAAAGTTGACCTCTTTAAGGACCCTCTTCCGTCATAGTGTGCGAAACAAAAATTCCAATCCGACAGATAAAAATTTAATTTTATTTCTTCTGTTGACATGTTTTCATTTCTCCACCAAAAAGCAGGACTATGACATTTGTGTCTACTACATCACCACAAACATTTGACATTTAATGCCGAACCTCATTTTTCATAAATTACCACGCGCTCATTCATTTGCATAAGCTGCCAAAAAAAAAAAATGTTAATATAATCTTGGCAACCATTTTGAACGTCACTTCCGCGGTTCATCATTTACAGTGTCGCATATTCGTGAGAGATAAGTGAAATAAAATAAGGGTGTGACTATGGGATTACATTTAGTCTTCATGGGCATAGAAGCAAGGAGTAACTTTGAAGGATAGATGCCATCGTCAGAAAGTATTGTAAATCGTTGTCTTGACAATTTTCAAGGACACTGTAAGTGTGTTATGCTTTCTGTTGCGTAAAATTGATTCCATCCATGAGATAACGTTGAATGAAAATGATTTCTGGCTGATAGACACGAATTTAAAGTTCTGCTTGAAAGAACTTTAATTTGTGGTAATCTGTAAAAGAACAACACCAAGAGGGAATCCTACCTTCCTATTCGCCAAACTGCCTGGCGCTGTTCCCCCTTTGTAACGAATTTAATCGAATTATTGCGACAGTAATTATATTGTTCCAGAAAATGGTTTTACTATCAACGGATCATGATCCTTTTCCCAGAAAAGGTCGACCACCCCGCATAGGTCGACCCGCTGTGCAAATCCCGACAATAGCAACAAAAAAATTAACAACAACACTCAAATCGATATCGTAGTCGTTGTCGTTGTCGACGAAGCATATTTCGCAAATTTGTATAAGCATACACACACTCACAGGTTTCCATTGTATCAGCCCATCCTGAACACGGAGAGGTACACTGTAAGCCGGAATTTCGCTTTGCTGGTTATTTTACTTTCAAATTTGAAAGCTTAATGCAATAAGCATCGCGCATTGCATGATGGGCAATTTTCCGGTCGATTAAGTGCAACAGGACGACCAACGAAAATGGTGGTTGACAGTGTATGAGGTCGGTGACGCAGCTCGATAATTATAATACTCGTTGTTTCACAGGCTAACGAGGCGCTGTAAGAGAACGGCACGTTGCAATAGGTTTGGTCGATCCTTTCTAGTGAAAGGATTTTCTTTTGCAATTTATTTGATTTTACTGCTAACAAGTATGCTGTTGTACATGGTTTGGAATAGCTCTGTATCGGGAATAAAATTATTTTAATTTTCCTAATGAGTGGGTAGATGCCTTGGAATGTAGACCCGTCTAGAGATTAACTGTGCCCTAAAAATAGATACACTGACAGACAAAGAGGAGTGATTTATTTAAAAGGTGAAAGACTGGGGGCAGACACCAGTCGAGATGCTGAACTTAAAGTAAAGCAATTTACACGCATACATAAATAATTCGCAAAAAGTGTGAGATACCACCAGATTTTATGGCATAATCCAAAGAGCGTGGTGTTTCGTTAACGAAGTGATTTAAAGGCCCACTAATTCCGTCTCTCTTTTAGGTTTTATTTGTCGCTTTCGCTTTAGGAAAATGCACAAACATGTGCGACCAATTTGCGTCGAAAAACAGAATATTTTGATGTGGCCTTCAACTTTGCTTAATTCGATTGGAAATGCTATTGCCTATCCGACAGCCTGGCGAAATTTTAAAGTTTAGGAATGACACTGTGAAGCCAGGGTTATGGGAAAATCTGTCATCAAAATGAAAGCTCACTTTGCAGTTCTCAGAGGTTTCAAACAGTCCATGTTCTCTTGAAATGGTGTTGATAGGTTGGGTTTTGCGACTAAAACGGGGCGTTCCTACATATTTGCTTCTCTTGAAGAAGTTGATCAACACAAGGCTTCGATTGTCGCTGCTAGAAGATGTATGTTGTCTCCATAATGGATCTTATACTATTTTTAACCTCGTGTCAAGCTTCTTAGCCAACTCGCAGTCTGTATCAGCCAGAGAACTTAGCCTCGCCGCAGTTTTCCTTTATATTCAAGAACCTCAGTGGGCACTAAACCAGGAGGATCTTGTGGTTCTTTTGTTTTATGAAATTGTGATTTAAATAAGTGAATGATCGATGCCTGCAGAACGTAACTCAGAATTGTTCCCTGATTCAAAAAATAGCGCCAAATGCGGTGGTAAAAGTCTCCTTAAAAAGCCTACAATTCATTGTCAGTCGTAACGCCTGCAACCGATCACGATCAAGCTGATCGCCACTACAAATGCGGGTAAAGGCCGCATCCATGATGTCCAAATCGATTGTTACCATCTGTTCATCGAACTAAACAGGGCCATGTCTAGTTTAGGTATACCGCCCAAAATAGTTCGTATTTGCATTGTGCAAAACGCCCGAGCCAACAGCAGATGCACACTCTTCTATACTATCCTCTACTGTGTCCGACGACTGGCTCTGCATGTCTGAGCTATTTATAAGTCCAAAGTCCGGATTTTGTGAGCTTTACAGCTTGTTAAGTTTTTATTAAATCTTCTTCTCCATAACCAGTCAACACAAACGGAACCGAAGATTTTCCAAAGAATTTTTCGTTCAAAACGAGCAGGGATTTTGTCATTTACTCTCGTTACGGTCCATGCTTTAACGCCTTAGAGCCGGTCTGGGATGATCAGGGTAAGTATGAAGTGAGAACTTTACTACTAAACTGCCTTCTTAGTCCGTAGAAACATCGGTTACTAATTATTTACTTAAGTGGCGCAACAGTCCGGAATGAACCTGGGCCTCAACCAACATGCCTCTATAATTTTCCCGGTCCATAGCTAACTGCCTCCAGTTGCGCATGCCAAGTTGGTTGAGGTCGGTTTCTACTTGTGCGCGCCACTTAAGCGAGGTCTTCCTCTACTGCGTCTGCGTCTGGCTGGGAAACGAAGACTCTGCGAGCCGGAGTATTGGTGTCCATTCGTTCTACATGTCCTAGCCATCTTAAACGTCCAATACGGAGTTCTTGGATGAATCTCTCAAATCGACCAAGGATTTCTTCATCCGCTTTTGAGAAGGTCCATGCTTCAGCGCCGTAGAGCAGGACTGGGAAGATCACGGTCATATATAGGATTTCCTTAGTGGTTCTAGTGAGGGCTTTACTACTAAATTGCCTTCTTAGCAGGAAGACACAGCGGTTGGCAAGAGTAATTCTTCTTCTGATTTCTGACCAGATGTTGTTGTCAGAGTTAATAGCGGAGCCTAGGTAGACAAAGTCCCGTACTACCTCATAATTATATCTGTCAATGGTGACGATTTGTCCAATTCGTCGATATTGTGTGTCCCTTCGTGTTGACAACATATATTTCGTCTTGCCCTCACTTACTGCTAAACCCATTTTTGCCTCTATACTAGCATACGAGGCTATGACATCACGTCGGCGTGTGCTAGTATGTGTACCGATTTTTGGAAAATTGTTCCTCTGGTGTTGGCTCGTGGAATTGCAGAATCCTCTAAAGAATCAAATTGAAGAAGTCACATGACAGCGCATCGCCTTGCCTAAATCCTTTTTTCGTATCGAACGTGTCGGTGAGGTCATTTTCGACCCGGAGCAGCGAGAATTCTACATCCTACACAAACGAGTTTGGGCGGTATACCAAAACTAGACATAGCTCTGTATAGTCCGTCTCCATAAACGCTGTCGTATGCGGCTTTGAAATCGATGAATAAGTGGTATGTATCGTTTTGGACATCTTGGGTTTTTTCCGGAATCTGCCGAAGTATGAAAATTTTATCGGTTGTACTATCCTGGACTAAAACCACACTATTACGGCAAATAGGATCTTGTAGGCGATGTTGAGGAGACTTATGCCTCTGTGGTTGGCGCAGTTAAGAGGGTCTCCTTTTTTGTGGATCGGACAAACGATGCTGAGGTTCCATTCTTCAGGCATACTTTCTTCCGGCCAGATTTGGCTTGTGAGTTGGTGGATGTGTCTTACCAAGTCATCTCCGCCGGCTTTATAAAGTTCGGCGGGAAGGCCATCATTTCCGGCAGCCTTATTAAGCTTGAGCTTAGACATTGCAATCCTCAATTCACTCAGGTCGGGTGGTTGGCAGTTTTCGCTGTCCCTGCCAATATTGCATGGTTCGTTCTGCCTAACAGCGGAATGTTGTTCGTCATCGCCGTTTTACAGTCTGCTGAAGTGGTTCTTGCATATCCTCAGCATCGACTGTGCCTCAACTACGATATTTCCTTGTTCATCTCGATAGGTTTCTGTTCGAGCCTTGTATCCTTGGCCTTGACGTCTTACACTATTTTAAAACTTGCGAACATCGTTTCTGGATGGGCACTTTACTTTTCTATATCCTTGATCGCGCGCTTTTCTTGCTCTTTTTCTTCTTTCTAAAAATCCGGTGTTCTTCAATTTTCAAAATTATTTTGTTTTTGTTATTTCATTAAGTTTATTAATTATAACTTTTACTTTACAAAGAATATATGAAGTGAGTACAGGGTGTCCGTCGGGACGGTAAACCCTTTTTGGTAAACATTAGTGTTGACAATTCATATTTGGCTGTCGTCGATAAACCAACGTGTTTTAATCGTTCAAACATTTTATCAACATTACTGAAATGTTCAAAACAATCCATCAATCTCAATACGACGCTGTGCTCAGGAGCTTGGTCTTCAAAGAACAACTTTGGACACAATTTTGCACAACGATTCGCATTTGTTTCCATTTAAGATTCAGTTGACACAAGAACTTATTTCACAAGACCATTTACGCCGCCTTATATATGCCAATAATATGTTACAGCTAGCCCATAACAACCCCGATTTTGATGAAAATATCATAATGAGTGACGAGGCACATTTTCATTTGAATTGATATCAAATTATCAAATTATTCATCAGTCACCTTTGCATCCATTAAAAGTTACAGTCTGGTGTGCAATTTGGACAGGAGTAATCATTGTACCTTACTTCTTTGAAAATAAAAACGGCGTAACGGTAACTGTGAATTTGGAGCAATACAACTGCATGCTTTGGGCTTGATTAACGTGTGGTATCAACAAGACGGTGCCACATCGCATACAGCCAGGACTACAATGGAATTACTGCGAGCCCTTTTTCCACAACAAGTTATTTCAAGAAATGTTGATGTTGATTGGCCTTCTCGGTCGCCTGATTTGACTGCTACGGACTTCTTTTTGTTGTGATATCTGAAAAGTAAGGTTTATGCAAACAAACCAAAAACACTTGACCAACTCAAACAAAATATTCGTGATGAGATTAATGAAATACCGCGTGAAATGTAATGAAAAATGTGATCAAAAGTGCTCGCATTTGTGAGACTAACAGAGGCGGACATTTACCTGACATTGTATTCCATACATAATTGCCGACAATAAATAAAACATTTATCAATATAAGATCCATTCTCTTTCCTTCAATCAAAAATTATAAACATACAAAGTACATAGTATACCTTCCCGGCGGACAACCTGTATTTTATTTTGTATTTGTTTAGTTTCGGTACTGCTCTTCGAATTTGCCCGTGTTTTTTTTAAAGGCATTTAAATGCCAAAAAATAAACTGTACCAAGTTTACTTGGTACTTGTATTTTTTTGTGACATGAGGTTGCCATTCTTATTACTTTTGAAATTGATTGGAATCACTTTCACCCGGCCAAGGACTTGTGACATGTATTGCCATTTAGAAGAATGGAAGTGTTATTAATGGATGCATGGGACAAAGATCATCCATCACATGACCACAATGGTAGAGCAATTTTCAAACAAACAAATTTATTGTTGGCGATGGACGATATACATTGGCCAGGTGTAGATATACGTATTATGTTCGGAACGGACACTCATCAAATGTAAACAATGAGATATTGACTGATTAATGGGGTTAATATTGTGTATGAAGGTAATTTTAGTTAAGTTTATGACGAGACGATATAAGAATGTTGCGTATACGCGCTAGAATCTGATAAAGTTCTTCGTGTAAAAGTTTGCCAAAGTATATAAGTAATAGTTTGACACCTACTTCTGTTGAGTTCAAGTACAAGGACAAGGATACCATGTTGAAAATCTGTTTAAATGATTTTGAAATCGGCTGGCCTCAGCAGTTGTTATTATGTTAACGATTTTTAACGCAACTCTCAAAATACACGTTAAACAGTTTGATAGTCACATCACATCCTCACGTCATGGCATATGAACGACACATATGAATGTCATACTTACTTAAGTGGCCTCAACCAACACGCCTCTCCAATTAGCCCGGTTCTTAGCTAACTGCCTCCAGTTGCGCACTCCAAGTTGGTTAAGGTCAATTTCTACTTGTACGCGCCACTTAAGGCGAGGTCTTCCTCTCCTGCATCCGACGTCTGGCTAGGAATCGAAGACTACGGGAGTATTGGTGTCCATTCGATCTACATGTCCCAGCCATCTTAAACGTACAATGCGGAGTTTTTTGACCAAGGTCATGTCGCTGTACAGCTCGTATAGTTCTTGGTTAAATCTTTTGTCTCCATAGCCCATCAACGCAAATGGGACCGAAGATTTTTCGAAGAATTTTCCTCTCGAATCGACCAAGGATTTCTTCATCCGCTTTTGAGACGCAGAACTGCGATGATCAGAGTCTTATATAGGGTTTCCTTAGTAGTTCTAGTGAGGACTTTACTACTGAATTGCCTTCTTAGTCCGAAGGAAAAGCTGTTGGAAAGAGTAAATCTTCGTTTAATTTCTGACGAGATGTTGTTGTCAGAGTTTAATAGCAAATCCGAGATAGTCCTTTACAAGTCCTTTACTACCTCAAAGTAATACCTGCCAATTGTGACGTTCTGTCCAAATCGCAACTTAGTGTTGCCCTCATTTAGTACTAAACCCATTTTTGCCGCTTCCTTCTCTATACTAGCAAACGTGGCTATGACATCACGTTCAGTCCTATAATGTTAATATCGTCGGCGTATGCTAGTAGTTGTACGATTTTTGGAAAATTGTGCCTCTGGTGTTGGCTCGCGAGTTTTGCACAATCCTCTCAAGAATCAAATTGAAGAAGTCACATGACAGCGCACCGTCTTGCCTAAATCCTTTTTGGTATCGAATGTGTCGGTGAGGTCGTTTCCAACCCTGATGGAGCAGCGAGAATTCTCTATCGTCATCCTACACAAACGGATGAGTTTGTGCGGTATACCAAAACTATACATGGTTATGTATAGTTCGTCTCTATAAATGCTATCCTATTCTGCTCTAAAATCGATGAATAGGTGGTGGTTATTGATTTGGATTTCTTGGTTTTTTTCCAGTGTGAACATTTGATCGGTTGTGGACTTTCATGGTCTAAAAACTTACTGATAAGGGCCGATCAAGTTGTTGGTAAACGGTTGCAGGCGTTCACATATTACGGCAGATAGGATCTTGTAGGTGATGTTGGGGAGACTTATGCCTCTTTACTTGGCGCACTTTAGGGCAAACGATGTTGAGATTCCACTCATCAGGCATACTTTGTGCCGACCAGATTTGGCTTATGAGTTAGCGGATGTTACTTACCAAGTCATCTCCGCCTTCTTTATAAAGGTCAGCTGCAAGGCCGTCATCTCCGGTAGCGAACTGTACTAGTTACTCGGAAAATATTCGAAGCTTAACCTTGATAACAAGCTGCTATTATACAAGCCGGTCTGGACATATGGTATGAAAATCTACGCGGATATTCCCGCGGTTAAAGATGAAACGAAAAATTTTGCACGCAAACATAAAAAATATTTATTGAGACACGTTAACACAACGGTCCTCCAAATTCTTGACGAAACAAATTTATTGCGACGTCTTCAAAAAACTAAGCCCTTAAATTTAGCCCGATAAGAACAAACTGCGCTATAAATTGCGGAAAAGCAGAAACTCTTACAGGAAAGTTACCTGCCAAACATTCATTACTCGTGATAAAAAAAATTGCTAGATTAGTCGCATACTAAGTTGCAATAAAAAAATACAAAAAGGGTGGTGGTTTTAGTGGTGTTAAAGTCCCACACTCACTTTGGGCACGTGCTCATCGCGTCTTTTGAGATTTCCACCACCCACGGAAAAAAAAAATCTCCGGCAGCCTTAGTAAGCTTGAGTTAAGATGCTGCTATTTTCACTTCATTCAGGTAGGGTAGATGGCAGTTTTCGCTGTCTTTGCCGATATTGAATGGTTCGTTCTGCCTGACAGCGGAATGTTGCTGGATGTGTGGCTCTTGTATATCGCAATGTGATCGATTGACCGTTCGTTGATCTGGAGACCGCCATATCCCCTTATGGGTATCGAGATGAGGAAACCGTATGCAGGCTATAGTGGCATTTTGTTTCGTAGCGAAGGTAATTAGCCTAAGTTCGTTATCAGACGTGTTGCCGTGTAGGCTATGTTTTTCGAAAATACTGCTGAAGATTTCTTCTCTTCCTATCTTTGCGTTAAAGGTAGACATTGTGAAATGTTATTGCCGAGAGAATTAGAGGTTCCCAGACGAAGGCCTAATGATATTGTCGACATCGTTGATTGTAAAAATAAATATGAATGGGTCGAGGTAACTGCCTTGTGCTATACCGAATGCTACGATGCATGAGGCGATCAGATTCAGAAGACATTTAAAAGACTTTTTTCTTAAGCCGAAAGGTTTCTTAAGGTATCACAGAGGTTAAAAGCCTGTTTAAGGTTGTAAAATATAACTATTTGTGATATTTTGTTAAAAGCTTAACTAAGATTGGTTAAGATCTTTGCTATCCCCAAGTGCATACAAGGTATCCAAAATATGTTAGGTTAGATGTTGGAAACCATAATTTCATAAAACCATGTGGTTTTCGGAAAATAAGGGCATGGTATTTTAGACAATCCTTCAAAAGTTTATAACATTGCTATAGAGCGCTAATTATATAAACATCTTGTTTAGGCCCGTTTTAACAAAGGCGCTATGCCACATTCAAAGAGATGTTTCTTGTGAACAACTAGTAAGAGGTTGCTACAGAAGAATATTTGCCCAGACCCCTTTTGATGAAGGTGCTATTCCTGGTTAAAATCCCGACGTTTGTTTTTATTTTGCACCTGTTGCGAAAGTCTGCCAGCATCTAAATGTAACATTGTCATGTGAAGCTTTTACAACCCAGAAGGACTGGGTTCGTAGCAACACCTAAATGATTTTTTACTGGGCCTCCTCTCTTCTTTGTCTGAGAAATCGTCCGAGTATAATATCAATTTTCAAGAAAAAGCTTATCTGAACTTGGTCGGTATTAAACAGGGGGTCCCGCCATCGTGCATGAAGTATATACACTTGCATTAATGGTTGTGAGAAAAGGCCAGTATTTGGGTATTAAGTAGCATTTTTTATTATATAACATATAAGCGGTTAAAGAGTATAAGGCAGGACACATTCCAAAGATGTTCGAACGAGACTATCGAGTTCGCTTTGGTTGAGTCTACAATCAATTCTATGGCACGTTTTTGTACCTTATCTAGTAGGTCCAATAATGCTTTTGAGCACGTGACCACATGTGGGCGTTGAACTCAAGTTTCGTGCATATATACGCATTATATATTGGATCAGATCAGAAAGGGTAACATATTTCTTGTATCGGTTTAAATGTAACCTAAGCATTTCGATGCGTTTTTTTAGACTTCCAATATGTCGAAAAGTCGTTAAAAACGCACCTACCGAGCATGGTAGTTTTTAGGTTTTGACAAGTGACATTTATTGATAATGGATAATGAGACGTTTGCTCAGCAGATTTGCTTAGATTTTTTTGCCAATTATCAAGCTTTGAATTGTTAAGTACAGAAATATGGATATTTGAGTTTAAAGAACTTTACAAAAAAAGGTGAAGGCTAAAATGAAGGGACTTAATAGATTCTTTGAAACTGATTACTAACGAATTGATTGTTGATTTCAATTTTATTGTACTTTTTGGTTCATATTACAGTAAATATTACTAACCTAGCCTGTCTATAGAACACGGACGCAACAAAACCAAAGTGATAGAATCAGAGGAAAAAAAATAAGACAAGAAAAAGTGGACAAAATGAACTTGACTGATAAAACTGGACGGATAAAAACCCACCAAAAAATGTTACCATTGCAAGTATTGTAACTGTTTGAACGCTCACTTGCGTTAGACTTAACTTTAGGGGAGGTTGTTAAAGCGGAATCGGAATATATATATATATATAAATAGACCCCATTCTTGGCTGCTAACATCCTTTATTCATCTTTGTCAAACCAGGTGTTTCTTGCTGATGGACGATAGAACATCACTTCGGATCGTTCTCATTGGTTATAGCTGACGAATGAAAGACCGGTTGGAAACTTCATAAACAATTTTATAAAAAGAGTCCACATAAGTGAGGCTGACAGAAAGGACATTAAGCTTCGTAAAATCATACTATTTAAAAAAAACATAATTGTACGAAAACGCAAATGCACACCATCTCCTTGAAATTGAATCATAAAGCAGTTTTTTTTTTCATTTAAATTTTGTAATTTAATCCTCAACTACAACTCGATAAAATTTTCTTTTACAGCTTTCATAACAATGGTCCAGGATAATAACAATGAGCCAATAACCCCCAGCAACGCTTCGCATATTTCATCTGCTTGGGATTTTTACAAGAATGTTCTCAAGTCACCAAAATATGTCGTAAGTTTCCCTTAATGCATTCAAATTTTAACATTTCTAACTCCTTAATACTTTTTTTCCTAACCCCCTTGAAATAAGGTTGCTCCAATGGTAGACCAAAGTGAACTAGCCTGGAGGATGCTCTGCAGAAAGTATGGTGCACAACTTTGCTATTCGCCAATGTTCCACAGTAATCTGTTCTCCAAGGATCCAAAGTACCGAAAGGACGCTCTTCAAACATGTCCCGCTGATAGACCACTGATTATACAGGTAATTTTACAACATCCTCCGATTTTCGGCACCCGTCGAAACCCCAAACGAAGCAAAATTGGCAGCGATTTCTCTGGTTTATTTAAATTTAGTTTAAGGACAAGTGTCTGAAAATCTAGGTCAGGGCTGTAGCTTATTTGATTTAAAAGTTTAAAACAACGCTGGAATAATTAATAAGCTTCGATTAATACTACCAGTTCGTAATCTGATGCGACACATATAAGCAACGATGCAAGGACTATTCAGAGGCAATTAAATTTAATTACAACGAACCTTGTGCCACACTGAAAGGACACTAAATAAAATGAAAACAAACTAAAACTGCACCCATCCAGAGCTTTCATTTCCTTTAAAAAAAAATTTTTTATTTCAGTTCTGCGGGAATGAGCCAAAAATATTACTAGAAGCTGCACTCCTGGCACAGGAGCACTGCGATGCGATTGATATAAATCTTGGATGCCCACAAGCGATTGCCAAACGCGGACACTACGGATCTTTTCTGCAGGACGAATGGGAACTCCTCGGTGAAATCGGTGAGTTGGGGGGGGGGGGGGGTTAAAAAGAATTGCTAGGTGAAACGACTACACACAGAAAGATAAATGACTTCAATACGAAGCCACTCCTCCTGCTAAATATCGTGCAACACGACACTTTAAGATGTTATGCCAATCTCATGACTGGAACTCATTTACCAAAAATATCTCTTTTATCCTTGTTTGCAGTGAAAACCCTTCACGATAGTCTGTCCGTTCCGGTGACATGTAAAATTCGTGTTTTCGAAGACAGACAAAAGACCATCAAATACGCGCAAATGCTCGAGTCGGCGGGATGCCAGCTGTTGACTGTTCATGGTAGGACACGAGAGCAAAAAGGACCACTAACCGGTGTTGCCGATTGGAGCTGCATCAAGGACGTGAGGTACATAAGTTATGAGGTTGCGTGTGACCTAAATGAGATTTTGCTTAAAAAAAAACTGTTTTGTCTTTTAACTTTTGTGCTTCGGCGATTAGGGACCAAATTAAAATTCCCATGTTTGCCAATGGGAATATCCTTTCGTTGGAGGACGTCGCAAGGTGCATTGAGGAGACACACGCTGATGGAGTGATGTCGGCCGAAGGAAATCTACACAATCCAGCAATTTTCATGGGAATCACACCGACAACCTGGGACATGGCACACGAGTACCTGAATTTTGTGGAATTATATCCCTGTCCGGTATCCTTTATTCGGGGGCATTTATTCAAAATGTTCCATCACTTGTAAGTTATTTAAATGAATTTTGATTCTATAGGGAGGTTTGCATGATTTGATGGGCTCCGACATGAAACACCAATCCATTTTAGGAGTAGTTGGTTTCAGGTTTCTGCCACAGTTAACTCTTGGTTATGGGAAAGATTTAACAAAGGATTGGCATTGCCACATAGTCAAAACTATGTGACAAATATTAATTATGTTAGCACTCTTGTAGAATGCAAATGGCACTACAGTCTGGTTGGGACTTAAGGCCTAGCTTTTATCTCATAACCATTCTTATGACAGTGCTTACTTCTTGCACTATGGTGGACCTACAATTGTACGCCAAATTTAAACGGCTGAGTTGAGAGAAGCATATCGCGAGAGTAGGGTAAGTCAAAATCATTTCAGTTTTGCTATGACTGTTTGGCACGGACAAGGGAAATATTCATGTTCTCCCGTTAGTTTAAATATAGATCAGCAACTAAAGGACCAAAAACAATGTGCGTCTTATTAGGTCGGCCATATAAAAATTATTAAGATTAGTCAACACTAAACTCGGAAAAAGCGGTGCCATCAACAAACACGTACGGATGAATAAAGTAAAAAACTCGACCTCGGAAAATAAGACGCATACTGAACAATTTGGAACTTGCACCTGGTTTTACCAAGTCACCGCAAAGCTGCAAAATAAAATAAAACGCGTGCCTGGAAACTACAGCTCATTGGCTTATTATCCATGCTTTCAAAGTTAAAAAGTAAACATAGAGATTGTTGATTGACAAGAAAACTTATTTACTTAAGTAAAGCGCTACAGTCCGGAATGAACCTGGGCCTCAACCAACATGCCTCTCCAATTAGCCCGGTCCTTAGCTAATTGCCTCCAGTTGCGCACTCTAAGTTGGTCTTCCTCTACTGCGTCCGACGTCTGGCTGGGAATCGAAGACTCTGCGAGCCGGAGTATTGGTGTCCACTCGTTCTTCATGTCTTTAAACGTCCAATGCGGAGTTTTTTGACCAGGGGCATGTCTCTGTACAGCTCGTGTAGTTCTTGGTTGAATCTTCGTCTCCATAGCTCGTCAACGCAAACGGGACCGAAGAATTTTCGAAAAATCTTCCTCTCAAATCGACCAATGATTTCTTCATCCGCTTTTGAGACGGTCCATGCTTTAGCGCCGTAGAGCAGGACTGGGATGATCAGGTACTTATAAAAGATCTCCTTAGTAGTTCGAGTGAGGGCTTTACTACTAAATTGCCTTGTAAGCCCGAAGAAACAGCGGTTGACAAGAGTAATTCTTCATTTAATCCCTGACGAGATGTTGTTGTCAGAGTTAAAAGCGGATCCGAGATAGACAAAGTCCCTTACTACCTCAAAGTTATATCTGTCAATGGTGCCGTTCTGTCCAATTAGTCGATGTTGTTTGTCTTTTCGTGTTGACAGCATATACTTCGTCTTGCCCTCATTTACTGATAAACCCATTTTTGCCGCTTCTTTCTCTATACTAGCGTACGTGGCTATGACATCACGTTGGGTCCGACCAATGATGTCAAGATGCTAGTAGTTGTAGATTTTTGGAAAATTGTGCCTCCGGTGTTGGCTCGTGAGTTGTGCACAATCCTCACATCCATCCTTTTTTGGTATCGAATGTGTCGGTGTGGTCGTTTCCGACCCTGATGGAGCAACGAGAATTCTCCATCGTCATCCTACACAAACGGACGAGTTTGGGCGGTATACCAAAACTAGACATGGCTCTGTATAGTTCGTCTCTATTAATGCATACGACAGCGGCTTTGAAATCGATGAATAGATGGTGGGCATCGATTTGGACATCTTGGTTTTTTTTCAGGATCTGCCGAAGTGTGAAAATTTAATCGGTTGTGGACTTTCCTGGCCTTAAACCACACTGATAAGGGCTGATCAAGTTGTTGGTAAACGGTTTCAGGCGTTCACATATTACGGCAGATAGGATCTTGTAGGCGATGTTGAGGAGACTTATGCCTCTGCAGTTAGCGCAGTTTAGAGGGTATCCTCTTTTGTGGATCGGGCAAACGATGCCGAGGTTCCATTCTTCAGGCATACTTTCTTCCGACCAGATGTGGCTTATGAGTTGGTGGATATTACTTACCAAGTCAACTACGCCGGCTTGATAAACCTCGGCGGGAAGGCCGTCATTTCCGGGTGGTTGGCAGTTTTCGCTGTCGTTGGCAATATTGAATGGTTCGTTCTGCCTGACAGCGGAATGTTGTTCGTCATCGCCTTTTAACAGTCTGCAAAAGTGGTTCTTCACATAAATTTCAGCAACGACTGTGTCTCAACGACGATATTTCCTTGTTCATCTCGACAGGATTCTGTTCGAGCCTTATATCCTTGGCTTTGACGTTTTACACTTTGGTAAAACTCGCAAACATCGTTCCTGGAGTGGCACCTCTCTATATCCTCGATCGCGCGCTTTTCTTGCCCTTTTTTCTTCTTTCTCTTCTTCTCTGCCTGTAGAGCGCAGTTCGGGATTAGAAAAAATGACGTAGACGGACAGAACAATCAAGAAAATCAACTCGGTATACAGATCACAAATTCTATAAGGCTAGGTTTAAAACTTGGCTGCCAAAGATGCAGTGATGGTTGGCTATAATTTCTAAATAAGGGACCGTTCTTCTTAGGCAGTAACAAGCAATGGTATTCGTTATCTTGACATGATAACCCAGTTCTTAGTGCCTAAATTACAAAATATTGATGTGATCAACATGTGGTTTCAATAAGACGGTGCAACATTTTATACAGCTAGAGAAACAATTAAATTACTGGAGTCATTTACATTTTGTAAGAATTATGGAACACCCTTTAGCTTAGGTTAGTTTAGGTTGTAGTGGCTGCAAGCGATGCACACTTAGACCGTAAAGGTACGTTGTGGTACCACTCGGATCTGTCGATATTCTTATACACGTTCGCCTAATTGAACCATTCAGTGCTTACTATGTAGAAGGAGGTTTCTGACATTGATGTTAGTCAGCTCATCTGGGAGTACTCTCCCAGATGAAGTTTCCTTTTTACTGAGAGAGCAGGACAACAGCATGGAAGGTGAGCAATACTTTCCTCCTCTCCTTCGTCTAAGCAGCAGGAGTCATTCCTGAAGAGGCCTAGTCTTCTTGCGTGTAGGCCTATCAGACACCAATAACTATAACAACCTTTACTATAATCAGTTTCAAATCAAGAATTTCGTACAGTATGTTTCCATATTTAAAAGCTCTCTTTTAATAATTTTCATAACATTGGCATCACACTAGATAGCATTAGAATTAAGGCTGAATGTGTGCGCATATTACTGCAAAAGAGTAGACCTAGACGACTTTTCACATAGTGATTTGAGATAATCTATACTGGTTGATTTCGCTTTATCACTTTATCGGTTTGAACAGTGTCCATTTCTTGGATCGTTCATGATCCCGGAGGACTGTCATAAGCAGTCAAAATCATTGGTTTTCCAATAAAGGCCTTATGTGCTTTTGCGCCGGTCAAACAAAGCTTGTCCAGACGTTATCAGTTAAAATTCACTTATTTTATTTCCGATAACGCTATCCATTGTTATTCGACGGAAAACGGTCCAATGGATTTCTCTGCCCAAATTCCAGCCCATACAGCCAAGTGTTATTTAAAAAGAAGTTTTTCGAAATAGTATACATAGTTTAATAGTATAGAATCAACAATTTAGCTGGTGCGCTAATATTTTAAATAAAAATACAAACATCAACAAATTTCATAAAAATGTTTCGTTACACTACTTGTTGACTGAAACATCAAAACTTATCTAAGCACACTTCTTCTATTTCAGATTGAACCTTCGCCCGAATTTCCAAGTTCGTCAAGATCTAGCCGTATCCCGTGAAATGCCAGAATTTCGGAGTGTTGTCAATGCGCTGAAGGATAAGTACGAACCATATCATACGGGAGAGCAAACCTACATCTACGAAGAAGTGGATCCTAGTGTAATAACAACAGATCAAGGGGTAATACCTAATCCAAATCAACCACCCCCTCACTGTTACTATAACTATACTCTATACACAGTACAACTTAAATCTACCACCTTGGCTATGTCAACCTTATGTTAGGCCAGCGCCTGATGTGCATAAGAAAACTATTGAGGAGAAGGTACGAATTGCTCACGATCCGAATACCGTTAAGCGTCATTACTTCGACGACGATGGCAATAAAATTTCGCGTAAAAAAATGAAACGACTCAGGAGGAGAAACCGTCGTCCTAATAAACCTGAAGGAAGGCACGAGCGTAGTCTGGAGAACTGTGACTTGTGCACAAATCCTGTGGTACGCCCAAAGGATATAGTTTGGTTGGTTTATTTACATTAAACTACGATATTGTTTTTTTTATATTGAAGGGAATCAAGTGCGACTTTCGGATGTGTCGCATTTGCTGTCGAGAAAAGTGCTATACGGAGAACTTGGATTGTTCTGGTCACAAATGTTTGATAAAAACACGCCGTGAACGTGCTCAAGAATTTGGAAATAAAGGACCTGAACCATATAACGTAGAGGATGATGAAGATGGTGAAAATCCTGACACAAGTGAAAGTGGCAATGAGAGTGAAACGGAAGTGGATGGAGATAATTGCGTGACGGCAAGGAGTTGATTAACAGTATTGCGTCACAACTATTTAGGTGAATTCAATAAATTGACAGTAATGTTGGAACATTAGTATTGTGTTTTTTTTTTTAACATTTTGTAAAAATATTTTTTTTAAAAAACGCCAAAAATCTAAATTTGTTATCAAAAATGTTTGTGGTAGAATTTTTTGGAAAAGTTTTTTAACAATCATAAAAATAATTTCTAGTTTTAGCCTTGAAATTATTTATCGTAGAAAATGAACTTTGACAAAGAAAAAATATTTTTTCATTGAGAAAAAATTGTCTTTGTTTTTTTCTTTAAAAAAGTCAAGATAATGACACCGATTGGTCTTTCAAAAGATTAAAAAATTCGACACCCTTAGTTGATCTTCTTCCCTTAAAAAAGATAAATGTTATTGTAAACACACAACTTATTAAAAAATTGTCAATAAAACTATTATTTTCGCACCAAAAATTTGTTTTCCTTATCTGCTGCGCTTTATGCAGTCAAAAAAATATGGATGCACAATCTGTCAGATGCTGATGAGACTTATGGCGTTTATGAACATATCTTCTGTACTTTATCTGGGTCTGTTAGATCAAAAATCTGACTTTATGAACACGTCTAACGCAGATCTTTGTTAGGCAGACGTGTTTTCATAAACGTCTGCCTAACAAAGATCTATGATAGATTTATTGCTCTATATTTGTACCACTTTTGACAGCGAACTTCTTTCCCACAAGATTTCATATTAGGGCTTCTGGCGATACCAGAAAAAAACTATAAAACATTGGCCATCATTGGACAGCATGGACAACCGCTAGAGATAAAATGTTAATATCTGTGCACCTAGTTTTGACAAGTTTCTATACTTTCACAATAATGTGGATCCTTTTCAGGCTAGGATAAAGATGGCTTACGCTATGACAAGAAGACTGTTTCAAAGCAGTCAACTTTACTCAAGTGTGAACGTCATTTGATACAATGCTGTGTGGTTTAATGTAGCGCCATTCTACATGGATACAGAGATATGGCTTTTTGAGAGACTGCGGCTCTGATTCAGAACCTGATAATATAAAATACTAACGCAACAAGTTCCTATACAATGGGGCTCAGCTGAATAGAACAGACAATTTCCTTAGTAAGATGATGCGAAGGCAAGTTGCAAGGCCGATGGATAGCGGCTAATCTGGACGCGGTTCGTCGAAAATGCTCTGGAGCTTCTCGGCTTTAGCACAACGATAACAGATCGCAATAGAACTGGTACCGAAAGCCAGCATACCGAATTTTGGTGGCTATTACCGATGAGAAAATTGTTTCTGCACTCCCTTACGCTAGGTTTATTAAGATAACATGTGGGTATTCGATAATGCTTGGTTAGCCATTATGGATCGCATTCGAGATGTGCCCGATTTTAAGCGTCGGTCGATCTAGGATGCTGGCCAGGATGCCAAACGTGCTATTGGGATGACAACCACTCTTGGCTAACTTTAGGTTTATGTTGAACAAATTTATTTAAAAAAATGACGATATTGTATCGAACCAAACCTAATCGTTGTGCAGCCCCATAGCAATATTACTTTACTTTGTTGCCATCAAAGAACATCTTCGAGAACACACAACAACTCATAAATTAAGTTATTGGTTCAAAAGTCGCTATGTTTTTGTGTGTCAAAATTAATCAAACAAGAAAAACAGCGGAACTTATATTGAACCAACAAATATTTCTATTAATTGCAGATTAAACTTCGCATCAACTAAGGCCGTGTGTCAATTTCGTTAAAATGCGGGTTAAATTTTATCCACTGGCTAGTTTTTGACATTTCCATAGGGGTAAAATCAAATTGGCTTTTTGCTATGTCATTTTGGGATTTTATTTGAATAATATTTTCAATAGTTTCCCAAGAGAATTGAAACAAAATTCCTTTCTTTAAATGTTCTCGTCTTAAAATAATACGGAATGGATTTTAGAGACATCAAGGAAAATCCCTAAATTATATATTGTTATCAGTAACAAAAATGCTGTATGATTGGTGTTCATGAGTTTATCCATTGATCTTGGTGGCCAATTGACAGGTCCATTCCGCGAAATAGTCGAATGTTTCCTTCAATAAATCGATAGTGACGTGCGCTGTGTGGCATGTAGCTCCATTTTGTTAGACTCTCAAGCATCATTTCGGAAGAAGTATGGCCCAATCTCCACCAGCCTATAGAGCACACCAAAAAGTCAGTTTTTGTGGATGTAATGGCGTCTCAAGGGTCTCATATAGATTTTCTTCACTCCAAAAGCGGCAATTTTGCTTGTCGACGTAGCCATTCAAACGAAAATGAGCCTCATTACGGAAAAAAAAAATTCGATGAAAATCAGCATCGAGATGAATCTCACCTTCGGCCCATACATCAAAATCATGACGCATTGCATGGCCTCGCGGCTTTATTTCTTGCAAAAGCTGGATCTTGTAAGGTCGTAAGCCATGATCTTTGCGCAAAGCCTTCCATAAAGTTGATGACAAAGCTCCAAAAAAATATCGTTTATATGTTATGTTACTTACACAGCGAAGAAAATAATAGGCATACGAAGAGCTGCAAAACAAATTATTTTAGTACCTACCAGCTAAACTCATGCACCCCTTCATCTTTTTGTCACAAAAAAATTCTGATTTTTCTCCCTCATTTTTGTGATACGAACGTTGTGATCCAATGTAAAAAGTGTCGACAAAATTGTGTATGAGTTGTTTTTTTCTGGGTTTTATTGTCTGTGCTCAAAGTATATGGATCGACTCAGAATCGCTAGCTGAGTCGATCTAGCCATGGCTGTCTGTCCGTCCGTCTGTATATCACCGATTTTTGGGCCTTAATTTTGAGCTAAATTGATGAAATTTGGTATATAAACTCGCTATCCATCAAAGCAGACGTTTTAAGAAAAACGTTTTTTTGCCAAACGGTAAAGAATTTTTAAAAAAGTACCTGAACAACATATGAAGTCAATCCCAAAATCTTTATTTCGCCACACCCACTTTTTGGGGGCGTTTTCAGTAAAAACATTATAATCTTAAATCATTGGGTTTTATAAGACAAACATTTTGTCTATATATCATTTTCATCTACGTCCACTGAGGGGCGTATTCCCACAAAAACCATTTGTATACCCGACTTCAAGGCATTTGCAATAGAATTTTTTTTTTGTCGAGCCACAAATGATTTTCATAAACTGTCTAAACAATATTTTGTGACAAGGTAATTTTCTATTTTGGGGATATTTATTTTGAGAGTGTAATGGGATAGGGTATAAAACGATCCGCACAGGATTATTGTAGCCTTCGCATATGTTTTTATTTCTATTTTTATAATTTCACACACTTTATTAATATTGCTGTGTTCATCTTGATAATTTGTGTTTCACTTTGAACAACTTACAATTTCGTATTTGTAAATAATCCAAAAATTAATATTCCCGGCATATACCATATCTCATTGTTTTCCTGCATGTAATTTTGACGTTTTAATGAAGAGAGATTGTGATGGAGATAATCTCATAAACAACTCTATGTCACGACAAAACAAATCTGAAATCTTGTTTCACTGGTAATAAAAACGATTAAATTTCAGATCAAAATCCAGATTTACCAATGGAAAACGCCATTAGTTTTCCGCATTGAAAAAGTGATGTGTCTGATTTTTTTGTAACATATGTAAAGTTGGCTATACTATATAATTTCAAAATAATTCAAACGCGGTCTCGCTCTTTTAGTGGTAAGCAGAATAAGTAGGTTCTTAAGCACTAACAAACTGTTATAATGGCATGGAAATCGCCATAAATTATCTTCGTATAATTTTCATTACCTTCATGCTTCATCCAATGATTTCATGGTTAGTTTCGCAATACCTTACGAACGCATCCTATTTTAAGAAAAGTTGCATTGTGTTCCTACCCTAGCAACTTTTGACAGTTAGCTCCACACGTGCGACGTTTACCAATGACATTTGTTTATTTACAAATTTAACGAAAACATCTTGGCTTCAGCAACAGAAGTTCTTAAATATGGAAACAACTAAAGGGTTTTATGATTTATGTGTTCCCTTGAACAAGGATCCAAAAAATATGAAAGCCATCGTGAATGAACTAATTGAACGTAAGTGTACAATTCCAGTAAAAAATAACCTCACGAAATCTAACTTTCTAGTTGGTTACAAGACGATAGCAATCGAGGAAATATTTGATCATTCAAAGAAGGATACTGCCAAGAGAGGACCGGAGATATTTCCAGCACCAGCAGACATAAGTCATCTTGATGAATTTAAAAATCGTATTAAAATCCTGCACCGACTGACCATTATATATATCGATGTTGCCGTCTCACATGCGATGGTGAGTTACAAAAACCGACTTTCCTCATCATGGCATTGCAACCTTTAATTTTCCAGACGAATTCGTTGAATATCAAAAAATTCAACATAATCGCTGGCCTTCCAAAGACAGATCCCGCCTTAACTGTAAGTCGATAGAAATGTTTTTTACTTTGAAAATGTTTATTGGTTTAACTTTTTCCAGCACTGCTGCACAACGTTCAATGGAGACATAGTCACCTTTGATCCAGAAGGCGGGAAATTGTTGGTTAACAGAAAAAACTACCAAGTCGCTGTCAAGCGTGGTGTTTTCTTTGAAATTAAATATTCCCCAGTGATAACAAACTCCAACGTTCGGAAAGATGTCATCAAACTGACACACAATTACCATGCGAAGGGCAAGTCGAAGAGCATCATTTTAACAAGCGGTGCCAAAGATGTTTTTGATTTGAGGGGTCCATACGATATTAGTAATTTGTATGTGTTTATATCGAAAGTTGGTGTGCTTATGATGACATTCATTCTTTATCAACAGAGCTCTGTTATTTGGACTATCTGAGGATCAAGGAAAGAATTCTATTGGGAGTACGTGTCGCCAGCTTATTCTTCGAGCAGGTGGGTACTATTAAATAAACCGAGTGGTATTTTTAATTCAACTGACGACTTTTTAGAATCAAGACGGTTGGGTAAAACTATTATGTTCGCAAAAGGTGCTGGCCCCATCATCCTGTCATCGTCATCTGGAGAAGATTCATCAGATGAAAGCGGAGATCATGATAGAGAAGATGAAGATGATGATATGACTGAACAACCAATTAAAAAGAAGAAATTGTCTTGATAGATTATGGTTTTTTCTTAGTCCAACTCCAAGTACAGGAGATCATTTAAGCAAAGCACATAAATGGGGGTCCTGAGCGTTCCGATCATCGTGACAAAGGGTTGCTAATTTATGGAACAGCAGCAGCAATAAGTTGTGTTGACCAACATGTTATAACGGCATTAAGTAAAGTGTTTTTGCGAAAAGACGTAAATTTGGCAATACGCTTTAACACGCCTTACCAGTTAGCAATATTTCAAAAGTTGCGCCAGCTTACATATTTCGTCAGAAAAAATCTTCTGCTCAATGTTGAGGCACCAGATGGCCCTGTGACTGAAAATGATCGCTTTTCGTGTACATCAAGTAATGGATGCTTAGATTTCCATCTTCGGAAACACAACATTCGTTTCTGTACCTAGAACTGTGATAATACTAAGCGGGAAAGGTGAAGTCGAAGAACAATCTTTACGGAACCATGTCTAGTTTTGGTATACCGCCCAAACTCGTTCGTCTGGGCAGGATTACGATGGAGAATTCTCGAAGCTGTTTCTTCCGCAAACAAAGCAATTTACAGGCAACCCTGATCATCCCAGTCCTTCACTAAGATGCTTCAGCATGGACCATATCAAAAACGGATTAAGAAATCCTTGGTCGTTTTGAGAGAAAAAAATCTTCGGTCCGTTTTGCGTTGACGGGCTATGGAGGCGAAGATTCAAACAAGACCTATACGAGCTGTACAGCGACTTGCCCCTGGTCAAAAAAAAACTCCGCATTGGGCGTTTAAGATATGTAGAGCGATCTGGAGCGCAAACTTGAAGTGCGCAGCTGGAGGCAGTTAGCTAAGAGCCGGGCTAATTGGAGAAGCATTTTCGTTGCGGCCTAGGTTCATTCCGGAGTGTAGCGCCACTTAAGTAAGTAAGTAAGTAATATTTTTCGTTCCTCCAAAATGAATCACATCCATTCCAATGAGGTGTGTTCACTTTTTCGTTTGTTCCAATCTGCCATTAGTCTTTTGTATGACCATCGCTAACCTCAAGAATGGTTGTTCCCTCGCAGTGGTTATTTGAATGATCCAATCCAATGAATGCTATACATATACATAACATACATATACATAACATCCCAAGTAAAATTTCAGTTCCAGCATATTTTGTGTTCCAATAATGCGTCTAGCTTCTTCTTCTGAATAAAGCCCAACTACGACCAGGTCTTGAATGCTGTTCTAATTTTGGAATTCAGCCACAAAACACATACCTCTTACAGAAGAATCTTTCCTTACTTCAAAGCTGCAACCTTTGGAACAGCGGTGACATGTGGAGATTCGCTGTCCTTTTGTAACCGATATGTTCCAAAGAGCTTAGAGAAATGATCCCTAAACTCGATGCGAGTTCTGCAAGAAAGTTCTTATTCATTTGCGCTCAAAGACATGAAACTTTACCATACTTGATTGGTTTAAGTTCAACCACACTGGTCTCGGATGCAATTTATTTGGTCATTATAATACGATACTGCTTTTCAATCCTGGGTACTCATTCGTTCTCATTCCGTAGCATTTTAAACGATTATCGTTGACGATAGTGTAGGAGACTTGCTAGGTACGTAGCTTGTAATTTTTATTGTGTGTGTGCACATGTATTGAAATTACACGGTACGTATCCAGAAAGTTTCCTTCTTTATCGTCAACGAATATCATTTTGAAATTGAAGGAATGAGTATGCTGGTTCTGGGTACTCATTCCGTAACTTTCAAAATTTATCGTTGACGATAGTGAAGGAGACTTTCTGGATACCTACTGTGTGAATTATATAAATGTGCACACACACAATATAAAAATTATACTCCACGTACCCAGAAAATCTCCTACACTATCATCAGCGATTATCATTTCAAAAGTTACGGAATGTTCAACCTGATTTTTGCATTTCAGTTAAATTTGCAGGAGTACCTTTAATGCTCTTAGGCCTCACTTAACCAGTAGTATTTCCTGGTTTATTGCACACCGCTTAAGTGCGTTCCCTCTTAATTGCTTTAAAACTCAACAGCACTCAAAATTTTACACAGAAATTTGTTATAAATTCAGATTGCAGTGTGCGAACATACCCTTATGAACATCGAAAACATCCATTTTCAATTCTGTAATTGAATTATAAAACGAGAACAAAGTGGTAACTGTTTTGTAAATAATAAATTTCTAGAAATAAGAGTGCGTTTCAAAAAATAATTGTGATACATAAAACAAAAATGCGTTTAAAATTCGAAGCCCGGCTTCATTATTCTACAATATGCTGAAAAATTCCCACTTAAATAAGTTTCCCTGTTAATGGCATTGCCATATTCTGAGACTTTTTAAAAATTCATACAATTTTCCCGTTTAAATGCACGTGTAAAAAAACGGTTGTAGAGCAATAAGAGATGGCGCTGCAGTGAGATCTTAGTCCACTTGACATGCGTTCGGCTTCGACATTTCACATTGATCTGTTGCTGATAAAGGGCCGTCCGGAATGCATAGCTGTAGCTGAAGCTTAAATCTTAGTCAGGCCGTGTTTACGGCCAACGCTAGTAAGCGAGTGCGCTTGTCCGGGTTGCTCCGCGCTGGAGCTGGTATGTGCGCTAGTGCTAATGCGCTAGTAAAAAAAAACAGACGATTTTTCACACTAGTTCAACCTATTAAACTTCAAAATCACATGAGTTTTGATATACAAATTACAAACGTGGACTAGCTCGGGCTAGGGCGAACGCAAAAAGCTTGATCTGCGAACACTTTATTGATGAACTATACCTATATATGTATATACCTATAACTATACCTTACTAGCGTTTTTCGTAACCGCGGCCTCAGAATGCAACCCGTAAGCGATTAAGGGTAGCCCAGAATGCATATCTGTAGCTGACGATTGTAGCTGAGTCATAAGTTAAAAACAAGACAAACAGGAAGCGCTTACACAATGTCTATCTTCACGAATCTGTAGCTTGAAGTTGAACGTGCCTGTTCACACATCCCTGATTTTCATCGATTAGTGTTGATGCGCAGGGAAATATGTGTAAGAGGAGGGAAATGAAAAATTACTCCACAATTTATATTTGTTCGGTGAGTATCTTTGATGTTCTCTTTTATGGTCGGTCCTATTCCATCGTTCCAGATAAGTCAAATTTATTCCAATTATGTTTTAGCTCGCGGATAGAAAGGTAGCATTACATTACAAGTTTCCCTCTTGCACAAGAAAATTTTCTTTCCGCCATGGTATATATCCCCACGATCCTCTCTGTCGTAGAACGTAGACACTCGATATCGTGCGAGAATTCAGTTTTCGCCATTTTTAAATAAGGGAAGAGCAGAGAGAAATGAAAATACGCAGAATAATGTTCATAGCGAGTGAACAATGTCCCTCCCGTGTGAGCTGCGACAATGGAGGCAACTTCATGCAAGAAATTTATCTCTCTTTTGACAGCGCTACAAGATACTAGCTACAGATACGCATTGGCCGTGTTTCGGATTTCAGATTATGACTCAAAGAAAAGATGAGGTAATGTGGAACGCCAAATCTTACTGAATGTTAAGGTGACTATTCTAAACTTTATGTTTACATTTCGTTTTCTCATATTTATAGATTTTTATGAACTTTTATCAATTCAGAATAATTATTCTGTATCAAAAATGTCTTAAATAAACCTATAATATTGGATAAGTTTAATTAAATCAAAAATACCTTCTTTACAGGTCGAAGAAAAAACAGCTGTTTCATTCATATCTAAGGCCGTGTGTCAATTGCGCTAAAATTTTAGCCAGTGGGTAATTTTTGACATTAGTACGATGCAGAAAAGTTAAAAATTAAACAGTGGATAAAATGTAACCCTCTTTTTAACACAATTGACACACGGCCTAAGTGCACATGCATTTATTTTCATTCCAGTCATTTCTCCTTCAATGTCACGTGACAAAAGTGGTTTATTGTGACTGATCCAGGACATGGATTCACCATTAAGGGCCTAGTTATAGCTATCATTGAAAACCCTCATTGGAAATTTTCTTTTGTTGCTTGTGGCTTTTTTAAAAATTCAGTCATTGGCGAGTTGGAGTCAAAACAATGCTTATGAATTTTAGAACATGATTATCCAAAAATATTTTAAATTTCAATTATAGTTTTCGCAGAATATGCCGCGGCATCCTCCATAAACCAGAGATCGCCCAAATTCATGTATTTAATTTCAATAAAAAAAAAATCCGTCAATGTGGCTTCATAGCGCCCACCGTTGACCAAAACTTTGTTCCCAGCTATATTTTTGAAGAAAAATGGTCCAATGAAACCACCACTCTACAATCCGCACCAAACTCACTCTCGGCTTCTCGGCAATAATGTGCGGGTATTCTGAGCCCCAGGCAATTTTGTTTGTTAACGTGGCCGCCGAGAGCTGCCGTTGCCAATCAGATGGATTTTCACCTAATTGATTAAAAATTTATGGTTTTTTGTCGTGAACGGAACCTGAGTTCAGATTGACTTTTGTTTCTTTGGCTGCGTTCCGAACCAAACAAGGCAGAAATTTTACAAGTACAAGAGCTAATTTAGCTCTGAACTGCCATGAAGATGTGGTTGATTTCAATTAAAATGACGGATATTGCATTTTTATTTTAGTTAGTTTTCACTTTTCTGATTAAGACAAATAATTTTGAACAGATAAATATAAACCGATACATATATAAACAAAATCAATTTCAAACTATGATTTTCAAATCACTTTAACTGCTTACTACTCAGATCTAATCTCAAGTTCGCAATGTAAGTGTTGTCTATAACCAAAGCCTTGCAACCTCATTAATTTACTGAACCTACTGTCTATGAATATAAAAAGTCAGTGTCATAAGAGTTTAAGTGGGGAAAGCCTAATGAAATAGAACAAGTTTTTTAAGTGCTGTGTTAACTCTGAGTCAACCCAGAGTCGACTAACCTTGAATTAAATTTAATCTAGAGTTAACTCATGAAGCAGTTTTCAGTGCAGGATTAATTTTAATGCTATGAGTGGTAATTCAATATTACGCAATATAACACTGCTAGTTTATCGATTTTACTGTCATGAAGTTATCGATATTGATATATTCTTAAGCAGCACAGTTTTTCTGTTTTTAGCTGCATTGTCTCCTTCTCAAAAACAAAAATGTTATAAAAATGATAAACCCAACTAACGATTTCGCTTCAATAAAGCATCGATGCTATTTCCATCCCAGCAAATATTGCCTGTTTGATGTCTTATTTGGCGCAGTTTGAGGAATTAAATTCTTGCGAAGTTTAACCGAAACATCTGTTGTATGTATACACATCTCCGGAATTTTACAACTGCCTTACAAAAGTTATGCCATCATAACTTCGGTTATGCTTCTGAATTTCCCTGCATATTGTCTTAAACAAATGTTCACATAAATAGAGTTGAAAATAATTGTTTAATTGCTATTTTATGATTTGTCAAAAACATCTGATCATTTAATCCAGGATTAGCTCACCAATGTTGCTAAGCTAACTCAAAGTTATCTCGGGATTTAAATTTTCTAAAACTACTTTCTCGAGTTAATCCCGAAACTAGGATTATCTCGCACTGAAATACTTTCTATTTGGGTTTTTAGATTTTCCTCTATTATCTCAGTTTTTTTACGTGCTGAATCGAGCATAACATAAACAAAAGTGATGCCTGCTTTTTTTTGTAACTATAAGCGTGCCATTTGACAGCTTGTTTCTTTGGGATATGTTCTTAGATATTGATGAAACTATAAATAAAAAAAGGTACAAGAAAGATTGTTATATATTCATTTTTTTAAACATCTATGTTGCGTGCGTGTCATTATATAAACGGCATAACATCCTTTTCAAAATATCATTTAAACTCCTTTTAAACAAAGCCGATGCAACCACCACCCTAACCAGTTGTCACGTCGAACCACAGCTATAAATACTGGCGCTACTATCCCACATAAGCAAAAATCAACCGCCACCAAACTTCGCTCTTTTCCCAATCAGATGTCTCTCTTCCTCCTCTATGTTCGCCTATCATGCTTTCTCATTCTCACCCAAAAACTTCTTTAAGTATGTATTTTTTTCATTTCTCACATCTTCCTCGGTTTTTGCTCCCTTTACATAAAAATTCTTAAAAACAAAATGGAGGTCTTTGATGTGGTGCGTACGTTTTGTTGAGTGTCAAGTAAAACTTCAAATTTCGGTAATAAAAACTAAAAATCAATTCATAAATTAATGAAAAATTAACTCCCCAACCGGTATTGAATAGTTTGTGTAATAAAGATTTGCAAAGATTTCCGTAATAACTGCAGAAATAGTTTTCCGAAAAAATGCAATCAGAATTTTTCGTCTTCCCCTTGTAAAGTGTGATGTCTGGCAGTGGGTTTTAATACAGAATTTCGTTCTATTTATTTATTTTGTTGGTATCTTTTTGAGCGACGTTTAGCATTTTGTTTGTGTTATTCTTCTTAAACGGGAATAAAGTGAAAAGTGTTAAATTTTATAAAAAAAAAAAAAAAAATTGCCAAAGGAAAAAGTTTTTTTTTTCTATCGGTCGTTTGAAGACTTGCGAAAAGATGGTGGAAGTTACGGCGAGAGTAAAAGAGTGAGAAAGAGAAGGCAGACAATTGGGTTTGATTTTTTTTTGTTAATTCTTATCCCGTGTGTTCGCTTCTTCTCGTGTAATTAATTGAATTTTTTTTTACAAGAAATTGAAATAAGACGTATGGAGAATAATTCCAAATCGAAATGACATGAGAAGGAGACAATTTGCATGGAAAAAGTGTCGCGATTGTAATATTGGATAAAATGGGTGTTGGAGAATAAAACGAGAACACAAATCAAGTGTTGGATTGGTGCGATTCGAGAGCGAAAGAGAGTTTTGTAACACCGAAGAAAAGATGGTGGTAAATGCTACTCTTCTGCGGTGTTGTCTGTCCGGTCATCGTCAATAATTTTTTTTTTTTTTACTTCTTTTTCGTTAATTTTTTTGGTCTGTCCCCCTTCATATTCTTTGTGATTTGTGTACTTCGTTTTGTGTTTGAATTAACAACAAAAAAAACAGAAAAACGCCGCTTGTGGAAATGAAGAAACAAAAACGCGGCTGCGGTACACAATTAAATTAATTTTTTCCGTTTTCTCCCTCTCTTGTATGCGCTTCATCTGAGTTTGGAGTGTAGTACAGAGGAATGAACGTAATTATAATTATGCATGTGTATGTATCTTCCGATTTGCAATAAAAAAAAACGAAACATAAGACAAAAAGAAAAATCCATATAATCGAGGCATATTGGCGCTTTTGTATGCAAAAAAAAATTAAGCATGAACGAAAGACTGAAAGAGGACGATGAACAACTCGAAGGTACCTACTCATTTTGTGTTAAGTAAAGAAAAGAATACAAATTCCAAGTAACCGAGGATAATAATAGACGAATTAACTCACTCTTTTCCCTAATTTGCAATGACTTCTCTTTCTCGCTGGTGCGGTTGTCCTTAATTCGCTAATTTTTTGTGAACATAAAAAACTAGTGTGTGTTAACATATTTTTTATTTTTCGTGTTTGATAAAACGTGAAAAACTATTTGAACGTGGTAAATGCAGCCATTTGCATTCAATCAGAGATGGCGACATTGACAGACGGTGCACCTTGCGTTGCATTATCGTGATTTTCGCCCTAAAGGTACGTACATACTTTTTTTTTGACAACTAAAAGAATTTTTTTATATTGGAAATGTCAATTGTTATTATAGTTAGTGGTTTTGTGTAAATTGAGAGTTTTTGGTAAAAAATGGAGTTTTTTGCAACATTAGTGAGGCAGCAAATGATTTTCGTAATTTCATCACCAACATCTTCGTCGTTGTCGTGTGGTTTGTAGGTACATGTCGGCCTCTTCGCCATATCGGTGAGGTGAACGAAGAAAACCAACAACAACAATACCAGCAGGCTACTTAAATTAACTCTCTTGCTTATGATGATGATGCTCTCTTGTACTCGACAATCATGTGTATATAAAAGTTCGCTGTGTACTCGACATTTGTCGAACACACGCGTTTTCTTTTTTATTTAATTGAATTTTTTTTGTTCTTATTTGTGTGTTGATTACACTTTTTTCCTCTGCTGCTTCCACATTTTATATCTCACATCGCTCTCATTTATATTATAATAATTTTTTTTTCTTTTGTAAAACGCAACCATTGCCCCCACACAAAAAAGGATACATACCCTAGTTTTTTCTAACTGCAAGGGGATTTTCAAAAGTTTTGATTTTCTCTCGGTGTACATGACACTTTTTGCCATTGAACTGTTTGTGTACAGTGTATCTTGTATCCTGTCGTGTGCCAAGCGGCTAGGTACACTTGACACATTCGATGTTTTTACAAACAATTTCACGTTTTCTCTTCTTTTTGGTGTGATTTTCTATTTTTGTTGTTGTTTTCTTTTGTTTGGCATTCTAGAAAGTGGTTCTCATTCTGTTTTACTTTTTTTTTTGTATGTGTGTTCAAATATTTAGCTTGGTGCTAATAATTTTTCTCCCATCAAATCGCTTGTTTTCTTCTATATTTGATCAATAAAATATACGAGTTACGATTTAATGAATATATGTGATCATATATTCGTACGCGGACCCGTACTCAAACCCCTTTGACCATAATTGATGTATGTGTGTGACCTAATGTTTAAATATGATTGCTACCCTAGGAAAAAAAAAGTGACGCATTTGTTGTAGACGCCCTAATCCGGTATTTAACAGGAAGGAGGGGGTTATTTGACACCCTATTATTTAATATCCTATCTATAGAACGACCAGGTACATTTCAACAACAATCGAACGATTATTGTGTAACGTTTCTATGTGTGTTTGATGCGAAGCGCGTAAGCAGCAATATGCGAATAAAATGGTGATTAGAAGTTCTCTACAACATGTAGACTTGAAATGTCCTTAAATGGCTTTTTGAAATATTTGTTGAAATTTTTTGCCAACATTAGAGGGACTTTAATGTGATCCTGCAATGTATTGCGCTGCGACTAGGCGATACACACCGTATGAGTTTAGGGGAGAGTTCAGCTCAGCTGAAGGTCTCGGTTAGTTTGCCTGCGGTCAAGGTCACGATAAATGTGTGTAAACGCTGATAGAGTATTGAAGAATACCTACCTCACAGTACATTTGTGTGTTTCATATATTTTATCTTGTTCGAAAAAAAAAAAAATTTAGTCACATGCACAACTACGAAAAGGCCTGACGCACATGTTGACATTTATGGGTTTTTGAGTTTAGAAATTAGTTACCCAGGTATACAGAAGGGATACACGAAAACGACGATTGTCGGCAATGGTTCATTTTACAACTGTCATCCCTCCCATGCGTAAATTTCTTTTGGTAAAAATTCGTAAACTGTCAAAATGTCATTTGGTGTTTAAAAGTTAAAGAAAACGAATATGTTATTAAATTTACTGGATAAAACGGGTTCTTGAAGCTTTTCGCAAATGTATATTCTCTAAAGCTTAAGAGTTTAATAGATTTTTACTGAAACATAACTTGAAATAGTCGAGGAAAAGATGATTGATGTGTCTCAACTGACTTGATACATATCAAATTTGGTCTATGGTCAATCCCCCAGGACGGGAGCCACACTGGTACGTTACAATATAAGGTATTGCGGAATGATATGGATACAAAAATGCCCATTCCGAGTACCCTAATTTTTACAAATGAGGACATGTCTGACCTAAGCATATGAACCTGTTGATACCTACATCATTTGAGGTGTGATGAAAATGTATTTGTCAAGATGCAGAAGGTGTCAATGAACTCTGCTCTTATGCCGAGAAAGCAGAAGAGATGATCCATAAAAGAAAATAATAACTCTGCACTGTTAGTAATTGGTTCTATATCGCAGATAGTTTGTAATTGGCGTCAGTGAATATACAGATTAATTTTGCGTCTCAAGATCTTTTAACTCGGTTTTGACACAATTCATGTTCAAGCTATTAAGTTTTTTGAAAATGTAATATTCAACTCGTATTTGGCGTTGCCGACATTACAACGCGGATGGCAGCGTGAAAATTTGACCTATGGGAACGTATCACATTCAAAATAGTTTAGGCATTTAGGAAATCCAATGGACCGGACGGAATTTCCATATGGACCTGGCCGATTCTCACTGAGTTGGTAGAAAATTACAAATCAAAATTGAATATAAGTATTTCCTCAAAACTACAGACTAAAGTACTTAAGTGACGTTACAGCACGCGGTTGCTATATTATTAGTTATGCACATTGCACATCATGAAAGGTCGGTTACGCGCCCACTGCTGCGTCTAGCACCTGTTTGATGATGTCTTCATGATTCCTTATCGCTATCTTAAATTCAAACTTTGTTTTTACTCTAGTTTTTGACCATTTGTTTGTCAATGTTACCTTAGGGTAACTCGCCCAGACCAGAGAAATTGGGCGAGGTTTGCTTTCAGAAACATGATTTTCATTTTTGTTTCTTAGAAACCATTTTGAAACAGTTGCGAAATTCACTCTGCTAGCCACTCTTACCTAATTTAAGGAAATAAGAGTGGCTGCCAGCTTTCGCCAGCACATGTAGATCATTTTGGTCCATTGTGATACCACGTGCATCTTGTCCATTCTCCTTTCTATCAGTGGAAAAACAATTTTGAGTTTTCGATGAAGCGAAAGAGTCTTTTCACTTCCATTTTGGTCAAATCACAAAAATATTTAAATTTGTATTTTACTGATAAATTAAATTTTGTTAAAAGGTGTGGACTAAAAATTATTTTCAAATTTACGCTTAAACTTGCCATCAAGTTTCAAAATCTGCGCAAAATCAGTAGCAACACAACAGAATATAGAAAATAAAAATTTATAAGATATACTCTTCATTTTGTTAATGTCAGGTCATGCACAGATTTGCAAACTTATTCCTGTATTGGATTTATGAATAAAGGGCTTGTAGTCCAACACCAAATATTTTTTATCTTACGTCAACATGTTCGTACTGACCAATATAAAGTGCGACCGCAGTTGCTTTTCATTGAGTTTATTGCAATAATCGAGTCAAAAAAATATAGGCGCCAAAATAAGACAATAAGTTTGACACTACAAAAAAAAAACCAGAACTTTAATAAAAATGATCGTAAAAAATTTAAAACTCAAAATGTTTTACAAAAAGAAAAAATTGATAAATTTTTGATTGGCTCTTTTGGACGCAGAATTTATTTTCCACAGCTGACTCGTGTAAATTTTGCACAGCTAAAATGTTGCTCAGGGAAGCATTATTTTGTACAGCCCATCGAAGGCAAATGATTAATGCTTGAATTGCAGCCCCTGCTTTAACTTGTCAATGGGGATTCATCAACTGCATTTCCTTCATTACTTTCGATTCTCCTGCTCCCGGATTGCTACAAGTCGGTTCCTAATCGGTTTAATTTTTGTCAATCCGATCATTAATCGGTGATATTATTACGCGGTCTTCTAGTATTTGGTTCCTAAGACACTCAAAGGTATCATCTTTCTCGTAATCATTACTTGGCTTCATCAAAGGGTTCATGCACTTTTATATTGACGTTTATTGCATATTGCCCCATGCATTACCTAAGAGTCATACGGAGTGCCTAAAGTTGAATTTTAGCCTCCAAATATGACTCCTGAGTTCCGTCCAAATGTACTTTTGTAATACAGTTTGGTCAAGTTGATCACATTTTGATAGATTAATGGAGAATGAATATCATTCCATCATCATTTTTCAGCTCGCCGTCCTTTGGATGGGGGTCGATGTTGCGTTGTCCAACAGCAACAGAGCCCTCTTCGAAAGATTTTTACACCCAACAAACTGTGTTATACCTTAATAAAGAAACAAAAAAGAAAATGTTATAAAAGTCCATCTAATATATTAAACATGTTACCTATGGCACAAACGTTGAGTGAAATCATTCTTCAAAAAACAAGAATGTAGTCCATGGTTTTTTGTTGTCTTTATAAAGGACAGATTTATTTTTGAAATTTTGAAATGTTCTAGTATTTAGGGCTTTCCCAATGACGAATAGTTTTATTTTGTGAATCCCAGATATATTCGTGCAAGAAAGAAAGGTAATTCTCTCTTTGCTTGTCGTCCGACCTAGAGCGGTTGCTTCTTTAAGATTAACAAGGGTTTTATTTGACAACTTTTAAAGGTGCGACTTCCATTTCTTTTTTTAAATTTGAAAACCATCCATTGCTGGCACCAAAGGATGTTGGTTTTTCTGTGATCCTGTTTGACTATTTACAAGGCTGTGCCTTAAGAACTTCCTAAAGCCTTCCTCCATACATAAAAACTTAAACGCTCTTAAAGTACTCGTTTTCCTTATCCAAATTAAGAATTTGCAACAAATTTTGTTAGCGCTCTTTCTTTCCTCTTCATACTTGTGTTGGACTTGTTCACCTTATAATTATCAGAAAGCGATTTAACAGTCACACCCTTATTTATTTGATCTGAAATTTTACTTTTTTTGCTTAATAGAAAGATTTGGAACTCCAACTCATAACTAATGTACACAGTAATGCGACTAACGACTACAGAGGAAAATGCACGAAAACTACGCTATACAAAACGCCCACATCAAGTCACAAACATTTGTATAAAAGGTACAGCAAATAACTGTAAAATAACCGCTCAGGCATAGCAAAAATAAACAAGAAGGGAAATATATACAAACAGCGAACGAAAAGAAGTTCATGAAACAAAAGTTGCTTTTATCGAGTCACCATTTTTTGAGGAGTTGCAACTACTGAGTCAACAATGATAAGATTTAAGGCATGGCTTTTATCAAGAATTGCACGGTGTTGATGTTTACTTTTATTGAGGTCGCACTGTATATGAAAACGCTCCTAAAATGTGAGGCGTGGGTTAAAATCATTTATGTTCGAAATGTTTATAGAAATACTATCCAACCAATTTCGTCAAACTTTTTTTTCGAATTGACTTAAAATTTACCCAAAAACCTTTCTTTTTTTTGCAGAAAACGCCACCAAAAAGTGGACATGCCAAAAAAGTTTATGTGTACAAAGTGTAGATTTTTAGATTTTCTAAATATTTTGCTCAGACACGTAATCACAATTCCCTAAAGTTTGGGCAAAAAGTGGACGGATTTCGAAATTTTTAACTCCCTCTGTTTCGTCGAACATAGACTCTACATATCAAATTATGAAACAAATTTACTTCAGAAGAAATGCCCTTTTTTTATTACAAAACATACAACAGGCTCGTTAGTACTTAGGGCAGAGCTTTTCCGCAACCATTAATGTATGCGTGTGTACATAATGCATGATGTCGGGACCTCTTTTTTATACTGACTCCGAATGTTCTTCCTAAATTCTTCATTTTGGCAATGCTGTGTACCCCACTCCATAAAATTGCTGCCACACTTGTTTTTAGTCGAAAACAAAGACATGTCCAAATACACACAATTTGTATGGAAATTCTACCCTCAAGATTAAATTTTATTTTCATCATAACTTCTAAATTGTGAGCGATATTTTAAATAGATAAATCATCAGCACGCAGAGACACATTCTCGCAACTTAGTCGTTTGGATTCGGCATAAGACAGGAGGTATATCCGTCGTGCAAGAAGACATGTGAAAAAAGGGTATTAACGATTAATCTCTGGCGAGCACTCTACTTCTTTCGCGTTTTAGGTGTTAAGCCGGCTACACACACGCAGTTTTAACTGTCCGGTTTGCCTGTTCTGGCCGCCTGCGCAGTTATAACTGAACGTGAGTATGATAAAGTTGTCAGTTTTTTTTTGGCTTGCGCAGGCCGTCGGAGAAAAATCGAAAATTCAATCGTTTTGCCTGTTCAGTCCGCTTTCATATTAATAACGTCACAATAATTTTTCTTTTTTTGTACTGAAAAACTAGGTTTGAAACTTCGATTACCCGTCAGGCATATCGTTATCACCAAATTTCGCACCAAATTTACTTTGTTGGACATTAAACCTTCGGCTCGCATGCGTAGAGTGCATATGTATATTGCAGTCGTAGATTCCAATGTTGATGAATATCGTGAAAAGTCAATTCGTAGCCGTTCTCAGCAATTGGGCAGCGCAACGTGTTGATTTCGGTTTGAAAGCCTATAAAATTCAAATTGTACATGAATGGAAGCCAAATGACCTACCACAAGGTCTAATTTTTGATGAATGGGCCTTAGAATAGCTCCATGAAAATCCGCTGTCGAAAAATTGTGTTTAGCGATGAGGCTCATTTCTGGCTCAACGGATACGTAAATAAGCAAAACTGTCGCATCTGGAGTGATGAAAACCACATGCCATACAAGAATTACCGATGCATCCCGAAAAAACGGCGGTTTGGTGTGGTTTACAGGCTGGTGGCATCATTGGTGCATTTTTGTTCAAAGACAACCGTGGAAAAAATGTTACCGTCAACGGCGAACGATACGGCTATGATACGCGACTTTTTTTTCGGCCACATTTGGCTGAGTTGAACTTGGTTTACATGTGGTTTCATCAAGGCTGTGCCACATGCCACACAGCTCGTGAAATAAAGGAAATGTTGAAGGATGAATTTGGTGAGCAGCTTATCGCTCGAAATGGCCCTGTGAGTTGGTCGCCAAGATCATGCAATTTTAACTCCTCTTGATTATTTCTTGTGGGATTATGTTATGACGCTAGTCTATGTGGACAAGCCGAACGCGATTGAAGCCTTAGGCCGTGTGTCAATTGCGTTAAAATGTAAGCCAGTGGATAAATTTTGACATTGGTATGATGACTAGAGACTTCAACATTTTAACCTACTCAACAGCTCGTTAAATTTTTCCAGTGGCTAATTTTTTGACATTTGACTACACTTAAAAAATAACCCGTTACAAGGTATTTGAACAAAAACTTTGCTGGCCCAGTGTTACGGTTAACCGGAGTGACGGTTACTCGGGAGACGGATAATTAAAGTTCTATTGGCAATTACCTAGTATAATTTCTTTGGATTCGTCTCCTGGAATATGCGCAATGTATAGACTTTCCCCGTATTAATAAATGCTAAGTTGCTAATCAATGAATAACTTTTGACATTTTCGCGTGTATTTATTATACGAAAAGCTGTCATGTTAGTCATTGATTAGCTAATCAGCGTTTGTTTATGATAGAATTAGGTTAGATTAAGTTAATTGTTTTTGATAAACACTTTGTGATAATAAACAAATTAAATGAAAAAAAATATTTTAAAATGTTACAAATTTTGAAAAAAGTTTTTTTTTAATGAGAAGAACAGATCAGCACTGAGTGTGCATTTAGTGAAAACCCCCACATTCTCGCGATAACGTTACACCGAAATTAAAGAAGAAATTAAAAGCCTTACCCATACACTCATGATAACTCTGGTTGGTTGTACTTTACTTAACCCTTGCACTCTTCCATATGCATGCACGTAGTTAGCCACCTATAGAAGATACAGTATTGAAATCCATGAAATATAAAGTGCACGCTGTATATTGCTGTTCGTCTCCTCCACACTTAGGCCTACAGATACATTTGTGTACAGGCAGCCATTCATATTATTCGTGTCAAGAAAATATCACAATGCTTTAGCAAAATGGTAAGTTCGACAATAACAACAACAACAACAACAAAAAGATAGAAGAAGTAGAAGAAATGTCATTAGAGTCGATTTGTTGGTGGACGGACGACGACTGTACATTTTATGAAGAGGAAGAAAAAAAATATCATTTCGCCTCTTGGATGGATTAGTGGGTAGTAGAACACTGCACCAAGTACACATATATGTACTAAAATGTACAAGATTTTGTTTGTTACACATCTGCAATAAATATACCTACAACAGCGGAGCAGAAATACAGGAGAATAAAGGTGGAAACAAATAGCAAATAACACTATAGATTTAATAGCGGAATGAGGTTAACGAACCTTTTTTTTATATTTCTTGCTGGTTTTTGTTCGCACTGACTTGTATGCCTTTGCTGCTTGTACTCAGTCACTGTCTTTTGTTGCAGGCTCTCTCCAACAACCCGCCTATATGTATATCCATCTCGTTTCGGCCAGTTTTCTCGTCCCCGCATAATCGCAAAAGTATTTCATTTCTGTGCGCGATTGCTGCGAATTATTTTTCTTTCGTTTTCTAAATCTCAAACTTCAAGTACGTGTATTTGTTTAATTGCATTTTTTTTTGTTCCTCTTGCTGTTCGTTTCGGTTGTGACTTCTTTGGGGAAATTTAATACAAACGAGACATAGACTGTATATGTACTTAGCACTAGTACCAGGAGCGCATACCTCTCTACGTAGCTAACATCCAAAGAGGAATAGAAAACGAAGAAGCGCGCGCCAGAGGTGTAAAAGATACTTTCGAGATTTTTCTTCTTTTTTGCACAATCGTTTATGTGCCACAATAATTGATGGTGCTCATGTTGTTGTTGTTATGCCTATATTCGAGTACTATTGTGATCATATGTCGTGTAATATACTGCAGATTTTTTTTTTTTTTCATCTATTTAGTTTTGGTTGTGCGGGGCATTTAACATGTATCGATGCAGTAGATATACAACGTTCACGTATTTGTTTGTAATTATAATCCAATTTCAGTCCAGCTCCAGATGTGTCTTATATGACCGAGTACGTTGTAGTTTTCATCTTCTTTTAATATTTTCTTTTCTCATCGCAATCGTCATCCTGAGCTCCCTTTATGCGAACATTGGTCTGTTTTGATATGGGTGTTTATCTACGAATTGGCTTAAGACTTGCGTCTGTGTAAAATTTATGTTGGGTGGGTCTCAAATATGTAAAACTTTGATTTGATATTTGTAAATCAGCTTGACTTCATAGTTGAAGTGTGTTTGGGTAAGGTGTGGGCACTTGGTTTGTTGGGTCCAAATATTATTTATTGTAATCATATGGAAATATCTATGTTACAGTATGTAGCTTTGCAAATGGTTTGACGTAAAATGGTGATAATTTTGGTACGTGTCTATTCCATAAAGTAAACTGGTTACGTTTCAAAATATTTGCGTACTGTATATATGAGTCGTGTTCCTTATATATAGGGTTCCTTTGAGATTTGCCTCCTCTGTAGAAGCTCTCAGATTGATTAAGTGGAACAAAATGCTCAGTAGAGGGTAACATTTAATGCCTAACAAAACATTTTTTTTTATAATAGGCCCATTTAAAGACTTATGTAGAAGCGATAATTTGAATCAACTTGTATGTGAACTTTTGCAGAACAGAACTAAAAACATATAAAAACTGTATAATTCACTTTGTGGATTGTTTACTACCCTATCCCATCCCATCCTATCCTTAAAATGAATATTCACAAAATGTTGGCTTTGTGGCGATGTAATATAAAAAATTAAATTTTGTCAAAACATATTGTTTAGACAGTTTATCAAAATCTTGTAGCGTTCGACAATAAAAAAAACACGTTTTTCTCCTGCAACACGAATGTGGAATGCTCTAGCAAACTCTGTTATTCCTTTCCATTATAACTTACAGGCATTTAAAACCAATGTGCATCGGTATCTCTTTTCTTTTTATCCAGAATTTCCTTAACGCCCGCACTGTGCTAAAGCATATAAAGGTTATTCATAACCCCTTGAGTGTGCGCAAATTATAAAAAAATTGTATGGTGTACAAATGTTTTATTTTTGTGGAAAAACGCCTCCAAAAAGTAGGCGTGGGTTAAATAATATTTAGACGAAATGTGATTTTTTATCAAAAGTTTTTCGAATATTTGAAAATTTGTTCACAAACTTTTTCGAAATTCCTTACCATTTTGTCAAAAAGAGCGTTTTTCTTAAAAGCGGGAGTTAGACGGACGGACAGACACATGATTCTGAGTCGATCCATATACTTTGAGGTATATCTAGCGAAATTATTTTTCTATGTGTCAAAACTAATATGCCCCTATGGGAAAGGGTATAAATATTGTAAACATATAAACGAAGAAATAATTTAATTTCGTTATTTTTGTTACTGCATCTAATGCCGAAGAATAATAACAAGCGACTAGCGAAAAAAATCAGCCAATTTGTAGGGTTTACGATTTGGTTTAAAATGATAGGATTTGGTAAATGTGGCGCAACATACAGGTATCAATCAATAAGTTACAAGCCACTCTCGAATAATTGTCATGTTTGTTGGTTTGACGGGTGAGGAGGGGGCACAGTTTGGAGAGCAATTTTTCATCCAAAATTAAGTGCTTGAAGAGGTGTAATCTACCTACACATGCATGTGTTTCTGACAGTTGTTGTATTTAAAAAAATATGGCGGCCAATTCTTTGTCGGTCAAACGAAATAAAACAAACACACAAGAATTTCAACAAAAAAACATATGAGAAGGCTACAATCCGATGTGCGGATCGTTTAATACCCTACCCCACCCCATTTTTAAAATTAATATCCCCAAAATGTGGGACTTAAAAAATAAATAATAAAAAAATGTATGGCCAACAGGCTCGTTAGTACCCACCCAGGGCCAAGCTTTTTTCTCACAATCATTCACGTGTGCGTGTGTAATTCTTTGCACGATGACGGGACCTCCTGTTTTATCCGAATGGTTAAGTAGAGATAAGCTTTTCATGACAATTGATACAACTCGGATCATCACGAGAGGAGGGACAGTGAAAAATCTTTTAGGTGTTGAACCGGGTGGGAATCGAACCCAGACCTTCTGTGCGGCAGTTCAACGCACTAACCATCGCTCCACTGAACCCATCGTGGGTTATAGTTTATCAAAACCTCTTATGGTTCTTATGGTTATGATTTATTAGGGTATACAAGTAGTGTATGAAAACGACTCAAAAATCATTCGTGGGTGAAAATGATATATGTATCGACAATATTTTTGATATTATCAGAACCAACGATTTTGCATCAAAAGTTTTTTTTCGAATATTTTACAAAACTTTGTATAGACGAAATATAGATAAATATCAAACGTTTTTCTTAAAAGTGGGCTTGGCAGTGGGCGAATTTCAAAAATGTTTACACTTGTTCTGCTTTGTCGGATAGAAAGTCTATATACCAAACTTCAAAACTCTAGCTCAAAGCTTAAGGCCAAAAAATCGGTAACACACAGACGGACGGACAGACAGACATGGCTAGATCGACTCAGCTAGCGATTCTGAGTCGATCCATACACTTTGAGGTATAACTATCGAAATTATTTCACTATGTTGCAAACTCAATGTCACATCTAATATGCCCTATGGGATATGGAATACAAATTATCGGTACTCAGTTTTAATTGTTTGTGTTTTATATTATAGCGGAAATCAAAAAGAAACAAAACTGAAAACAAACCAGGACAGTACGCATACATATTATGTTTGTTCTATTACACAAGATTCAACCGGTTGAACATATTCCCGTTTGTTTGAAAAGTAACCATAATGACTACGATTGAAGCATACTCGTGTGCGCAGGCCCAATCTTTACATTAAAAGTATTTTTGTAGTCATATCGACCTGCAATTCTTGTTTTATTTTAGATAAAAGTCGACATATTATTTTTTAATCGATATTTTTACTTTTCAATCGACTCTTAAATGCTTTTTTTTTAAAACTGTCAACTTTTTTTTGTCGATCAAACTTCAGTTGACATTTTAAAAGTCGATGAAATGAAATTTATGCTTTTCCTGTCGACCATTCGTACACTTACCTCACAATATTGGTACACAAATTCGCTTATCGATATTATTATCCCACGCCCACGTTTTAAAGATTTAAAAAAAAATTGTTAAAAAAAAATGCTGCTAATGTTGTCTTAAGTAAATTTCAGAATCCGCCCACTTTTTGGAATTGGTTTCTGTAAAATCATTAAGGAAATTCAAAAAAATTATTAAAGAAAGTTGTTGAAATCTTTGCATACCCAAAAAGCACGAACAAAGAACTTTAGTTTCCTTAATGAGAAAATTAAATCTGTCAAAGGATGACAGCCCAGCAGATTGACAGAATCGAACAAAATGATTATTTTTTTTATTCACAATAAGTTCGGTTAAATTTTTTGTTGTTAGATTAAGGCACTTGAGTTTGTAAAAATATTCTAAATATGATAGGCAAAAACACTTAATTAGAGGGCTTAGTTTCTCCTTCTCTTCTTCTTTCACAAGATTTCAAGCTTTGACGTTTTTAATTTTTCGTGCACGGTTACTTTGATATGAGAGAATTCTCACTCGAGCTCGAAGATTACGCAGTTTTAATTTTTCTTCATACAAAAGTACCCCAATGGACGTAATAATACGCATTTTTCTTTTTCAGTTAGAGCTCCGCAAAGAGTAAGAACCAATCAAGCTTGGAACGCTTTGAATTCACTTACACACTTGAACCCAAAGATGTCAAATTTATTAAAATTACGAAAATCTAAAAATGATTTATCACAAAAAGGATTAACTAAAAATTATATAAAGAAGCGACAGCGAACATCTGACAATCTATAGAATTTTGTGTATCTTCTCTTTTTAAACGTCAAATTGACTTCACTCAGTTAGTCTTCGGTCAATTAATTCTGAGCCCATAGAACACGCACTTTTCGTGCTTCGAACGAAAAATGAAACATGCACTTGAAGATCTGAAATGGGAAATTTCGCACACGAATTGGGTGTGTAAACTGAGTTGGTAAACTTTGCAATCTTTTGAAACGCTGTTTTGACAATTAATCAGTCACTTTCACACATCAAACATATGCGATTTACTTAAAAAGAATATCGAGGTTTGACTAACATTCTCGAAGCATCTCCGCAGACGTCCTTTTTTTAAAGCAAACAAACTTTTTGATACATTCCACACGTCAAACTGAACGGCTGATATACAAGCTATAAAAACAAATCAATAACATATTTTGTTGACAATTTTTTGGTTAATTTTTTTTATATTTGCATCGAAAAGTAAGTCAAAGTTTTAATAAGACAAATCGTCTGATTAAAATATTAAATGGATGCATAAATCTGTATGAACTCGGCAAGTGCATTACAATTATATATATTTTTTTAAACGTCAAATGAATAATCTAGTTGGTGTTAGATGTGAAAGCATAAAGTAGTTTCCAAAACATTGTTTTTGGTTTGACCACATTTACGCTTTGATTTTTTCTCAGTGCATCTTGTCGTCTTATATCAGAAATCTTGCGTCTGTGGCACTCACCGTTGACTAGATTTGCAGTTGCATTTTCAAATGGAAGTAGGCCAATATCGACACTACTGGATATTTGTGCCCAATTGTCACTATCTGCGTATGGAAATAGCTTTATGATAATCAGAGTCGGCCGGTGTGTAGTGGTAATGTGTTCGCCTGTTGAGTGAATGGTTATATGTTCAATCCCAGTGAATATCCCAGTCCTATGGTTTAACCAAAAACACATTTTTGTCGAAATAAGAGTACCAATCAGCAATGACAGAAACGACACTTTTTTGAATAACTACATATGTTACTGAGGTAGTTAATGTAGCAAAATGTAGTAAACGTAGCGACATCTGTCAAAATGTAGTTTGGGTTGTCTGTTTGACAGAACAAATTATTTTGTGCCGAAATAATTCAGTAAAAGCGCGTTACACTGTTCTTTCATATGCTTTTGAAATCTGTGAAATGCATGAGATTTGTGAAGATACTTTTTGGCTTGAAAGCTAACTGTCCGAAATGTATCGTTTCATAGATCTTCCCTTTGTGTTTTGAAATGTAAACGTCCGTAGTAGTGGAATTTCTGAGTTATTTACCCGCAAAAACTTCTTCAAACTTTGTATAAACTGTTTTTATTGGTCACAATTGCATCATTCTGTTTAAAAAATGCATTTAACGGATTTTTAGATTAAGACTATGTAGGAAAATTGCCAATTTCTCGCAAACTATTATCTCAAATTTTGTGATTACTATTTGTAATAAATCTGCATATTTCGTTTTGGCCCATATATTTATTGACAGGATTTTCTATTTTAGCCAATAAAGGAAAACAATTTTTAACAATTCACACATGGTCACCACTTGACCATCTCGACTACATGTCCTAGGTTAAATTTTGTCGCACACAGTATTGTTACTTTTTCGGTAGGCACTCAGTGGCCAAGCCCGGAGGGAATATCCTGAGATCTTTGTTTAAACACTCATCAGGTTTCTTTTTGTAATGTCTACTTGTTGAAAAAGATGATGAGTTGATATACAGTAGAATTCGGTTATAACGACCACTCATGGGAGACAAATTTTCCGACGTTAAAAACGGATGTCGCTATATCCGAACTAATTTTTATTTTTTTAATATCTATGTTATGTCATATGTATTTTAATTTCTTTTAAATAAAAGTAATGCAAGTTTTAAATGTTCATTATTTATATAAACAAAATTCATATAGGTACGGAAATTCAGTTCTTTTGAAAAATTCTGTGATATTGACTGTTTGTTTCTTTTTAAGGTAGAGAAGTTCTATTATTTTTTTGTTACCATTACAATATTTGTTCATCCTAGTGTTGTGTTTGAAAAAAAGAAAACAAAAATCCTTAACAACACCTATTGCCACAGCATCAGCACTTACTATTCCTTCTTAGTTTGGATCACCTGAAGTTAAAATATTGTCATCAACAGTAACGTACCTACTCCTCCCATGCTGCTCCTGAAGCGACGATGCTTGAATTAATCATCATGGCAATTCATTCAGAAAGGTGCCAATAATCCTCTTCTTCAAACTGTTCTTCTTTTCCAGAGTTGTTGAAAGACTGTAAGCCAGCATACATAAAATGGTTAGTAATTGTGCTGCTGTTAACACGATCCCAAGCTGTGGCCACCATGCGGACAGCGTCTAGCTTCTTGGTCCCGAATAATTTTGAACACAAGGTTTTTGCGGCAACTGCTTCTCAAGTCTTCTTATCACACCCTCGCTCGTCCAATGGCTGTAATATCGATGTTCTATTAAACGAAAGGAAAACTAGTTTTATTAAAGTAAGATTTTGAGTCTTAGGATGTGATTGGCAGTTATCGACAAGCAACAACATTTTCTCTTTCTTTGTCTTTCGGAAGTCATCCAAGCCTTTTTGTTTTCTATGTATTCAACAGGCAAGCACTTAGTACCTTTGAAACACATTTTTTTGAATCGCAACAACAAGAAGGTTCTTATTTCTCCGATCCATCCATGTTTGGACCAAATAGCATGGTTATTCTTTCTTTTGATATTTTTTAACCTGTGCATTTTTCTCCTTTAAATTTCAACTTTTTGTCAGGTCTTAACTTGTAAAAAATCCCGACTTCGTTTACATTTAAAATTTAACAGAGTCGGTTCTCTCCTTGAACTGTTGGCCATACCTTTTGTAAACCCTAATCGCATTGTCCTGGCTGAACACTGTTAGCTTCTTCCGAATGTTTTTCAAGCACACTGTGGTTTCGCATGGGAGAATGGTAGATCCAACTTTCAGAACATTGAAAATTCTTTCCAAGAAGCTGTCCAATTTCAATTGTTTTGGTTTGCAGTGGTGGTCCTGTAATGGAAACATTATTGCTCGTTTGAATCTCAAACCGTTTCAATAATTATTCTTCGATGTCCGAATTTTTAGGAAATATTTTCGTTTATTTATTTTGATTTCGGTCGTTATATCTGAATTTCATAAGAACAACTTTCCTCATAATGGTCCTTATAACCGAAATGGTCGTTATAGCTGAACTCCTTAATACCGAATGATGTTATTCACTATTTAATGCGAAACAAAACTTAAGCTTTAAGTTTCGTCGTCATAACCCAAGTCGCTATATGCGAATTTAACTGTAGGTACACACCTAGGCTGAGTTTATCACTCTCGGCACAACAGCCACAGTAATTGTACCTACACAAAAGAAAACACTGTTCAAAATCGTAAGTATTCAGTCTGGCAGCACTACCATTATTTTCAAATGTATGATATGACAGTAGCTATTCGGAATTTATAGAATACAAAATTTGTCAATTTTGTTCATACGGATACTTAATATATAATGAATCCTTGTGTATACCATGTCCTTTAAAAAAAAAAACATCGTTTTGTTATCAGTACTGCCAAATTGACTGCCACCCTATAATTTAAATATTTAGTTTCATTTATTATTTTGAAAACAGGTAGGTAGGTACTTGCGTTACTTATAAACTGGCAACTACGTAAGAAATTAATGTGAAAGAAAACAAATGCATCCACTGTCATTTTTGCTTATCAAAATTCTTGATACCTACCTAAAATTACAAAAAAAAAAACGTTTTACTCACTCATACTTGGCGTAACCGTCTCTCTTTATCTGTGCCGTGCAGTTAGCTAGCTCTTTCGTAAACGTGCTCTCGTTACCACTTCACTTTTTGTATCTATATCTACACTTTGTGACGTTTCAAATCGAGTTGAACCCAAACGACGGGCAACGACAACAACGACGACGTCCGATTCCGACATCCCAATATTTTTTTCTATATACCTACATATTATATTATATGCATGTACATACATATCTACGTTCATATTTGAATCAAAAAAAGAGAGCACCGATAAAGAGTGGAACATGCAAAACAATAAAATGGAATTTGTGTATACCACACTACATCCATACAATGACATGTGTCATCATCGCAATACCACCTAAGTAGTCGCCATCATTTTAACTCATGTACTGTTGTAATTATCAATATGGAGTAAGTTTAGTTTCTTTCCCAAAGGGGAGAGGCTTGATACCTACACGTTTTTTTTGCACAAATGTCAACTTTATGACACATAAAGCGGTAAGTACTTTGTTTTATGTAAGAATGTCATTCAAACGAAAGAGTGATGCCATTATTTGTTTTTTACAAAACACAAAAATGAATCGAATATGTACTTGACAAGGAAATACATCCCATCTACGCTTGGTAATAAAGTTCATCCCCGGTTCGGAGAGTGTGTCTCTTTCCTGCCACACGCATGATTATGCTTATGATTTTCGGTGGTGTACAAGCTAGTGACTGATGAAGACCCGACAACGAGGCACACAACTTTCCATTCTTCATTAAACGTGTGCTTTTTTCGAGGGTGCTGCCCTGTCGCTTACACCAATCTCTCTTCTCATCTCTTTCTAAAAGAACAGAAAAAAACAACAAATTTACATTTACACGCTTTTTTTTTTTCTTTAAAGCTTCACACAGCGCGCACTACACTTCTACACCGTTCAAATGTGCAAAAAATCAGTTTTACTGGATTTCTCTCCTCCAGCCGACAGACGAATCGACGGACAACTGTCAGATTTTCTGATATCGTGCAGCTGCTGCCCCTTTTTTCTGTGTAAGCTCTCCAACGTTCTGGCTGGTTCGTTCGCCTGTGCCTGCCTGCTTATTTTTTGTATCTATCGCATTCGCATTAATTAATTTTGGTGTATGCGCGTCGCAAAGCACACATATTACTATTCGAATCGAACGAACGGCGTTTTCGTTCTGTTTTATATTATTTTATTTATTTTTTTATTATCAACCTACCTACACTTGCCTTTCTGAACACATTCCCTTTTATTGGGTTATGAGATTGTATTTGTTTTCTTATTTTCTCCTTTACGGAATAGTTTTATTGTTGTTAATTATATCTAGCTATAGGTATTTGCAATTATATTATAATTGATTTCGATGGCAATTGTCGATGTAGTAGTGTGGAATTCAAAATCTGATGCTGAATACATTCTCTTTGGATTATATAAATGTCATTGTCTCGCTCGAACTTGTCATACCTAACTTCCAATTTCAATATGTCGCCGCAATAATTAATCAACACGAACAGTTCAGGAAGCTGCCGCCATCATTACACTGACGCTAAAAATTTCAAGCATATTTTCAGTTGGCAACATTGACCGTTTTCTAAGGTCATCTTGTCATTGTCATCTGTTCCTTTTATCATAATTTTACTCATACCAATTTGGAAAAAAAACTAAGACAAAACCAAAATATCCACATCCTTTGCAGCTGGGGGATTTGCAACATGACACGGCGTGTATATACGTATCCACATGTCTATATGCTTAAATATAAACACGTTTTTTTTATTTATTTTTGTCCTCTCTTTATCGGTACTTCCTCCACTTTCATTCACTTGTTGTGTTGTCTGGCGTTCCGTTGTGGATAACCATCCTACAACACGCTACTGTTGTTGCCGGCATTACCAGCACCGGCATGCATGGCAGACAGCAGAGCAGACTTGAAAAAAAAAAGAACGTGGAAGAAACACCGAAATACGAAGAACAAAACAAAGTAAAATGAAATAAGAAAATTGCCGAAGCAAAATAATAAAAACAGATGTTTGAATATACGTATAATTTTTGGGTTGGAAATAATATGGGAATCTACTCAGGTGGTGCGTTTTTGACAGTAGAGAAGACCTAGGTCAGTGTTTTTTTTTATCAGGAAAAATATTTAAATAAACTACCTAATGCATTGTGTCACCCACTGCAGATAAAAATAAATAGATTGTGACTAAAAATGAATGCAAGAAAAATTTGACATTTGGCAGAAGTAAATGCATGCTTAACCTATACAAGCATACACCGACCCGAATGGGTATTGTTGAAATCGGCTGTAATCGTTAAAATTTGACGTTCAATAGAGTTGCACAGCAGCACAGGCAGCCAGTTGACAATGAAACTGTTTTTAAAACGAACAGTCACCATTCTTGCGGTATGTTTGACATTTGGGTGTAATGACATCGGTGAGAAACGTCAGCATATTTTTCTTGGTTTGAAGTATTCTTACTCGAGTTTGGTTAAATTGTTTATTGAGAGTGAGGAACAAATACATGTTAGAGCAATGACACATGTGACATGGCAAATGCTTGAAACTTGAATCATGATTTAACATGGCGTTTATGAGATTTAACTTGGAAATACATATTTTGTATTGAAAATAATATATGTAGGTAGTTAGGTTATTTAAAGAAACCTTTATTTATACACTAATATGCAGGGACGAATTGATGTATGTCAGCAAAACTTGTGGATACATTACGTATTGGTTAGACAATTGACAGCGAAAAGTTTATCCATCACAATTTCCATGAAATTGAAGCCACGTGATTTTTACATAGATGAGTCGTATGCAGCTTTATAGTGTTTTCTCATTTGCTACCGTTGTGCTATCGTCAGCGTGTCTAATCTACACGTGAACTTAATCGTTACCGGCGCGCATACAAATTATTGCCATCCGCAATTGGATTGACATTTTATCGGTTGCTAGTTGGGAAGTTGATGCTTTACGTGTGATTGGGGGAAAATAAGCACGGGGGGAATGTAATGGCGTTGATCAGTGCATGTAGATACAGAATATAATTTAGTCTGTATCACAAACAATTTACTTTTGGATTGACGTTAAAGGTTAAAATTTGTTTTTTAATATCTTTTTTAAAAGAACAAAAGTTAGTTGCTCAAACAAACCCAAAACATGACAATTTAAAGGATACAATTATTACAAATTCATTACTAACGGGTGTTTCTTTTTGAAGGTTGGTTTTTCGAACAGAGATAAAACTGAAATTTTGTGGTCAAATTGAGCAACTCTAATGTCATTTATGTTCAGTTTGGTTGGCCATTTCATCATGAACAGGTTGTAAATCTTGAAATTTCGTTGCGAAAATTCGGTTAACCATGGATCGTTTTCGCACTACGTTCACACTGTGTGATACGCATCCACAGAGAAGTCGAACAGTGCGTACCGAAGAAACAATTGCAGCTGTAGATCAAATTGTTGAAAAGGAACATAATGAATCGATTCGCCACCGTGCGCAGCAATTGGAGCTTTATCCATCATATTTATGAAATATTTTGGCAAGATCTTGGCCTACGATCTTGCATGATTCAGCTTGTAAGAATTAAGGTCTGGGCCGAAATTGAGATTGATCTCGATGCTGATTTTCATCGCAAAATTTTGTTCAGTGGTGAGGCTCATTTTTGGCGGAATGGACCTGTCAATTGGCCACCAAGATCGTGTAATTTGACACCATTGGATTATTTTCTTTGGGGATATGTGAAGTCGCTCGTCTACGCCAACAAACCAGAAACGTAAGGGGACTTGGAAGCCAACATTCGTAGCGTTATTGCCGACATACTACCCCAAATGCTCGAAAAAGTGGTTGAAAATTGGACCTTTATTCGAACCAGCACATGCCCGAAGTCATATTTAAAAATAATGGCATAAAATTATCCTTCTAATAAAGCCAAATTGATGGACATTAAAACGATTTTCTTTGGTTTTATTCAAATATGTACTTTCAATTTGAAGTTCTATACGTCTAAAAAAATTACCCAATACATTCTTATTGCCTATTTGCAAATCAGAAAAACATCTGCCATTTATAATCTGCGTCTTCATTGCAATCAAATGTTCCCTAACTGTATATAGAAAGAAGATCGATTTCGCAACGGTAACATTTAACATTTAAGGCACAACGTTGTATTAGTAACGTCAAATCGAGCGACAATTTTGTATTTTGTGGAGAAAATCTTTTTTGAAACTGTGTCTGCAAAATAGTTCACTTAAAGAATTGCCGCTAAGTTGACTTCCGCCATTTTCTTTTTGGTAGAAAACTACGGGATTCAGAGCCTGAAAGCCCCAACATACCTATTTCAAACATATATTTTTCTATAATTAGATTACGCTTTATCAGCATTATGTAAAATAATTGTGAATTAATCAAACAAACATTTTTTTTGTTCCTTACTATGCTGTCAAAGCAAATCGAAAAATGAGGTAATTCGTATGAAAACTTACATTAGTCGCGTCCTAACAATGTGGTAAATAAAGAGGACGTAATGTCAAGTTTTCAGATTAAGTACACATAAATAATTTAACTACAGACTAATGTATATAATTTTGTAGTTGTTTTGATGTTTAAAACAACGTCAAATCTAAAACCTCCAAACATCATTAATATTTTAAATCTGTCATTTTGACAGGTTAAACTTCAACAAATCGTTTGGTTTTATTATTTTGAGCTTGTATGACCTTCATAAACACAAAGTGTAAACAAATAGTGGAATTGATTAGTCAACTGCCAATTTTTGACGGATGTTTTCATTCTTTCAGTGCTGCCAAAATACGGCAATTTTACTATTAAGAATTAGTTATGCATTTGTGGTGTTACAATAAAGCAACGAAATAGTAATTTATTTGTTTATCTTTAGAAAACTGGTTACAATTTTAATATGAAATCGAGTAGTTTTCTGAAATTGTACAGCGGGTTCACACAGCCTTAAATCTAGACAAGTAACCATTAGTACATAATTAAGCTCTCATATAAAAAGGTGTATTCCAAGGAAGACTTCGGCTTCGTTGGCGAACTCCATACATGTTCAATGTTTTCTTTTAAATTTTCGTGTTGTCGAAGTCTTGTCCTTGTCGGCAAAGACCAAATAGTAAATAGTTAACACAAGATGGAGGAGGCCAATTGATTGGGCTTGAACGAGGTCGCGGAAGATAGTCTTCAATAAGTCGACTGAATCGGTCGTAGCTCTATTCTATTGGAGCCGAAATTGTTCAGGATCAATGCTGTTGATGTTTTAAAAAAACAAAGATGACGGCATTCAACTTCATTTTTAAAGAAATGATGAACGATGATGTCACCATTCACCAACGTGTATTCCGTAACATACAGAGCATTTTTTTTTTGTAATGCGATCTCTAGAACCTTTACCCATATAGCTAATTATGAGCTTCATCGCTGAAGTATAAAAGCGGATCTTCAGGCAAAATTTTAAAGGGCCCACCGAACAAACATACTTTTACATGGGGTCTCGTGGCTTTAGCTCATGCAACAACTGGATCTTATATGGATGACTGCCAAGATCTTCTTACCAACTTGTCCATGTGGAGGATGAGCATAGTACCGAATCGATTAATTTTTAATTCTTGCAGTCACTGCATGTTATATGAATCTTTTGGTATACTTTTTTATGTGTAAAACGGACATATTAGATTCTCTCATAACTTTTGGAGACAGTTCGTTCTGGTAATGCGAGGTACACTTAGTTGGACGTCTATGAATACCAAAAATCGGAACTCTATTTTCTGTTCGTTTCACATTTTATACATTTATTCGCATTCAGCCATTACTGCAATGAAAATGTCAATCAAGCAACGTTCTGCTAAACATAATGCTAACGTCAAAAACGGGTTACGACTTGAAACAGTCACGCTTTGGAGCTTCACTTTTCTGGCTTGCGCCCAACTGTTTGCCGCACGGCTTGACATATCCACTTGGTCAGCGGTTGTAACTTCTGCTAACCTTACCTACAAAAATGGCAAATATTATTGTTATATCCGCTTTAAAATACACAACCCTTTCAGAAAAAAACCCTGAAAACAACAACAAATATTTTGACAATTCACACTTGTTCCTACCTTCGCGCTCTGACATGTCATATGGCGCATTACAGGAACGTTTGGTTAAGATTTTATCAAAGCTACATTGTGGTGGTTTACATCAAAGAATATAGAGTACGCATCACAGCTAAAAAAATTGTCTCCGTTTCAGACGCGGGCAGTAAGTGCGAAGGGGAAATTTCGTAGATCGTATGCGTCGGCAAGGCTGTTGTTTGATGCTGGGGTAGCAATGTGATCACTGTAGTACCAATATCAGTACCCCACATTGAAAATATTCGTTGTATGAGATGCTATGTCAACGTCTGCCAACGTAACTTGTCAAAGCGTTATAGTGTTTCAGGCATTACGCTTCGATAATTTAAGTAGTCTGAGGTCGTAGTAGCACTTAGACTTCCAATAAAAATGATGACTGTCAGTTTGGTAGTGTTGATCAAGCTATTGGATGGCTTTTTTGCAAGCAAATTGCAAAGATTACTTTTGGAAATGTTGAATTTTAAATTTAAAAGAAATAATTGAAAGTAAGTGTTATTCGAATGTTTTAATCGCCACCGACGGACTTCCCAGTCTTCACTAACCTAACTACAATGAACTGTCAAAGAACTCTGAACAAAACTAAATGAATTCACTTTGACACCTGAATGCCCATGATGTCAAGTAACCCATTCGGAAGATAGGACAAAATGAAAAAAAGTAACACCCGATACATTGCTAAACCCCTGATTTACAGTTTTTAAAAAACTGTTAAACTAGATGATTTTAAAAAAAAATTGTAAAAATGTGCTTGCTTGCTGAAATTATTTTCATGTCATGGCGGCAGATACCAAAATGGCCTACATGCAATTTCGAAAATGTTTCCTTTGTCTTGATTACATTTTCTTACGTAAATGATTCAATACTCTAATGAGTATTGGTACCTACATGTGGCAAATAAATACAATACAGCGCTGAAAAAACACCTTTTTCTCTGCATTCTTATACTGCCCCCATACAAAGCTACGCTAAATTTAGCCACACGAACTTTTTTTTTTCTTGTATGTTCACTATAAAGAAAATCGATAGACATCATCATCATCGTCATGATGATTGTTGCATTTATTATTCCACATTCGGGGTTGGGACATACACACACTTTGCACGTACCTACATACTTAACCAACCACCCTGCCTTGATATTGCGGAATTAAGAAAACGCTTCTGCTACTGTTCGTCGGCTGTACAACACCACCAACAACAATAACAGCCACACTTGATAGTGTCCTATGGTTGTTTGGCTCTTTGTATCAGTTGTCCCTTTCTGGTCGACTGAATTAAAACTATTTTTCATCTCCCACCTTTCCCATCCAGCAAACAGGAAAAAAATAAATGAATACGAAAAAGAGAATGACACACAAAAAAAAATCAAACAAATTTCAAAATTGAGCTGAACAAGAGCGCACACAGAAAAGCAGAAAAAGGAGGAAAATCATCATCGAAATGAAAATCGAGTAAAAAGGTCGCGCAAATATCTCATTATCCGGCAGCAGCGTCGCCATCTAGTTTGCTGTTCTTGTTGTAGTTGTTGTCTGCTAAGCTAACGCTCTCCGTTTTTCTATGGTACCAACTTCTGTATTTCTGCAATGTGTGCACAAGAGAGAGGCTCCTCTGCTAAGCACACTTTTATGTTTTACCCTTTTTTGTTGTTGTATATCATTTGGTTGGGTCCACAGCATACAAGATATCATTGATCATCATCATTGTAAAATGTACACCAACCAAATCCCAAAAGAAAATCTCCCCCACGCTCACATATGCCAAAAATCCCACCAACAACAACACCAAGCATAATAAATGATGGTACAAAAAGACACAAATAAGGAGAACACAGGACAAGAAGAGTGCAAACCGAAAAAAAACCGACGAAAAAAGTGTCAATTTGCAAATATATTCACATTTTTCGGGCGTCGTAAGTATTGATTTTTCACTGCCGCCTACACAATTGTATTAGGCGATAGTAACGACATTAACAACAGCAGGACTCTGAAAGCATCCAAATCCACATACAAAAAAACCTAAACTAATGCGCTTATTATCCGATTCCTCTCGCTCACTCTAAATACCCACTTACATTTAACATATTTGTGTTTTTCGTTAGTTTTCCCCAAAAAAAAAGTCAATTCACATCCCTAGTCAAGTCAGTCAGTTTGTTGGTTGAGTGAGTGAGTGAGTAAGCTCACCTTGTTACCATTGCAAAGCATATCGAAATCAAGGATAGAGGAAGAAGGATTTCCACCAGCAAATAAAAAAATGTAACCAAAACCAACCACCGCCATACTGTTTCTCCTCTCTCCAACTACTACTGTCGAGTGTCGGCTGTAGCTGTATCTCCTCTATGCTCAATTGTGGAATTCCAAAATATGGAAACCACCGAATGCTCCGGTTATAGGTAGTCTCGCAGAGAGACAGCAAGCGCAACCCAACCACCCCACACCATCATTCCCGAGTTCACGCAACTCGTCGTCGTCGTCGTCGCCCTATTCCTTAAATTACCACCATTCGTTGAGTGTGCGGTTGTATCTATTCACGTGTGTGTATAATGCTTTTTTCAAATTTTTATTTTACACTACGCTTTGGTTGGGTTTCTGTTTGTTTTTTCCTCAATTTCGAGTTCAATACGAACGATAAGTATCCATTTTGTCAACCAGGTTTCCAGTTTTCTTTAATTTCGGTTTGTGGGTTATAATTGGGTGGACCTTTACCTATATGAATAACACAAAAACCAAGCCTACAATAATTGGGTATATAAAACCAAATAATTCAAATTTTTACAAGATATAATCAATAACCAGTGGCGTGGTCTCATCAAAAGCTGGCTCACCTATAAAGATTCTTCCTTGCAAGTACTCTTTATCAATTTGACATATGATCAGGAATATAAGCTGTCGTTTCAACCTTGCAGGAGCAACATTTCAAAATATATAAAGGCAGCATCGATTTTCGATATAACTCCTGTTACAATATTCAGTGATGAAGGAAACGAATGATACAAAGGTAGTCCGTATCATTTCCCATCTGCAAAAAAGGTCGTCCATATGTCTTGTTGCAACTAAAGTTAAAAAGCGATAGGTCTAAAGCTGAGTTGGAAACAATTGGTAGAAATGGGGTTCATATGCCGCTTGAGAGCTATGTTCAAACGTATTAAAGCCGATCATATCCGTTCAAACACACGTAATGAGGTAAACTTTGAAAAGTTATACGCCTATCTGACGGAACAGCATTGTGAATCTTTAGAGCTTTATTTGTTAGCCGAGTTAACATTGGGTTATATCAATTTATTAAGCCTAGAGTTATGACTGAGTTAATTCATTTTGCTCAAGTTAACTCGAGACAAGTTTCATCCTTAAACTATCACTTAATAGATTTGCATAAAGAATTAGTTAATGTCGAATGATTTTTACTGATGGTATCCGTTTGGAAGCTCCAATCGGAACTCAGTAGTTTTATCTTATTTTTATTGACAACTGAGAGATTTTCAGCCCTATCAAGGTATCCGTTTGGAAGATCCAATCGAACTCAGTTTTATCTTATTTCTATTGAAAACTGAGAGATTTCCAATTGTAACTCAGTTTGCTATGCATACAATCGCGTTCGTTTGATTCCGCACCCATTCTTTGTCGAACAACGCGTAGCTCTCAAAAATTGATGATTTAACCCATATCGCCGATGCAGAGTGATCGTCGAAAGATCTTATCGAAATCCCAATCAGAACTTTAAACTCGGTAAAAAATTCTCCGAAAATGTTATTCCGAACGGATACCTCGGAGGGGTGCTTATTGCTTATATGGGTGTTGCTTATACAACGAGGATGATTTTAAACACAAACAACAAGAGGAATATTAGATGTACTGCCAGAATTACCGACGAGTTACCAAATATAAAAGATGGTTTACCTCAGGGAATTATCTTAAGCAGTTTGCTTATTGAAGTAAAATATAGGCCCCAGAATTCGTCCCCAAATTTTATGTCGCTGCAAATTTTAAAATAAATGTTTTTTGAAGAAGTGACGGGAAACTCTAGTGCCCACAAAATGGTTCCGAATCGTTTTTTTGCGTCTCCTTTAAACAACAATTACCATTAATTCGGATTAATAACGAAAATTAGTTACTTAATTCCTGAAGAAGATTTTATTTGCTTTCACTTTCACGTTAATTAGTTCTTATTATATGTGCCACTAATTCTAAGTGCTCATTATTCTATGTGCTCATTATCCTTTGAGCTACTAGCGCCAGTGGTGCAATTAAAAAAGATAAAAGGCAGGGATGTTACAATGCATTTGTAATGCTAAGGCCGTGTGTCAATTGCGTTAAAATTTTAGCCAGTGAATAAATTTTGACATTAGTATGGTGACTAGAGACTTAAAATTTTTAACCTGCTCAACAGATCGCTAAAATATGGCTAACTTTTGTTATTTGATATACCTACTGAGGGGTGACAGAGATGGAAAGCACCTGCAGAAATGTCGAAAATTATCCAGTGGATAAAGTTTAATTCCCATTTTAACGCAATTGAAACGCCTAAAAATATGATTTTCTTCTATTTGCATTGCGAGAGTAAAAAAAACCCTACTAATGAGAACGCTGCTGTCTTAATATTTTTTTTTAATTTTTTTTAATTACTTGTTTAAATTTATACTGAAAATCTGAAATGTAACGTCTTTAAAATTTTTATGTGGGAATGGCTGGTGATCGGAGAATTCCAATTATATCTATTCTTGACAAAGTTTGTATAGATGCAAAAGGTGTTTATATTTTTTTATGTCAGATAACTACTGATATTCAGAGAGATACATTTTGATGATATAAAAAGCACATTCACTCTGTCTTAGGCCCCGTTTTTCAGTGCGACATCATCCTAGTTTCAGGATTAACTCGAGAAACTAGTTTTTCGGTGAGTTTAAATCAAGAGTTAGCATCGAGCTAACCTTGCAAGTTTGGTGAGTTTTTTAAATATTGAGTTCAACCGTTAAAAGAAGAAAGTACTGCGACAAAATCATTTCTATTAAAAAAGGAAAAATAAATTAAGCAGCTGATCACTGAGCTATTGCAGATTTTCAGATTGAGATATCATCGACTCGAAGTTGTTTAAAATTTTGAGTTTAACCTTTTAAAGAAGAAAAAGATCGCGACAAAATCTTTAGTTACAGCCCTAGTGAGGTATCTGTCGGAGTGGAAAATTCTCCGATTTTTGACGATTCGAAGGAATTTATCTTCGAGGTAGTCTTCCGAAAAGCTTTTCAGAATACATATTTCTCCGACATTTTCTAACGCATTCCGGCGAATTGTGTTTAATTGCGTTCAGGTGTATTTTTCGTGCTAAGTGCAATTCTTTTCCCGATTTCCTTCGACACAAATTCTTTGCGGAATTTATTTGCGAATTGTAGTGAAGTGATTTTTGTTCCGATGACACTAGGGCAGATAATATCAAGGCTTTATATTATTTTCTGGTTAAAAATATGAATGATTTGTCTTTAAAATATGAAGTTGCTTTCTTAGTTGTTTATATTGTTTGTTCAAAAAAAGTTGAGGCAGCTGGAATACAGTTACAGTTTTTCCGATAGCCGTCCAAAGTCTTGGCATCCGCAAAAATGTGAATATGAAATGGCCTCTCCGTTTAGGGAAAGGCGTTTACATCTTACCGATGGTCTTTTACGTATAACTAGTATAAATGTCATGCGCTTGATTTAAGGCTGGCAGTCTATATTTTTGTTTGTGAATAATGTCATGACATTACAGCAACATAAATTCCTACGATTTACGCTTTAAAATAAGTTGCAGAACTCTTTCCGTATCTGCAGTGCTTTTATGTTGGTATTCGATGTAAGGTTAGTACGTAAAAATATTCATATAACAAGATAGAGAAATAATGTGTTAAATGATATTCATATTATAATCCATATTAGGGGTAATTAAGAATTTTTGAGAAAAGTCTTAAAACTATTTCGACTCACATTCCAGGTAAGATTCGGAATGGTTACCTGAAGCTTATAATCGAAACTGAATCAGGATTCAAGCTTTTGGTGTGCCGCTTTGGATCGGTGAACATTCCCATTGTGATAAGGCACATTGTCGCTGTATAGCACAAACAGTTTGAGTTGAATTCTTTGCGAAATGTTCTATGATCAAAGTTCTTTCTATTATATGAGTATGTATAGAGAGGTTTCGATTGCCTTCCATTTTCTAATACTATATGTAAACTTGTGACTATATTTGGAATAGAGCCAATTTCGTCTTTATTCACCTATGGGGATGCCGACCAACCTCAGGCAATTTTTTTAAAAATATAATTTCGAGACAAAATAAAAATTCTTGGCACAATGTTTCAGGAACCAGGGCCTAGCTTTTCTCTCATAGCTACTCATGTGTGATTATCTGCATTTTCCACGATGACTTATAGTTTTATATCGAGTCCAATCAGCTGAGTTTTGACATAAGAAATCCATGACCGATTTGAGAGAAAAATTCTTCAAAAAAGCATCGGTCCCGTTTGCGTTGACAAAGAACTATACGACATGCCCATCGTCAAAAAACTTCGCCACGGACGTTTAAGATGGCTAGGACATGTAGAACGAATGGACACCAATACTCAGGCACGCAGAGTCTTTGATTCCCGGCCAGAAGTGGGATGCAGTAGAGGAAGACATCGCCTTAAATTGCACAAATGGAAACCGACCTCAAACAACTTCGAGTGCGCAACTGGAGGCAGTAAGCTAAGTACCTAAGGACCTAATTGGAGACTCATGTTGGTTGAGGCCCAGGTTCGTTCCGGACTGTAGCGCCACTTAAGTAGTATCAAAGGGTAGATATAGAACTTTGAAGTATAGGAAGACATCGCCTTAAATTGCACAAGTGGAAACCGACCTCAAACAACTTCGAGTGCGAAAGTAGAGGCAGTAAGCTAAGTACCTAAGGACCTACTTGGAGACTCTTGTTGGTTGAAACCCAGGTTCGTTCCAGACTTAAGCGCCACTTAAGTAGTATCAATGAGTATATACCTACTTAGAGTACGCATCACAGCTTAAAATTTTGTAGCCGTTTCATACGCCTTCGGTAAGTGCGAAGGGGTAATTTCGTCGATCGTATGCGTCTGGTATGCTGTTGTTTGATGCTGGGGCATCGATATCAGTACTCCACATAGAAAATTTTCATTGTATGAGATGCGCATTCTATGTAGTTATATCACAGTAGAAAATACTCAGCTCTATCGAGGAATCCGCTGGGGCGAGTTTTCGAAACGAAAGTCAGTTCGGACCTTAAGTTTCCTGCGAGGTATCCGTTAGAGTGTTTAATATATGAAGGCTTCTAAGAATTCCGCAACAATTCTTCGTCGGACAACTTTGGAAGAAATTCAACACGTAGGTGTGAAAAAATGTACATAATGCAGCTGCTCGTTCATAAAAGATAAATTGCTTCGGAAAATCTATCCGCAATGATATTCAGAACTGAAACTTCAGTAAAGAATTTGTTCGAACAAATGCCTCGGTAGGCCTGACTACTTGGTCCTAGGGATTTAAATGTTTGAAAGCTTTTGTACAACCCTGACAAGTTTTTCTTAGCTTTTATTATGATGGTTACAAAAGGGTGTTTTGATTGCGAATATGGGTAAACTTTCATTTTTTCGTGTAAGAGTGGGTCCTGTGATCGTTATTATTATTACAAGAATCTTTTTATTGGTGATTTTACGGCGTCTAGAAAAAAATGTGTTCCAGGATTCTGTATTTTCTTCCCTAGAGAAATTTTTGAAGAGACTCCTACAACATTCCCATCTGATGAACCTATAAATCTCTTTGACTTTTCGAACAAAAGCGTCTTCCAAAGACGCAAAATGACCACCAGCAGGGGGAATAAAATGATAAAAGTGTAAAGTGAAAATCAAACCGCTTATCGTAACTTTTGTACCAGTGTACGTTTAATTTAGTTTCAGTGGCTTTTCATCAAACACCCCCACCCCCTGATATTGATTTGTAATCATATTTATATCACCCAATACTTTTGCATATCGAATGAGTGTATAAAACATAAAACAGACAAATTATACACACAATATCATATAACTCGCATAACTATATAGAAGCATAAGTTCACAACATTTTTCAGGTACAATTTGAAATTATTTCGTTTGGTTCACGTTTAAGCATTGCGCGGGCGGTGGACTGAGGTAGAGGTTATACAAAACGAGAGCTCTGTGCACCACAGAGACGGCCAAAAGAGAATAGAGAAATAATAATATGAATACTTAAAAAAAAAACAAAAAAAAAACTGCAAACAACAACAACAAATGATAAAAAAGCGAAACAACAAGAAAGACATGACATTTAAGGGGTAATGCTGTACGTTTTATGTGCTGCAATTTTGATATTCATAAGCGTATAGCTTTTCCCCTTTAATGTTAATGTGTATGCATCGAAAATGATTCAGTCAATAGGTGTTTTTACACAGTCTGTCGTTATAGATTTTGTGAGATAATGTGATTGGTTTTGTGCCTGTAATTTGTTCATTCGATTTGTTTTATTTTGCAACACTACGCCGTAGAGAATTTTCGAGCTAGCAGTTTTCAACAAAAAAAAACAACGAAGAAAAAGTGTTTTTCTATTTAAATTTAGTTTTCAAGTGAATACGTACAGATTTTTGTAATGTTATTTTGGAGTGATAGTGAATTTGTGCCGCTTAAGGTGTCCAATATTGATTGGCAACTTTATAGTCTGTGTAAAGAGAGTACATATATAATTAAATTTGTAAATACAATTAAGACATGCGATACAGTGAGATTTTGTGTGTATATAAAGTCAAATGCTTGTTCGATTATAGTCGGAGATAAATGGTTTTGAAAGATACAAAGTTTGTCGGTGAAAGCCGTCTCCGTTTTCGTAGCATATCAATGGATAAAGGATAAAAAACGATAATTTGTATGTTAAAGGTGATCGTTATCCAATAAGAGCTTCACAAAAAAATCAATGTATGTATTGAAGAAAATCTTATTAATTTAATTAATGCTATATAATGATTAAAGATTATTTCCTTCAAATTTTGCCCACGACTTATTGTGTGGGTCAAATTTTTGACCACTCTTTCAAGCATATCATCCGACATAACAAGAGCTATTTTGGCTTCCAAAGCTTCAATCGTTTTGGGTTTATCGACTTTAACAAGGTATTTTAGATATCCCCAAGAAAGTAATCCAATTCTGTCAAACCACAAGATATTGGTGTCCAATTGACAGGATTATTGTCCCGGATCAATTTTAAGTTATTCTAAGGCTCACAAAGCGAAACTAAAACGTAAACCAAAGTTATTCGACTTGCATTTTTGAACGAGCTGTAAGCGCTTTTAAAAAAATATCACTCGTGAAAATAAGCTACAACATTCTAAAAGGGATGCCCAAACCCTAAGAACGGCCACGAATTGAAAGATCACGGTCTTCACGTATATTATGTCCTCCGTAGAAATATTCTCATTATTTTGGGCTCTACAGACTCTGTTTGTTAATTGAATGTCAAACAGCATAATATTGCTTCGGAATTTGGGAAGTTTTTATGAATATTGCGTTCAGTTTCAGTAAGAAGATTATGACGACTAAAATTTGGTCGAAGAATTCTATAACAATTTTTAACTGAGCACTGATTTTGGAAATAAGTTTCCACAATCAGTAAACGTTTTTCCGGCGTAAGTCTATTTATGAATAAACGGCTTCGGTGTAGTGGTAATGTGTTCGCCTTTTGAGTTGAAAGGTTGTGCCTTCAATCCCAGCCATGGTATTTGGCTGGGATTGAAGGCTTTTTTTACTTTACTTACTTTTATCAAAGAGTATAGAACTACATAGAGGGCGCATCTCATACAACGAATATTTTCTCAGTGGGGTACCGATATTGATACCCCAGTGTTCACATTGCTACCCCAGCATCAAACAGCAGCCTTGCCGACGCATACGATCTACAAAATTCCCCCTTCGCACTTACCGCCCGCGTCTGAAACGGCTACAAAATTTTAGGCTGTGATGTGTACTCTATGTAGTACTCTTTGCAAAAGAAATAAAAAAAGGTCGGTTGTTACACCTTAATAGTATGCACCATCTTGAATTTTGTTCGAATTCAACGAACGTAAGAAACAGTGACTTCCCGAAGTATGTCGGACACCACCCATCATGGAGTAAAGCTGAACTATAATAGTCGGAAGCAAATGTCAAAATTCTATGTTAAGTTTTCTTCAGTACTGTGAATTACTCAAGTTGCCCATAATAGACTTTTGTGAGTGGAATCGATTGTCAGAGTGGAAGTAGTTTTGCTTGTCATTTGTGGGTGTTGAACCCAAAAAAAGAACTATACACATTCAGTATTACTGGATGATTTGAAAGAAAATCTTAGTTCTCTGCGCAAGCCGCAATTAATTTTTTGGTATGCAAATGAAATTAAAAAACAATTGTGTTCTTTCAAATGATAACTATATCAATTGCAAACGAACTTACCTCACAAACAATAAAAACAAAATTTCTTTGCTTATGAACACAAATTAAAATGTACACAGCTGTTGAAGTCAACTGTCAAATTTTTGTATGAAAGAACAAAGGAAATATAAAGAGCTAATGAATTTGCTTTTTCGCAAGTGAGCAAAAGTGAACGAAAACTGAACGAATTGAAGCGAAATGCTATTATGGTAGTACAATACAAATGCATGTGTTCGCACAGTTATGGAAGTGGTCGTCCGCAACCATCTTCTAATATAGTTAAGCCTTTAAGTCTGCACTACATCCAAAATCTTTCCTATTACTCTCTTTCTTCCCCATTCTCAAACACTCGTACTGTGGTAAAACATTAAAAGGTTCATAACCCCTTGAGTGCGCGCTAATTATAAAAAAAAAACGTCATAAAACAAGCCAGTTGACAAATAATAACTGTAAAAACAACGCTAATGAAAAAAGTGATTCCAATTGGAATACCCTTTTAGAAACCAAGTGATATGTTTTATTGGTAAAAGGTAATGTTTAGAATAGTAAAGAATTGACAGAACTGTTCTAAAACCATTCCATTAGCAGTAAGAAATATTCTTCAAACATGTCTGAGAAGAAAATGTTGCTTATGTAATGAAGTGACAATTGGGGGATTGTTTTTTTTTTTTGCCCAAACTGGTAAGGCAAACAATCACATTCTTATCGTTTACCTTTGTTTGACAGTTCACCAATACCAAATGCCCCTATCCCACAATACGACCAGGGACTAGCTTTTTCTGACAATAATTCATAGCTCCGATTTTAAACCGAATCCTATCGGTTGATTTGAATTAAGCTTTTCTTGGCAGTTGATAGTACTCAGATGATTTTTCAGATCTTCACAAGACAAGATCTATTGAAAAAAAAAAACTGTTTGACAGTTTGAATGAGATTTTTTGATGGGAACACAATTTTCAAATGTTGAATTTCGTTAATGAAATGAAATGCAATCGAAAACTGTTGTCAAAAATGATTAAATTTGCAAAAATTGCAAATGACACCACTATAATCAAACGCCGCAAAATAGGTGGGGAAATCAATGTTTTATTAAATAATTTGATGTGAATATATATTAATATTGGCTTTCAAGGCGTATATTTACACGAACATTGCATCTATAGTTTTTGTATAAAAATGTAATAAACGTCAGAAAATAACCAATTAAATAATACCACACCCATTTTGGGTTATTCTCTGCTGACATAATCGTACGGTGTTTCCAAATCGAAGTCTTCTTAAAAATTTCTTCGAAATTTCGATCCCAGAAATTTGTGCAAAAATGTAAAAGCCAAAATTGAAAACACAAAAGTTTCAGTGATCATCATTTAGCGTTTTTTTTTTTTCATTAAAAAAACACGTCTTATTAGGCCCGGATTAAATTAAATCTAATGAGGCAGTTTTTTTAGTGCAGGCTTAAATTTGACTGCATTAGTGGCGATTCAATTGCTCGGGTGGAAGATTATGCGCATGTTCTATGTTCTATAAGTTTGGCAAACAGCGCACGAATTTTGAAAAATAATTTTTCCGATTTGTTACCGTTTCTTTGTCTTTCATTGGGATTTGTCAAAGTGTACTAACAAAGAAGTCAATCTGTCACACTTCATTAGCGTGAAAGCTAGTTTGACAGTTAAACACCTCATCACTAAAATTCAAAATCGGTATCTATAATCAATTTTCACATATATGCAACGGTTAAAATGTAGTGAATGTGATAAAAAATAACTGACCAACAGCTACGATGCCAACAATTTACGAACCTAGTATTAGGTAACCCAGTTGAACTTCACGGCTAATATTTTTGGCAAATGTATCGATTTTCTATGCCCAATATGTAAAAACTGAGTTTCCGATAAAAAGTTTTCGTAAAGCACTTGTGCTTTCAGACCGAACTTTGACCAGGTTTCGTTTGATATCTCAATCAACTCAGCTGTCATACAAGCTGCAAAATTTGTGTGTGAAATTATTTTAATTGAATATAATTCTCGGAGTTCGTCATTTTTGTCTGCCCATAGCTCCACCACGGACTCCACCATAAAGCATATGTTTTGACAGCGAGTTTATCACCTGTTTTGTGGGTCGTGTGGAACACATGTAGAACGTATGAAAAGGTGTGAGATGCAAAGTGTTTTCGAGAAGGTTACGGCGTAACCTACTAGTTTTTGAAAACTGCAAATGTATGGGCAAACTCTGGTTTTCTATGAAGTTTTCAGGTATTTTTGCGAAAACTCAGTAAACAAATCGGAAAAAAATGTGAAAAGATCAGGAACCTGCCCGAGAATGAGTTAACACCATTCAAGTACTTCGTTGTACTTGCTATTCTTTCATGTTCCAAAGCACAGTCTAGTGGATAGCGTGTTGGACTACCGTGCGAGAGAACGCGAGTCGAATCGAACAGAATTGCATTGAATTTCATACTTTCATAATAACGAATTGGGTTTTAATAATTATGAAGGATTGAAATAAATGAAAGTAAATAATATAATAGAAACAGAAATTAATAAAAATGATGTTATTTTTCAACTTCCAGAAGGCTTGCAAATATTTTCGGAAATACTTTTTGGGAAACATGTAATTTGCTTCTATAAAGCCTTTTACAGCAAACAAAGTTTTTTCTGTAAGGCTAATAAGAAGTTTTAAAGAAGTCTTTTAGAAATAAATAGCTTCCTAAACGTGCGCCAAATGTTTTTCCATAAGACTTAACAAAGGTAATATAGTGCTTTATCGAAGCTAAATTGATAGTTGGGTAACACTTAAACTATTTTCCATTAGCTGTATCTACCGGTCTTCGAGAAATAAGTAAATTTAAGAAATTCCTAAAGTGTAATGGTAAAAGATTTGTAAAGAATTTGAAAAAGTAACGATTTTGATTTGTAATCAAATAAAATTAGGCTTTTTGGAAAAATACATCGACCACTTATGAAAAAAAAACAATAATGTGTGAGCTTTTTGAAGATACGTATACATTCTTCTTATACAAATTTTGACAGATAATTTATCACTTCCTAATTTTATCACGATTACAACGTTTATGACGACTTTCCGACGTTGTATGAATACTCCAATTGTCAAAATCCACTCACGAATGTGATTAATGTGCAAATATTTTCTAAAATATATTTTGTTCCTCATAAAATGTTGACTTTCTTTTAAAAATTGTAAATCTTGTATTCAGAAAACTAATTTGTTTTTCCTTTCGTTACAGATTGTCGTTATCTCTCGATTGTCCATTGTTCCAACCAGACATCACACTTCGGCTAAACCTTCTCCAATTCCATTGTCAATATAAAGTTTAAATAGCAATTTTTTTTCTGCTTCCATTTATAGTTAACAGAAGAACAACAAAAATGTCAAAATATCCTACATTAAGACAACAAAACAACAAACAACTAGAAGAATATTGTTTTGAACTGAAATAGGTAAAAAAATCCATAAAGCAACATAAACATACCCCGTAAGATAGGAAGATACAAAACAGAAAAACAAGTGTTGCAATCGCAAAAAATTGAATACTTAACGACTTCATAAAAAATAAAATAGTTTTCTGTTTTCGAAATTTTATTTCGCGTATAAATGATCAACAACAGTACCAACAACTGAACACTAAATTATTGTAGTTAATTTTTCCCTTGCAAATTCGAAGTTTTTTTTTGTATCCGCTGTGTCGGAAACTACTTTTTTTTTTGAAAAAAAAAAAAGAAACTAAAAACATTTTGTTGTGTCTGCAAAAATAACCGTTATTCAATGTGCGTGTCAGTCGGGATTTAGTTGATATTGAGAGTATTTTTCGTTGCAAGGACGAAAAGTAAAAAAAAAAAACAGTAGAGTGTTAGAGCAGGAGGAAGGTGGAGTAGAAACGTTTTTCCTGGATTTTCCGAGTTTTAAAACTGATGGATGGAAATGCACAAAATATGTTTCACGGAAATCATCAAGGGTGAGTTTGGATAAGGTTCGCTATATTTTTCTTTAAACTGACTATGAGAATCGATTTGTTTGCAGAGATCCTTACTATCGGTATGACCCGGCTGCAGCAGCAGCTGCCACACCAAGAGCCATGGGTCCTCCCGGAGGATATCCTCCAAGGCATAGAGCACCGCATCCGCTACAACAACAACCACAATATGCATCGTACCAGCCAACGGCGGAAAATCTTTACATCAGTGCCGCTGATCAACACAGTGCAATGGGGATGGGTGACTTAGGTGGCTGGGGTGCTGGTCCAACACCTGGACAAGCTGGAGCATATCCAGGACCCGGATTGGGTGCATATGGTCACCCGCAGACAGCACCACCACCGCAGAGACAAACACCCACGCAACCGAGGTATGTTTGTTGTGACACGTTTTATCTTTGGTACACAGTTTGATGGTTTTCATTGTTACAGTTATCGTCAACATCTCAGCGCGTATTCCCAACAAGATCAACAGAAGCTCAGCTATTCGACTCAGCAGAGTCTTATGAGCGGTATCATGCAACAGCCCGGCTATGTAGCTTTAAATCAGCAACAGCCGTCACCACAACAACAGCAGCAGCAGCAACAGCAACGGATACCACAGCATTACCCGCAAACCAGCAGCCATCCGATGTATCCCGGCGGACCACAGGCACAAACTGGCGCCCCGGCGCCACAACCCTATAGTCCGTATGGAACACCGACGAGCATGCAACATCAGCCAGGTCGGCCAACTCAGCATGGAGCTCTGGGTTATGGCGCCCATACCTTGGACCAAAGTAGTTATGGACAACATGTGCCCAGTTCAGCACCCGGTGGCCATCACTTGACCAGTCAGCAGCAACAACAACAACAGCAGCAGCAAACATCGCAGCTGGCCGGTCAACAGCCACAACAAACGCATCATAGCCAAAATCATTTGAGCGCCTCCCAAGCGCAACCTCCACCTGGTCTGCATCCAGGCCAAGTGGTATCTCATCCCTCCCAACAACAGCAGCAGCAGCAACAGCAACAACAACAACAACAGCAGCAGGCTCAACAGGCGCAACAGCCATCGCATCCTGTGACGAGCCAATCATCACTGCCACCAGGTTTGGGTGCGCCTTCACAACAGCAACAGCATGCAGCAGCTGCCGCCGCCGCCGCTGCTGCTGCTGCCGCTCAGCACTTACTTGGGCAAGTGCAACCCAATCACGTCGGACTGATACATAGTAGTGCGCCAGTAGTTGGCGCTGGCGGTATACCCCACTCTATGGTCTCAACCTATGGCCATCTCCAACAAAGTCAGCAGCAGCAAAGCCAGCAGCCTCCGTACATGACGACGGCAAAGCATCAGTCGACGCCACAACTAAGTAGTAGTCCACAATATCGTGCACCGTTCCCGCAACTATCGCCACAAATGTCGCCCAGGCCGCCGCAGATGTCTCCGCATCCGCAGATGTCACCCCGGCCGGTGATGTCGCCTGCGAAGCCACCGCAACAACAACAGCAGCCGCAGCAACAGGTGAACTCGCCCAATCCGACGCAATCTCCACATCATTCTATATCGGGAATGGTTGGCATTACGAGTCCGCGCGGTGGCCCTCAGCCGCAGCCGATTCAGCCACCGAGCATTCAACCGCCACCACCGTCGTCGAAAAGTTCCGGTCCGCCTGTGAATACTTTGCAAGCGTTAGAGCAAATGGTGATGCCACCGCAAAGTTTAGGCGGCAGTCCATTGGACTATCCACCATATAGACAGACGGGGCATACCCCAATGTCACCAATGGGCCCTCGGATGCCAGTTTCGCCGCAACACCAGCAGTGGCCACCGCATTTGAGTATGCAGTCGTCGCTTCATCAGCAGCAGCAACAGCAGATGAACCTATACGCACAATCGCAAGCAATGAATCATCAGCCGCAGCCTGTTGTACCGCAGCAACAACCACAGCAGCAGCAACAACCACCACCATCGTCACAACAGATGCCAGTTCATCCAGTGCATCCAGGTACGCAACCACCCCAACAGCCACCGCAGCTTCAACAGCAACAACATCAGCAACAGCAGCATCAACAACTGCAACAACAACAGCAGCAGCAACAGCAACAACAACAGCAGCAGCAGCAGCAGCAACAGCAACAACAGCAACAACAACAACAGCAGCAACAACAACAGCAACAACAGCAACAGCAGCAGCAACAACAACAACAACAGCAGCAGCAGCAACAACAACAACAGCAACTCAGTGATCAGCTACAGCATTCCATTAACGACATAGTCGGTCATCAATCTGTGCCTGTGTCACAACCAGTTCCACCACCATCTCAGCAACATAGTCCTCTACCACCACCATCACATTTGGCTCAACAACTTCAACAGGAAAATTCTCCGCCACAGCAACATCTACTGCAGCATCAACAGCATACTCAACCACAACTGTCTCAACAGCCTCAGCTTCTTCAAATGGCACCAATCGATCCAATCGTGGAACCCCTACCGATAATAGCCCAGCAATCAGCGAGAAATACTCCAGTCCATGATTCGCCACAACACATTCAACAACATCCGCAGCAACAACAACAGCACTCACACTCAATGATGGATTCTTTTGGAAACGTAGATTCCCTTCCATCAGTGCCAGCAGTGGTCCAGCAACAAGTTCCACCATCAGTCTCCCTCAACGAAACTAACTCGAATGACTCGTGCACTTCGCACTTGGTGGTGAACAACGATACAAACAGCAACAACAGCAATAATAGCAACAGTACTAGCAACAGCATTGTGAATAACCAGCCAACATCTATTCACGACAGCAACTCGCAGAATTCCATCATCAGCAACAGCAACATGAATAATCAGAACTGCAGTACACCGCCTGAAGTAGCTGATCTTCCGGTGGCACCTTCAGCCACTACGCCGAGCAATATGCAGATGTTTGATTCAAATTCCATGCCACCAACGGCGACCACGCCCATGGACTACGAATCACAACAGCATGTGATTGAGCTAAAGCCTCAGCCACACGCAATCGTGGATCCCGCACTTAGTATCGCTCAGGATACAATGCCAGAGAGGGAAGAAGAAGAACAGCATACACAGATGCTTGGATCGGAAAACTCACAGGACGCCAGTGAACATGGCAATGATTCGCAGGAAATTGTGTCTATTCCTGAAATGGTAGGAGTACCTTCACCACCACCTCCAGAACAACCGGAGATTCCGGACGAGGTGATGCCCGTGGATATACCGCCAATTGTGGAACAGATCACACCACCAGTGATCCCTGTGCAACAGCAACCAATGCTTGAGCAACAGCTACAACCGCTACCGGTTTCAACTGACATTCAGGCGACAATGCTTCCAATCATGGCAGAGCAAATTCCTGTGTTACCGCCAATACAGCCGTTACCACCGCACATGATTGGCGCTTCCGTTACTGCCGGAATTACCCCAATTCCTCCACCCTACGATCCAACGCAGTTGCCAGCTATGCATCCAACAGGGCCGTATCCAGGTCCCTACCCCTATGCTGCGGGACCTATTCTTCATCATCAGGAGCGTGCTGCACTTCAGCAACAACTTCAAGAGCTCTACTGCATTCCGCCAAGTCCAGATCAGCAAGAAAAGATCATGCGGTTGCAAGAACGCCTCAGCATGCTCCAGACGCACGAAACTACGGATCAGTGCAATGGAGGCCCACAGTGTATATTCCAAAATTCAATGTATAACAATACTCAGATGGTGGAGAGTCCGCAGGTGTCCAGCACCACAGGTCGCGGTCGAAACAAGGGTTCCTCAAAGCCGAGAAAACCACGCGCCAAAAAGAACGATAAAGGTCAGGCAATAGCCGCTGGAGAATTGCCCCTAGACGCTGGCATTATCCCGACAAACTTGCCCGTTTCAGAAGATTGTGTGACCCAGGGTGCCGGTGATACGTCCGTCGTTTCCATGATGGACTTTAACGAAAGCTGTGATATATCACAGGACCATTCGTCAAACGAGTTGGACACATCAACCGATGGCGCAGGCAAAAAGAAGAAACCACGCAAGCCACGCATTCCAAAGGATCCCAATAAGTCTCCCAAGGAAAAGACGACCACCCCAAAAGAGAAGAAGAAAAAGGAACCCAAAGAGGGTAAAGGCAAAAAGACACGCAAGGTCAAGGAGGGCGAAGAAGAACAGCTTGAACAGACGAAAAAGACTGATAGTGGCGATGAGGCCGTTAAGTCCCTTGATGACGATGAAGGTGCATTGCCAGAACCACCAACAACGACATCAGATGAACAGCTTCCAATGGATAGTGAGACGCCAGATTATGACGATATCCCCGTATCAAAGATTCCCAAATCTACCGCCGGAGACGATACAAAAGACGACGAAGACAAAGCCGATGATGATTCTGTTGTGGATTCTGCCACGCCAAGTTCCAAGAAAAAGAAGAAATCATCCGGTGGAAGTAGTCGTAAGAAGGCTTCCATTGGTGGCAGCAGCAAGTCCTCATCCTCCAGTAAGAAGAGGAAGAATCGCGGACGAATTGTGCCCGAATCTGATGGAGAAAATGACGACATGGCCACAACACCACCACCATCACCACCACCCGATGCGGAGTTGGATAGCCTTAAGCGGCGATCAGCCAGAAACACACAGAGAAAGAAGTACATCGACGATGTTATGTTGCGATTCTCTGACGATGAGAGTGGCTTGGTCAATGCTTCGCCTGTGAAAGAGAAGAAAAAAGGAGGCAACTCATCGGCTTCTACCTCTGTGACAGCGTCTACAACTGCATCAGCTGCTGCGTCCTCGGGTGTCAACAGCGATGCAGAGAAGGGCGAGAGTAGTACAGGTGCAGATGTGGTGCTAGAAGGTATCACCGAGCCAGAAATCCCAGAAGAAATACCCGCCCCAGTGGTGAAGGAAGAAAAGTCTCCGGACACATCCAAGCCGAACTATGTGTACGTTAACACTGGCGAGGAGGATAGCATGGTTGTACAGTACGTACTAGCAGTAAGAATGGGCAAAAGGGAGTTACGCCCACCAGAACCAGAGCCGCCAAAGCCGGAAGAAGCACCAAAAATTGAAGAAAACCTAATTGGCGATGAAGAAGAAAAGAAAACTGACGAGGAGCCAAATGAAGACGGTGATGAGAGCAAAGATAAGGAAGAAAGCGAAAAAGACGAAGTCCTAGTTCCAGAGGTGCAAAAAACGGAAGATGACTCGGCGGAGAAGTCCGAAAAGTCTGTTCCTGCAATTGAAGAGCCAGAGAGTGAGATTGACAAGCCAGAAAAGGAACAAATAGAAGAAGATGAAGAGAAAGAAGAAATCGATACGGAACTAGAGAGCGCAGATACGGAAACCGACGAAAAGTCACCAGAAGTCGCAAAAATGGAAACTGATGAAGATGAAGAGGCGAAATCAGATAAAGAATTGGTTCCAGAAGCAAAGGAGGCAAGTGTCACCAAAAATCCCGAACTCACAGAGGAAGACTCAATCGAGGACAAAGAAATTGAACCAAAGGAAGAGGGTGAAAAAGAGAAAGCCGATAGCGACGATACCGAAGCCACTAAAAAGCCTGCAACAGAAGGTGAGGAGGACAAGGAGAAAGTGGCCAACGATGAAGAGAAACCCAAAGCCGAGCCGGTGTTCATAGAAGTCGAAGAGTACTTTGTGAAATATCGCAACTTCTCGTATCTCCATTGTGAGTGGAGAACCGAAGAGGAGCTCTTCAAAGGCGATCGCCGAATCGCCGCCAAGGTTCGCCGCTTCCAGCAGAAGCAGGCTCAACAGTTAAATATCTTTGAGAACATTGAAGAGGATCATTTCAACCCAGACTTTGTGGAAGTTGATCGTGTTTTAGACATGTCCGAACACACTGATTCCGCCACTGGCGAGGTGACCAAGCACTACTTGGTCAAGTGGAAGTCTCTGCCCTACGAAGACTGTACATGGGAGTTGGAAGAAGACGTGGACGAAGACAAAATAGACCAGTTTCTGGTCTTTACAAAGATACCACCGCGTTCCGAGTGGAAGGCAAAGAAACGTCCACCACCCGAACTCTGGAAGAAGTTGGAAAAGACACCGGTCTACAAAAACGGCAACACTCTACGTCCATATCAGCTGGAGGGCTTGAACTGGTTGAAATTTTCTTGGTACAACAGCCATAATTGTATTCTAGCCGACGAAATGGGTCTGGGAAAGACAATTCAGAGTTTGACATTTGTCCACTCGGTGTGGGAGTACGGTATTCGTGGTCCATTCCTGGTAATTGCCCCGCTCTCCACCATTCCCAATTGGCAGCGTGAATTCGAAGGTTGGACCGATATGAACATCGTTGTCTACCACGGTTCGGTGACGAGCAAACAAATGATTCAGGACTACGAGTTCTACTACAAACAGGACTCGGGCAAGGTCAGCAAGGATTTGATCAAGTTCAACGTATTGATTACCACCTTCGAAATGATTGTCACCGACTACATGGATCTGAAGAACTTCAACTGGCGACTCTGTGTCATTGACGAAGCTCATCGTTTGAAGAATCGAAACTGCAAGCTATTGGAGGGTCTACGCCAGCTAAACCTAGAGCATAGAGTTCTATTGTCTGGAACACCACTTCAGAACAACATTAGCGAGTTGTTCTCGTTGTTGAATTTCCTAGAGCCGACGCAGTTCTCTTCGGCAGAGACGTTTATGACTGATTTTGGCAGCTTACGCACAGAGGAAGAAGTGCAGAAGCTGCAGGCTCTGCTCAAGCCCATGATGTTGCGTCGTTTAAAAGACGATGTGGAGAAGTCACTGGCGCCAAAAGAGGAGACCATCATTGAGGTTGAACTGACAAACATTCAAAAGAAGTACTACCGTGGTATTCTGGAACAGAATTTCTCATTCTTGAAGAAAGGCACGACATCGGCGAATATCCCAAATCTTATGAACACCATGATGGAGTTGAGAAAATGCTGTATTCACCCGTATCTGTTAAACGGTGCCGAAGAACAGATTCAATACGATTACCGCCTGCAACACGGCGAGGATTATGAAGCTTACTACAAGAATCTTATAAACTCCGCCGGTAAAATGGTCTTGATCGACAAGCTGCTGCCGAAATTAAAAGCAAATGGACATCGTGTGCTGATCTTCAGTCAGATGGTTCGCTGCTTGGACATTCTAGAGGACTATCTGATGTACAAAAAGTATCCTTTCGAGCGAATTGATGGTCGAATTCGCGGAAATCTTCGACAAGCTGCCATTGATCGGTACTCAAAGCCAGACTCGGATCGTTTTGTTTTCTTGTTGTGTACTAAAGCCGGTGGTTTGGGCATCAATTTGACAGCCGCCGACACTGTCATCATCTACGACAGTGATTGGAATCCACAGAACGATTTGCAAGCACAAGCACGTTGCCATCGTATTGGTCAACAGAAGATGGTGAAGATTTATCGTCTGCTCTGCCGTAACACCTACGAACGGGAGATGTTCGATAAGGCTTCCCTGAAATTAGGTCTGGATAAGGCCATCCTACAGTCGATGAACACTTCGCAGGGTGGCAAGGACAGCAGCAACAGGCAGCTGTCAAAGAAGGAAATTGAAGATTTGTTGAAGAAGGGAGCATATGGCGCCGTCATGGACGATGACGCAGGCGATAAGTTTTGTGAAGAAGATATCGATTCGATTTTGAAACGTCGCACACAAGTCATTACCATGGAATCGGAGAAGGGTTCGACTTTCTCGAAGGCTTCATTCGCCGCCTCTGGCAATCGATCCGACATTAAGGTGGATGATCCAGATTTCTGGACAAAATGGGCAAAGAAGGCAGACATTGATCCGGATGCCTGTGAGAGAGATGAAACCGAGGACTTGGTTTTGTCAGAGCCGCGAAGAAGAACTCAGATCAAGCGCTACGGACATGAGGATGTTATGGATATGTCGGAAGATTCATCCGCGGAGAATAGCGATGAAGATAGCATTGGTGAGGGTTGGAGAAGACTACAATTGAGAAAAATGGAGTAGAGATTTTTATTAAAAATTTAATTTTAGGTCTTCGAAGTAGACGACGAAAGGAGAAACTTGCACGACGTGGTAATCGTGGCAGTGGCAACGACGACTACATACCAAGAGAACGTGACACATTGGCCGCACTCGGCTTGGAGGAGATTCAATATGGTAACTGGGCAAAGTCCGAGTGTTTCAAGGTGGAAAAGGGATTGCTGTCGTATGGGTAAGTAATCAACTTGCAACTTTTTTTTGAGTTTTTATTTTATAAAAAAATGTATACGCCTCTAAAAGTAATTACCCTCGTCCATTCTTCATTCTCAACTTCATACTAGCATTTTGCAATTTAATATTTTGAATGTAGCCCTTCCTCTTCAATAGCTTCTCCTCCCTTTCCAACTCGATGAGTTCCTCTTTCCGGCGTATATAGTCGGCAACACTAGGTGCTTCAAAATCTTCAATTTGGGTTTTCAAGTCCTTTAACGACTCCTCCGCCAAGCCGATCTCCTTCTCCACAGTTTTGGCTTCTTGTTCCAATTTTGAAATACCTTTTACAACCTCATCGGTGCTTGCACTGAGTGCCTTTGACTTTTGTTCATTTGCCAGGACCAGTTTCTTCTCATTAGCTAACGCGAGCGATGCCTTCGCGGTAACTTCCTTCAGACCGGCCAAACTTACATTCTTTTCATCCAATGACTTGCTTTGTTCATTCCGTTTTATCTCTAACTGTTCAAAGTCAACAGGTCCCAACATTCCACTTAGATCTGCCTTGCTAATAAGTGCTGTCCGCTGTTGGTGACACTGTTCCTGCAGAGAGGTGATCTTCAATCGCATTATTCCCAATAATGCGCGGCCCTTCCTAAGCCAGTTGTTGACAAATTTCCGAAGTTGTTTCTCCATTTGCTTCTCAGATGCACTATCCAGTGTGTTGTTGTTTATAAAGTGCAACTTGAAGATATTTAAAGTTTCTTCATTGTCAGCACAGCGATAGCGCAGCTCCTCAATTTGCCCGTTAAGTATTTTGATCTCATGCTTCCCCTTTGCCTCTAGAGTATCACAGTTCTTATGAATCTCAGACGTGAGTTTTTCTGCTATCTCCACCTTGGTGCGGTAATTTATGCGATAATCGGTGGACACTTTGCGAAAGGAGCATACTGTGGATTCTCCTATGCTCATCGATCTCGACGAACTGAACCGACTGAGACTGGGCGATGTGTGCCCACTATCCATGCGAGATTTTCGTCTTTCGACAATTGAACGTCGATTTTCAATGGTACGTGGTCCGACTTGATCCAAGCCAATCAATAGTTTTGGATCGTTTCTCTGTAGGAAGTCGACTAGTATGATGTTTTCCAGTCTTACAGACGTAAGTTCTCTATTGACTTCTTGGAGAATTCGAAACACGTGCAGGGCGTCACTGCTATCGAGATGTTCTTTGAGGCCATCTATGTCTCGTTGATTGAATGGTGTAAAGAGTAGATCGTAGACATTTTTATCCACTTGGGTTGTATGTGCATCACTATCGTTGAGGAGGCTGAACATTGTATTGTGGAGGCAATTTCTTGTTTGTGAATTAAGAATATTTTTCCAATAATTGAAGTTTTTTTCGCAGGGAGATATGTACGTATTGAGTGTGCTAAGTAATTAAAAAGAGGAAACGATTAATGTGCTACCAATGAACTTCTTAAGATCTTTGGGAGAATTTCCATTGCACAGTAAAGAGTTTTGTCGTTTGCGTGCTTTAAAGTCGTTTATTTGCAAAGGATTCGGCAGACCTCGATAGTCAAAAGGTTTGATGACATTGCTCGATCTCTATTTTTTTTTAATTTTTGCGTCCAATGCGGAGTTGCAAGGGGTGCGTCGCTGTACAGCTCGCATAGTTCTTGGTTGAAAATTGGTCTCTACAGCCCGTCAACGCAAACGTGGCCGAAGATTTTTCGAAGAAAAATTTCTTCCAAAACGTCAAACCTTCATCCGCAGAACAGGACTTGGATGATCGGGGCCTTATATAGGATCTCTTAGTAGTTCTCGTGATTGCTTTACTACTAAATTTCCTTCTTGGCCCAAAGAAACAGCGGTTGGCAAGAGTAGTTCTTCGTTTAATTTCTGTTGTTGCAGTTGTTGAGTAGTTGTTGTCAGAGATAATATCGGTGCTGAGGTAGACAAAGTCCAGTACTACCTCAAAGTTATATCTGTGAATGGTGACGTTGTGTGCAGTTCGTCGAGTTGTATGTCTTTTCGTGTTGATACCATATACTTAGTCTTACTGCTAAACTCATTTTCGCCGCTTCCTTTTCTATATTAGCAAACGTGTTTTTTGTCAATCGGGCAAACGATGCTGATGTTTCATTCGTAAGGCATACTTTCTTCGGACCAGATGGGTTGGTGGATGTTACTTGCCAAGTCTTCTACGTCGGTTTTATCAAGCTCTACAGGAAGGCCGTAATTTCCTCACTTTACTTAACAGTGGTTGGCAGTTTTCGTTGTCGTTGTCGTTTCCAATATTGAATGGTTCGTTCTGCCTGACAGCGGAATGTTGTTATTCATCGCCGTTTAAGTGGTTCTTCCATATCCTGACTGTGCCTCAACTACGATATTTCCTTGTTCATCTCGACAGGATTCTTTTCGAGCCTTGTTTCGTCGGCTTTGACGTTTAACACTTTTGTAAGACTTGCGAACATCGTTCCTGGAGTGGCACATCTCTATATCCTGGATTGCGTGGTTTTCTTGCTCTCTTTTCTTCTTTCTCAAAAGCCGGTGTTCTTTTCTTCTTTCTCAAAAGCCGGTGTTCTTTTCTTCTCTGCCTATAGAGCTCGATGGCAGCTCTCGTCTTCACCTGCAGCTTAGCCTTGTAGGACTCGTTCTTGGCTGCGAGCATCTGTCGGCATTCCTCATCAAACTAGGGGTTTCTTGCTGTTGGGAGCGAAAAACCTACCAAATCAATTGCGGCTGATCTAATGACTTTTTGGCATCGTTGCCATTGTTCTTCGACATTCGATGCTGGTAGTAGGCCTCAGCGGTCTCTTGCGATTGCAGTCATTCAACATTAAATTTTTTCACAGTATTACTCGATTGTTGTGTCGTGGTGGATATCCTCATTCTTACCTTGGCTGCAACAAGGTAGCTCCTAGGAATGTTGGAAATCCAAAATACTGGATGAGTGCCTCTCGTCTATCGCAATTGGATCCATTTGGTTAACCGGTTATTGATCTGGAGACTACCATGTGCCCTTATGGATATCGAGGTGAGGAAACTGTGATCTGGCTATAGTGGCATTTCGTTTCTTAGCGAAGTCAAAGCCTTAGTCCGTTATCAGAGGTGTCGTCGCATAGGCTGCGTTTTCAGAAAATACTTCTCTTCCTACCTTTGCGTTAAAATCTACCAGCATGAACTCAACGTCGTACTTCGGTAGTGGCTTTAACCTGGAGGGTAAGTTCTACGTTCCACTACGGCCGTTGACCTTTCGCTTCATCCGCCAACAACTCTATTCAAGGGGCCTGTATTACCCTTGAAATTACTAGACAATCTATTGTTCTAATATGTCGAAGCAGCTTATCTTGACCTGACTGTTTATATTGTTGCTGCTGTTCGCCTTGTTATCAACACTCGCACTTATTGTTTGACAAGTCAAATCCGGTTGGATGAGACCAGTACCCGATGGTTACCACTTGGAGGGTAAAAATAAGCACTTTATGTGTAGTCAGAGTTATGCCACTGGGCATTGCCAAGTTAAAGCCAATCAGAGATAAAAAATATATGGCGAGCTGTGCCAGTACGACCCGCCATAAAAGAATTTTTCTTTTATGGGGTGCGTCATCTGTATGGATTTATAATCTTTGGCATCAGCTAGGTTTGAAAAGTACATTATTCCTCCAACAATATTTTTGGTGTATTTTTATTGGGTCATTAGATCACATCCTTCTAGTCGGATATTCAAATTTAATTCTATTTTCCTTTTTTTTCAGTTGGGGACGTTGGACAGAAATCCAAGAGCTTGGCCAGTTTAAGCGAGGTTGGCGTGACACCGATGTCGAAGATTGTGCCCGTGTTATCGTAAGTAACTCTTAAATTGCAATTCTTCATCAATTTCAAAGCCCAGATTCCATATGATGATTACCATGCTAATATTGAGAGAACTCTAGGTTTTCGCTGAGTACAAATCTTCTCACCCACTGATTAGAAACAAAAAACCACCTTCCTTCTCAAGAAACGCATTCCCTACTTCATCACCAACTTAACCGACCACTTTTTCTCTTTGGAAAATTTCAGCTACTCTACTGCTTACAAGTGTACAAAGGTGACGAGAAGATCAAAAACTTCATCTGGGACCTAATCACACCGACGGAGGATGGAGAAATCCAGAAGATCAGCAGGGACCATAGTGGCTTACACAATTTGGTGCCACGAGGTAGGAATGCAAAAGGTATGGTAAAAAACGAACGGTATTTTTACCTGCATTTTTGAGAGAGAACAACACATCGGCTGCAGTGTTTTAGATCTACACACCCTACCTAGCCCCCGCTATTCGAAAGGTCGCAATAAGTAACTTTCCACCTGCAGCGCAGCGCACACAAGGATTGTATTTCTAAAACACTCTCGCAATCGATGCAAATTAGTACCACAGTACCGAAATGTATATTAAAAGTGCGCTTACAAATAATTTCCCCACATCTGTTTAGTTGTACAAAATTACAAAAAAATATATGTATACCACCTAAGTATGTAAATATTAGTATTTAAAAAAAAAACTATTATCTACTAACGCTTACGCTCTTATCTAAAAAAAAAAAAAAAACAATGCTAATCAACTGCCTACTCTGCAAAAGCAACGATTCTCGTCCAAAAATACTGATCTGTTTATTTCGCTTTGTGTCTCTCTTCCTATGAAATATTGAATTTAGGTCGCAATGGTGGCAAGAACACAAAGGAAACCTCCTGCGGTGGCCTCACCAAATCCGAGCTCGGCGAAAAGGGTGGTGGACAGAATCTGGTTGACCCAAATCACTGGAGCAAGCAAGAGAAATTCGATGCCGAAGTCTACCTAGAGGGTCCATACAAGAAGCACTTGGGTCGGCACGCGAATAAGTGAGTCGTGTGGAATCGGAACATATACACGTATCAGGCTAATTTCACGGCATACTAATATTTATTTTTTCTTTGTTCTGTTGTAGGGTTTTATTGCGCGTAAGAATGTTGTACTACATCCAGCACGAAGTCATTGGCGACATGGTGCAACAAATCAATGACGGAGTCCCGGCAAGGTAAATATTTTCGTTGGTTTATCTTTGCCTTTCATTTGAACATCTATAACATCTCATTCTCATTGTTTTTTTTCCTTTGAGTTAATTCTTTTTTATTCAAGGCCAATTTTTTAAAAGTTCTAGATGTTTCCAAAAAAAAATTTAAAAAAAAAAACTTAAAAAAGCTTTCGACACACTGCTTTGTTTGCAAGTATGAAAGAGAGAGAACGAGTTAACAAATTGTAGAGTGTCGTTGGTACATTTCATAATTTTTATTTTGTTCTATATCTCAAAGAACACAAAACTGTTTTTTTTTTCTCGATATTTACAAGAGCAGTGTAATTTTATTATGATATTGATGTTAAGTGGAATTTTATCAATGTGAGGTTTATTCAGACGGGACAAGGTTTGGTTGGAGACACCCAAATTATTGGCTTACACATCAAGTTGCTTTTAAAATGCCAGCCAAACTTTAAAGCTCGAAAGTTACAAAAAAAAAGACCTACCTACTGTTCAAGTTAAGCATGCAAGATTTTCCTTCAAATTTGCAGGATCAATTTTTTTTTCATCTAGTTCGGAATGTTTTTTGCAAATCTATTTATTTTTTTTTAAATTATTTTTTATGAAACTACTTTTCAATGTTTAGTAAGTTTATGATCTGTTGAAATTTCCCATCTATGTTCTAATTGATGTCATTTTTTAAATAAATGTTACACAGCCCTTTTCAATGCAATTCGCGAGAGCTTGTTGAAAGGTACAATTTTGAAATGCTTATAAGTAGTCGACGTAGTTGTGTGTTTTTCAAATTACAAGGAGGTTTTTATAAAGTTCAATTGAAATGTAAAAAGGGTTTGAAGAACATGTGGTTTGTACAGTTTCCGACGAGTTTGCTTCATTTATCTGGCCGACAAATTGTAATGCTTCGATTAGGTTAGGTAAGAATGGCTGCCAACGATTCGCCAGTTGTGACACCACATGGATTTCGTCCACTCTCCTTGTTACCTTTGAGAAAAACCAATCTGCGTTTTAATGAAACGGAGGAGACTTCTTACTTCCGTTATTGTCAGAGCTAATCTGCTTCCGAAGGCCGACTAAAACATCTAGATTACGTGGCAGAACTGCAACCAAATGCCATAGCATCGAGATAAAACTCCCGGATGGAATCGCTAAGATTTTGAAAAAAATAAGCACCTTTTGTTTGATAGGGTCGGGAAGTTACAATGAAGACGATGTATTGTTTCATCTTCCTCTTTGTCCAATACAGCTCCTGCATAAATCGTTTGAGTGAGTCTAGCTTTTCTGCGTGCCTAACAATTAAACAGTTTCCAATGATGACATCTATGGTGGCGCTGTTGTGTGGTCTAGGGAGAGAAATCAGTCCTTTGGATCTTCTTAAATCTAGCTTTGACCAAAGTTGCTTGGTTATTTGGACACTTCATGCCAAGACCCCATGCTGTTAGCATGTTGCATTATTAAGCTTTTGCATTTAGCGATAGGAATACCTAGTGCACCCGCATCGGGTACGACTGATAGTTTAATCCCATCTCATCAGCCTAAGGCCAGGCGCACATTGGACGGATTATCGTACGAATTTGACTCGTGCGAACACGTACGGACACGCACAAAAAAAAATCCCGACCTTCCTAGTACTATGGAAGCTTGTACTCTTTGTGAGAGTTAGTCATACCTATACGCGTAGTACTTACGAAAACAATCCGCACTTGATGGGGTTTTTCAATAGTTCGTGCGTTGAAGCACTCAAAGAATGCGATATCACCGGGTGACTGCTTAATTAACACAGAAAAACGTATTCAGTGTGTCCACTTAATTATTACTACCAGCTTTCCTACGAATATGAATACCCGCATGGATTCGGTTTTTCACTGCATACCCGTTACAAATAATTTGTTATTTTCGTATGTTTGATACAAATCATATCATTTACGTTTCAAAATGTATATACTCACTACTTAGAAACAAAGGTATATCAGCAAATCACACGTTCTCAACGAATTAAAACAAATCTTCCTCGTATTTCTACGAACCGAACAGCAAACGATTTCGATGCGAGTAACGAAACTTAGTTGGCAGTAACGATTCGGTACTTCGAGTCTAATTGAATACCTGTTACTCAGTAAATAATGAATACGGTTTGTTAAAAGTCTACGTACGATACCAATACGTATCCAATGTGCGGCTGGATTTACAGTTCGCTAGAATGTCACTATGCCTGGTCATATGTGAAACATAAACTGCTCTGACGTCTTTCAGCCAAGGTAATGGTTCTTTGATCTCCATGAGTTCCCCATGGAACACGTTGCAATGATCAGGAAGACCGAAAGATAGGCTGAGATTTAGTCTGTCGGGGAAGACACCAGCATCCACTTCTTCATTTCTATTGTAGCCATCGGTATTTAAATGGATCGAGTCATTTTGCGCAGGTTCGTTTCTTTCCCATGACCCTGTCTGGAATTGTAACCTGGAAACTCTTGTCAAAGTTTAACCCAGTAATCGGTGTCTTGTATGTTCGTTTGACATTTTTTAGTGGAAAGTTTGTATATTTGACCACTGTTGGATGCCTTTAATGCCCGTTTGCTGATACACTGAAACACACAGTTGAACCAAGGATTATAAAGTCATACTGATGACGCACTGCATACAACAAAATTTGTTCTATGGCGGGTCGTACTGTCACAGCCCGCTATATATTTGGATTTATTTCTTTTATGTTCAGCTTCCAGTTAAGCTTTCTGTCCAAAATAAGTCCCAGGTATTTTTGTTTGCCTTCTCAGTGCGATTCTGTTTAGTGACGGGAGGGTCAATACAAGGAATTTCATGTTCTCTAGTGAACAGAACTCTACTCAAACCGTTCCACCTGCAGCGGCCAATACTCTTCTAACAATTCTGACAATTCTGAGAACTGAGAACTTTTTTACTGGATTTGATTTCCCGTCAAGAAGCACCCCTATGGATGCCAAATTGTTGTTTTTCCATCTCACATATGTTTCACAGTTTACGAATACACTTTCAGTGGTTTCCAGAAGCGATTTTATTGTTCCGTCCGTGAATATTTGAGTATTCAAATGAAATATATGCCATTAACGGCCTATCAAGGACCTCAAACCGAGCGTCTCCATTCATTTTTGTGTGTGTGAAGTTTGATTTTTGCCAAAAAATTGCCGCCGACTAATCTAATTTTAGAAACCTTGAATAGTTCAGACATTCGCAAGGGGTAAGGGAGTGAGAAGACTTTGGGTTTTCACTTTAAATATTGGAACCAGACACCCCGCGCTTTGTTGTCCAACGCACTAACTACTATGCCACTGCACCCACAGGAAAACGCCATGATCTCCATGATATAATCAGGTGGAACGCATTGAAGTACATGTTTTCATACCTACGCATGCGTTACCTGTACTAAAGAAAACGCATGTGTTGTGTACCGATCATGTCGCGAAAAACGATACTGCAATTTGGACTGGTAGACAAAGCATTTGGACTTTCGGGTAAAGAGTTTCGATTTCATTTGTTTCGTTAAACCTTCGTCGTGTATTCACTAAGGTGTCATTCGCGGGGTTGATATCGACTTCCAGGTAGTTGAAGTCTTTACCCGAAAATTTTTGCTATCAAAAGTTACGTTTTTTCAAAACATTTGTAGCCTTTTCCTCGTTAACTATAAAGCCAACGAGTTTCATAAATTTCAGTGGATGATTATACGACTCCAAATTTCAGCGGCTAATGATTTCGATATTGTCTGCATATCCCAATAGCTGTTTAGATAGTGCCTTTCTTGCTTTCCCCAGTATCTTGTAAATGGAAGGAATCTTATGTCATAGCCTTGCAGAATGAATGTACTTTTCCATACGTCTGCATGGTTTGCAAAAGTATCACATTAGATAGAACTAATGTGTCAACATGTGGGCGCAGTTGGCTAGTGGTAAATGCGTTGAACTACTTCTTAACATCGGATCCCTGGTTCAAATTTCAAAAGAAATTTTTTTACAGCCCCAGCACTTGAGAAAGACGTATAAAACTGCCATGAGAAGTTGTATATCCTATTCTTCATGTCAAAAATATCCTTTTGGCAAACGAAGAAGAACGAAGATGGTTTGTGCACATACAAGTTACATTGCCATGCACTGCTTTCACTTCTGTGTCATTTCCGTGTTTTTCCTTAATGCCAACACCCTCACGCACAGGACTTTTTGGAAAATGTAATTGCTTGTGATTGAATGTGTCCACGAGAGAGTTCTGTACCCCGGTTATGATTATCAATTACATGTTCTTTGCTCAATACGGAGGTTAATGAAAGTTGAGAAAACAATGAAAGAAACATTCATGTCCTGTAGACCGAAATGGGAGGGGAAAACAGAGTTTGGTAGACCATTACACATTAGTGTTGTTGTATGAATTTGAGCATAAGCCCGAAGGTTTGAATATATGAGACGAAACAAAACTAGAACTGAGATCACCCTTTTTGATGCCAAATACTCCATTGGTGTTTTAAAGCGATCACATCTTTAATGTTTGGTGTTAATCAGAGATAACGCAAAGTTTGTCAATGAAAGGCTTGCTTAGTGCTCGATGTTTTGCCATTGAAAAGGCTGGACATTTTAATAGCAGCTGGGCTAGAGCTTATATATCTCTCGGCTTTTCTTTTCATTTGGTCTGTTTCGCCATAAGAAATTAGGAAATTATAGTCAAAGACGCTTCTTCGAAACAGTTTTGTTTCATTCGGGTGTGTTGCTCGTATACAATGGCACGGATTTTCGACACCCTACCGCGGAAACACAACTAAACAAAAATATTATTTGTTTCGTTTTAATCGGCGTTTAGTCTCATAAAAGACAATGTTTTCTTGTTTCTAGAAACAAAAAAACACGTTTTGCTTTATCCGGTGTAATTCCAGCCTTAGTGTAGTTTGTTTTCGGTCTCCATCCAAATCCGAGGCTTTTCTAAAAGTAGTCCTCACATTTGACGACCCTAATCCTCCTTATCATTTGCCCTGAATGGAAGCATTTAAGAGCCATTCAGGCAAAAAAATCCGTCACCTTTTCAGACAGTTTGGTCTCAATGGCTAAGTTTACACCGTGGACTGTCTGATACTAAATCTGCCCTAGCGATGTATCCGTCGGAGAGGACTCATACTCCGTCGGAAGTTCAAATTTCATTCGAGGTATTTTTCATCGGAGAAATATCACTACACAAACAACAATTCGTAAATAAATTCCGCGAAGAATTTGTATCGGGGGAAATCGGAAAAAGAATTTCACTTAGCTGTAAAAAATTGCACCTGAACGCATTTTAACGCAATTCATCGGGGGCCGTTTTAAAATGTCGGAGGAATATTCCGAAGCGCTTTTCGGAAGAATACCTCGAAGCTAAAAACCCCCCGAATCGTACAAAATCGGAAAATTTTCCGATACGACGGATACCTCGTAAGGGCTGAATATTTTATTCTCAGATATTTTCTGTTTACACCGTATATGACTGAATGCAAAACTCCCTCGATCAGCTTCAATGTATACGTTTTCACCGTGGGCAATAACCATGACAAGACGAAAGTAGAAAATTCCTCACCATTATAACAGTTAGTATACCACTTTAGATGAATTTGAAGTGACATCTATGCGCAAGTTAGAATAAACTGTTACATTTATTAGTCCAGGTCACCTTAATAAGTGGACTGACCTTATCAATAAAGTCCTTGTTTGATGTGCTTAAACCGATGAGACTTACACCAAATGTAGGCTAAGTCCCGGTTTTTGTCCACTGCGTAAACGTGCCAATTACCCTCTACGCATCCGCTACCTTTCTCTAATTAGTCGCCTGTTAATCGATATTTCCAACTTTAAGGTTATCTCGTACAAGACTGGTAATTTATCGGATCTGTTTGACATTGGCTTAGTTTACGCCTAGGACTATAAAAAGTTTAGTCGAGGTCACCAAAATAAGAGGACTGATTTAAACAATTCAGTACTTGTTCATGTGTTTCCACCGATGGGACTTACACCAAATATAGGCTTAGTCCCGTGATTTGATAAAGTCTTAGACGCGGGAAACTACAAACAATTTGAGGCACTATTAGGCTCATCGTGGCTACGTTTACAACGTGGACTATATTTGGGCCGGGAGCAAATGTTTTGGTCTCAGACTTTTCTGTTTGCACCGTACTGGACCAAGTGCTGAACAAGCGACGTCTATACTTCATTCGACATCTGTTTGTTATGTTCTCCCATTCTGTTTTCCCAAGATCAACAGCAAAACTTACGTTTACACCCTGGACAAAAACCGAACTATGGTGCAAGGTAGAAAAATCCTCTATTATAGCTTTTGCTATAACACGTCAGTTGAATTAATGGTGACATCTATTAATATATTATAATAAACAATTAAATTTATTATAGCACAGGTCACCGAAATAAGTGGACTGACCTAAACAATTTAGTACTTCTTCATGTGTTTCCACCGATGGGATTTACACAAAATGTAGGCTTAGTCCCGGAAAAGATTATAAAGTCATACAAAAGTCACGCAGAAAGTTTTGCTCACCGACTTCAAGGTACGGTCGGGCGGTGTGCATGTGCACACATGAGAAACGAAATCCAAACATATGGTGGGCCGCGCCATTACGACCATTACGAACAATTTTTCTTGTATGTAGTGCGTCATCTGTATGACTTTAGAATCTTTGGTCCCGTTTATTGTCCACGGTGTAAACGTAGCCCGTGAGACCTTTTACGCTTTGCAGTTTTAAACCTTGCGTTGTATGCTTTAATCTGTGACCACATAAGGGTAAAGGTGTTTATCGTTCTCATTTATTTTTCCAGTCCCAGCCAAGGCTATATTTACGAAAATTTAACACGCTCTATGGTACCGAGCTTTGGAGATTGAACAAGTATTTGGATTTTGGTCACTGGGTAAGGCCACGGTGTAAACGTAGCCCATAAGACCTATTACGCTTTGCAGTTTCCTACCTTGCGTTGTTCGCTTTTATCTGTGACCACATCAGGGTGTTCATCAAAGTCGTTCTCATTTATTTTTCCAGTCCCTTCATTCAGGGCTATATTTACAAGAATGTAACAGCTTCTATGGTGCCGAGCTTTAGAGATTGAACATGTATTTGGATTTTGGTCACTGGGTAAACTGATATGTTGAATACTGCAATTTCGAATGGATGAATTGCAACTGACTATTTCTCTTGAGAATATATAATTCTATCGGTAAATGGGTGTAAGCCATGAGATATTTCTACAAAGTTCGGTCGAAACTATGGAGTTCGCAATGCTTCAGCCTCATATAAGTTTTGTTTTCGCACAGTTTTTTTTTTGTCCTACTATTACTTTTATGAAAAAAAGGTTCGATCTGTTCGGTTCGGGTTTTTGATTAAATGTGGATGCAAGTATTTTTTGACAAAAAAAAAAACTAGAAAAATTGAAAGGGGCCTCGATAAGACAACGTTTATTTTATTTTTTCAAACATAAAAACCATTTCCCATTAAAGGGTAGATGTTAATTTATTTTAAGGGATTTTGAAATTAAAAAACAACTCAGCGTCATTCATTTGTACATCTCATCATGTATTTGTATTCTCCAGTTACAAAAAGGATCCTCCTCTACCAGTTTTCATTACATAACTAAACAATTTCACATCATTTCGCTTTCAAATTATTTCCATCTCCATTAAAATTTGCTAATGACTTTGGAAAAAATAAAAAAAATCAAACTCGATAACATGTTGCAAACGTCGTCTTTCAAACTCGCAATGCAATTGAAATAAAAAAAAAAGAAACTTGTAATTTGGAAAACGATTCAATCAGGGAAACTTAATTTTTCTAGGCTATGATAGGAGGCACCATTATTTCATTTTAGGACATGTGTATAAGTACAATTGAATAGAAATTCGAGGAACCTAATACAAAAGGCGAATAGGGATTTCAATGCTACAATTTAAGATGAAATACTATACACTAATATTTTAATCCCATTTTTACCGAATCTGTTAATATTATACTCTCCATTAAAATATTAATTTAATTTATTTTAAAATTATCCTCTTTAAAAACAAAATCAAAACTCCTACCAAAAAAAGTTAAAAAATAAATTTTCTGTATAATTTAATCGATTCGGTAAATTTCTTATTTCGAAATAAATACAAAAAAAATTGGCTTTAGAAAAAAAAAGAGTAAAAAAAAAACAAGAACAACTAAGCATTTTTCCAAAACCTAATGAAACCTATTTACATGTGTAGCGAGCTCCCCATTCGCCCGCCACCGACTCCCGATCAGACGCCAAGCTCCTGGTGGAATCCAAACTGTTGCGACAAGAGCTTACTGGTTGGCACATATAAGCATGGCTGTGAAATGTACCGGCAAATCCGTGCCGATCCGAGTCTGTGCTTCGTCGGCCATGTCGGTCCCGGCGATGACAGCGCACTACCAATGAATCCGAAGTAAGTGTATCAAAAAAAAAAAAACAACGTAGCAAATAATCAGACATTAGGTTAAGAGAAAACAACTTTTTTGTTCCTATCCTATACATAAATCTGTTATGTATACGTGTGTGCGTGTGTATGTAGACAGTGAGACATAGGAGATATTGTTTCATCGGATTTGTTGTATAAACATTTTTTATTATTTATTTTTACTTCTTTGTTATTTGTTAATCGAAAACTCTCTACTGTCTATTGTCGTTTGTTGAAGCATGTTGTCCTGTTGTAACAAAAAAAAATCTCAAAAATTAAATATCTAAACATTATTGTAATTGAAATCAAAATTTAAATAGAAAACAAAAAAAAATATATATATCTCATCATCTCAGAGTTGCACACAAATACTAAACCAAAAACAATACCAAACTAAACATCACCCAAAGGATATTTGTTCTTACTAATCGAGCGTTTGTTCTCTCTTTGTTTTTTCTTTTCGTTTATTTTTTTTTTTCTGTCGATAAATAGCAACGAGGATGATGCCAATTCGAAGCATGAAGATGGCGATGAAGTCGATGACGATGGTACGGCTACTAAAGATTCTGATTCGAAGCCGGGCGGTGAAAGCAGCAAAGATGCTGACACCGATCGCCCTAGTTCATCGGGTAAGAATAGCGCCGATGAAAGTATGGCTGCTAACAATGAGACTCTGTCCAACTCGTGTTTAGGCTTGGATGAGGAGGAAAGTGGTACCAGCAGTTTGTATCCACCGACAAATATGCCCTCGGACGATACAATCTGGCCATCGATGCAAGATTTGAATACTCGTTTGAGGCGGGTTATTACTGCCTACCAGCGAAACTACAAGAAGGAGGAGTTGAAGTTGCAACAGAAGGCCAAGGTGAGTACGCGACTGTTGTTGGTTGATGCTAGATGGATTGAGATTGTATACAGAGTTAGTGGTACAACGAGAACACATGTGTTACCTATCGTAGGGAGCTCTCTATCAGATTGAACTTTTTTATTTTTAGTTTGAAATTAATTTCTTTGTTAAGGCTAGGGGTTAAACTCGAAATAAGTTGTAATGGAGGTGTACCCAGTATTTTGTTTGGAATTCTTAAATCATGGCAGTTACCTGTAGGTGAGGGACGGTGTCTGGATGTATTTTGATGGCGAGGGAACTTAGGCATACGGAGAGAAAATGGTTGAAATTCTTCAACCATTCTTTCTTCTTCTTTGGTAGAACAAGGTTGCAAACCAATACAGACTTAGTTTTTACCATTTTAGGCCTGAAAATTTGTTTATGTCGTTCGGCTCTCATACGCGTTTTGTGAGCAGAACAGTCAACATCAATGTTGTTGCATATACTCTCACACAAACCTAAGAGCTTGGGAATTGATAAAAGAACTCAAGGCAAATGTCAATTTCGATAGAAATACTAACACAATGAAATGGGGTTCATGTATAAATTTTTCTGCCGCCATAGTCATCTCGTGTGCGCTTTGAGTATGGTGTGTAATCGGTCTTATGCCAGAGGTCAACCAGTTCAACTCATCTCATGTGCGGAGGCTCAATGCCATGGTAGTATCGGTTGACTTAGAAACATTCCTTGTGTCTGCAACATCTTTTTGCCACTTAAATCTGCCATTCTCTTATCGCCATGGTCCTTCTCCACCTTGAAAACATTTCTGTTGATATGCGTAACAATTTATCAAAACGGTGTTATGTTCACCGAAAACGTGGACTATGTCGTTACAAATTTGAGTAGTAAAGTCCAATTAGTGGGAATGACGAGGTGATGTTATCTCTGAACTTTGATTGAAGGATATATATAGTCTGTAAATACGGACCCTTAATATAAACTACTTATTTTTTTACCAAGCCTGGCCATTGCCAATTGTTTATAATAGTATGGGTAGTACATCCTTTCAGTTTAAACTACTGCGGATGAAAGAATGCCAGTGGTAGTATCTCAAGGACTAACAACGGATGCATCAGACTATGTCATAGGCGCAGAATCACGAGGACTGAGCTGTGTGCATTAACTTTTTGTTGATGTAGTGGAATTCAGCCCGATTTTCCTGTAAGAGTTCGTCCTTTTCCTCATTTTTTATGCGGTTTGTGATTATCAAGCTTAATTCACAGGATTAGTTCATTAGAGGTGCGGCAATGAGTTTGTTTTGAAATGTTTTAGTTGGAAGACATTCACCCCTATCTGTTCGAAATAAATTTCTACACGAAAGTCAGTTCCAATCGGAGCTCAAATTGCTTTCGAAATATCCGTTGCGGAACAAAATAAAAAGCATACAACCGCGTTCGTTTGATTCCAAAAAATCACAAAATTCCTCCTTAACAAGATGTTTAGTTTCATTAAAAGCAGCGTGTGCCCATATGTAGAGACTGCTGTTGGAAAAACTTGATGCCGATCACACAGCCAGAAACCGTCAGCAACCGTCTTAAAATCGATCACTCTTGATCTAAGTCGGGTCCTAGTAGCGAAATCGTGGTCATAAGTGTTGCATGTTTTTCGTTTTTGTATCCCTGATCATGTCGAAAGTATTTTATGAATCGCGGTAATGTCTGCCCTGTAGCTCGCAAGGCCCCAGTAAAGATTTAGTGTATCCCGCACCATGTGTATACTTGTAAGTCGGTATCCATTGTGCAGACCCGGAACTGGTTGCTAGTTGAGGGGAATTGTTATCTGAGGCTGTTGTCTCTCTCATGGATGAAGTTTCTTAAGCCTACAGCGCACATCTGTAATTGGCCAATATCAGTTTTTTTTTGTAAAAAGGCAAACGTTATTGAGGTTTTATTATTCAGGTATACTTTCAATCTTGCTAATGAATTTGGTGTAAGCTCCTTGCTTTTTAAAGCCTTGGTAAACTTTTATTAATATTTTCAGAGGTCCCAACAGAACGGGTGCAGTGGCTCAGTGGTTATTGCTTTATGCTTCTAATCCCGAAAGTGACAACACCTAATTTTTTTGTCAATCGAACCTTTTGATTCTGATAAATATCCAAAAGTAATACAGTCATGAAAGCTTGTCAAATTTGCCGTTTGGACTCGGCGTTAAACAGGAGACCCTCTTCTTTATGGCAAAAATAAAACTTCACATCCACAAATGAAGGAAGAAGTTAGGTTGAGGCCTTGTATGGACAGTTAATGCCAGATGTAATACATTTTTGCTTCCATAAGGTCGTTCTTTCATGTTTTCAGCATCAACACTGACTCAAGTACGATTTCTGCTTGTTATGTCGATAGTATTCTGCCAGAGTCTTGTATTCCTGGCTTTGTACATTTCGGCAAGATATCCTGAAGTGGGACCCTTCTATTGTTCGTGTTTTCCATCAGCACTGACACAAGTACAATTTTTTGCTTTTTATGTCGACAGTATTCTTCCAGAGTCTTGTAAACTTGGCTTTGACTTTTTACATATCGGCAAAACATCTTGAAGTGCGACCCTTCTATCGTTCGCTTTTCTTGAACCTTTACGATTTTTACAAAAACCGATCTTGTTGGATTCTGTCTATGAAGGCCAATGACGAACCTGAGTGGTAAAGTAGGTTGAAATTTAAGGCTCCGGACGAGCAACCATTTCAACATTCTTTGAACTCGTATGTCGAAATGGTTGCTCGGCAGTAGTGCTTGTCCGTTCAAGCTTTTTTGTCATCAATACTTTGTTAGTTAATACCATATTACCTGTCTTGCCTTTAGTGTTACTACAAGACCAAAGCTTATCGCCTGCCCATTATATCCCGTAAATGCTTTTACACCAGCAGTGTTGAAGCGACCAAATATGCCCCTGAACAGATTTGTTAAACATATTATGTGCTTACAATACACCTTACGCACTAAACATACAGCTCTAGCACGAGATTGATGAAACCGAATCTCCTTGTCGTAATCCAGTTGACGTTCAAAAGAAGTTCAGATGATCTCTTTCCAAACTGAACATTCGATCGGCTGAATTCACTTAATTTACACATTCCTATGCTATGACGGTTTTACAAATACTGGTACCTAATCTCCATCATAGACAACACAGACCTTTTGAGTTTAGCAACTGCCTTCGTATATAGAAAACAAATATTTTTTTGTTTGGATTGGCTTACAAAATGGTTATCGTTTTATATTTATAATTTTTGTTTCCAAAATTTTGCGTAGATTGTTATATGTTTTGTGTAACTTGTAATTTTTTCTTTTGTTTATCTTTTATTGTTAAATATCTTATCGACATCTTTGCACACGTAGTTTTCTTCCTTTTGATGGGATCAAATGATTAAAGCTAGGGAAACAAAAACGAACCACCAAATATAAAAAGAAAATAATTATCCGATTAAGCCCAGACTAAGAATAGTCACTTCTTTAATTTGAATCCTTCTATCAAACATAATTTTTTTATGTGTGTAAAATCATGTCTGTATCTGTTATGTATACCTATTAAAATAGCTACAAGCACTGGTCTCGTCAACACCTCCACTGTCAGTGCCCAACACTTCCAATATACAACAAATGATGCAGAATGCAGCTGGTAACTCGCAAAACCAACAGCAACAGCAAAATAGTATGCAAGCTATGATGCAGGCCTCGAACAATTCGGGCCTAATGGTAAGTGGCTCGGGGTCAAATAATGGAAATAGTTCTGTTGGCGGTGGTGCTAGTGGTAGTGGACAGCAATCGTCATCGAATGCGGGCACATCCGCTGGTGGTCAAATGCAGTCCTCACAATCACAGCAGCAACAACAACAGCAGCAACAACAGCAGCAGCAACAACAGGTACAAATACCAACACCTGCGGATATTGGCCTTATGCTTAGCCTGCTGAATCCGGTCGATGCAAGCCAATTGGCCAACCTGGACTTTAATAAGTTGGCCATGTACTTGGTTAGTATATTATTGAATAGAAGTTTTCATTTTCTCTTAAATCGATTCATTTCCTCATATTACATAAAAAAGAACTCTCGAAAAAAAAAAAAAAAAAAACACCTAATCAGACAACATTAACTTATTAAACACATGAACATAAGTTGGCTTAATAGCATGGCTTCAAAATTAATACAAAAGAAAACAAAATAACACACCCATAGGAGAACAAATTTGTATCCCATTTGTTTGTCCAACAACTAACAATTTTCATCTATTCTATCTTATGTATCTACTTTGAACGTGCTAATGTTTTTATATATTTTTTTAATTTTTTTTTGTGCATGCAATGTAGTTTTAATTTTGTATTGTTGATACATATTTTTGTGATTGAATTGTTTACTCGGGCGAATAATATCTGGACTAGATCACAGATCTATAGATGTGAACTTTTTGGTAGACAACTTTCATATTAAAGTTACTTCGACATGTTTTTTTTGTACATGAAAATTCTGTAGAACGTGCTAGGAGTAATGACAGAATCTCTGCTACAGCATGTACAATCCTTCCACTTCCTGTCCTCTCAAAAATCAACTTAATTCTAGAAAATACAAAAATACTTCAACCTAACTCATCAGGCATGTTTTGTTGAGAGTTATGCAAAGTAGAGTAAAAACTTTTCAACAAAACGATCCAAAGGCAATCAGCTTCGAAGCTTTTTTAATATTTGAAGATTGGTGCGCCTACTCGCAGTCAGTCTGGCATTATTTTTTAAAATACACAGTGGGGCTGCTTTCCATTTTTTCTAAATTTTTGAATTATAGTTGAGATATTTCGATCTTTTTTTTTAACTAAAGTACTTACCTACTATTTTGTGTGTTTAAGGAAAATTGGTACACAGGGTGTTTCTTGTGTTAAATCGTCTTTTTACCAAATGTTTTATTTTTTTGTTTTATTGCAACAAAAACAGTCGCGAATTTTTTGAATGGTTAAAAAGCGATACAAAAGTTGTGATGGAAGAGAAAGCAAGAGCTTTCCATAAGATTAAAACTTAAAAAAAAAAAACAATTCCTTGTATTTTTATTACTATTTAATTTTGACTCAGATTTTGCTTTTTATGAACAAAGTTAACGACTAAATGTAGTTAAATTTTCAGGGCTGATTTTGAATAAAACACAAGCAATTTAGGAAATTATTGTCATATCTTTTTATTATGATAAAATTGGTATTTTTCAATTATGTATGGAACAAAATATTGGCCAAATGTCCGCCGCGACCTCGGCGGCACTCAAATGTTCGATCACGCTGAGGCAAAATTGAGGTTCTATGCCCTCAATGTACCGAATTATCTCATCCTTTAGCTCTTGACTTGTTGCTGGCTTTTTGACGTACATCGTCTCTTTCAAATAACCCCAAAGAAAGAAGTCCAACGGTGTCAAATCACAAATCAAATGACCTTGACGGCCAATTGTCATCGCCACAACGTGAGATAACACGGATAACTCAATTATTCAACCCTTCGTGGTTCTAATAATTGGTTTGACTTCACTTGACCTCACTAATTTACAGAAACTTTAAGACAATAAAACTTGTCCGACTCCTTTCCAACAATTGATGTGATACTATCACAGATTACCGAAAGTTTTGAAGCTGCACATCCATATTTGTAATTATTGTCAACTTTTTCACGTGTCGCTTAAGCAATTACAAGTAAATTTTGCTAATATCTCCTAATATTTACTAATATTTCTTAGGGTGATACGAAAAAAAAAAAAAAACAGGAGTTGTAATCCTCATTCGAGCATCTGTTGGCATAATACCAGAGTGCTATAACAGAAAACTACAAGTCCTTGTAATAACAAATTAATTTATAACGGGTGATTTTTTCAGCGTAGTTTTTTTTTAAAACGAATAAAAGACTCAAATTCGCATCAAATATTAAAAAGTGTTATTGTTATCGATAAATAGGCCTTTGCCTTTTACGTTTTAAAGACAACTTCATGTAAATGTTGTGCGCGGCTCCGTTTCAAATGCTATATTCGAAAGGTCCCATTTTGCGGCACTTTTTCGAGCATTTCGGCCTGTATTCCACGAGTTACGCGTGTTATATCATCCTGCAAGGCTTCAATCGTGTTCGGCTTGTCCACATAGACTAACGTATTTACACAACCCCACAAGAAATCATCAAGAGGCGTTAAATCTCATGATCTTGGCGGCCAACTCACAGGGCCATTTCGAGAGATAAGCTGCTCTCCAAATTCATCCTTCAACATTTCCATTGTTTCACGAGCTGTGTGGCATGTAGCACCGTCTTGATGAAACCACATTTCAACCAAGTTCAACTCAGCCAACTGCTGCAAAAAAAAAAAACAGTCGCGTATCATGGCTCGATGTCGTTCGCCGTTGACGGTAACGTTTCTTGCACTGTCGTGTTTAAAGAAAAATGGACCGATGATGCCACTAGCCCATAAACCACACCAAACTTCATTTTTTTGGGATGCATCGGGAATTCTTGTATGGCATGTGGCTGTTCATCACTCCAGATGCGACAGTTTTGCTTATTTACGTATCCGTTTACCCAGAAATTAGCCTCATCGCTGAACACAATAGTTCGTTGCATTCATGTTCAAAGTACTGTGATGTCAATGTCGATAAAACAGCGGATTTTCATGTAGCTGTTCTTAGGCCCATTCACCAAAAATTAGACGTTGTGGTCATTCTGCTTCCATTCTTACACTAGTTGAATTTTATTGACTTTCGACCCCAAATACTGAGAACGGCTAGGAATTGACATTCCACGATCTTCACTAACATTGGACGCTACGACTCCAATATTCTTTTCGGTACGCACTGTACGCATGCGAGTCGATGGTTTAATGTTTAACAAAGTAAATTTGGTGCGAAATTTCGTGATAACAGCACGAATTGTTGATACAGCAGGTCGATTATGAAGACCATAATATGGTCTTATAGTCCGTACCAAAACAGTTGGCCAACGGTCGATTGCGCAGAGAGAGGATTTAAGAGAACAAAAATGACGCGAAAGAGATTTAATCACTAAGCGTTTTTGCCTGTAATTTACAATGCGTAACCCAACTTTACAGTGCTTAGAACTAAAATGCTGTTGAATATCTAAATAAACTTAATTTTTTATTATGAGGTCGACTTTTATACATTTCTACCTAGAAGTCCGATTGTATTTGAAAGGGTTCCCAACCCTTTTTATGGTTTATGGTGTGACACTGCAATTTACTTTACTTTGCGTGCCAATATCAGTACCTACATGATCAATATGCACGACACAATTAATAATGATCAACGAAAGCATAATGAGCAAATAGGGTTTAAATCTAAAACCGTTCACCTTCATACAGACACAGTCACACAATCAATTCATGTGCAATGTTTTGCTTAATCTATCCGACCGTGATCACATCATACCCCTACAAAGAACCGACAAGACAAAAAACGAAACAATATATTTTCCTCCAAGTAAAGTTGACATATAATGGTCTATATTTTTCCTCCGCTCCTAATTTCAGTATAACAGAAGGAAAATGAAGAAACCACCCTCAGTGAGATCGCGACAGCGATCTTGAACACAAGGCAGGGTATAACGTCGTTTTCCTCCCATTTTCGTCTCTTTATGCTTGTTTTTGCAATTTTAAGAGATTGTAAAACACATTTTAAGAGACCTGCGCAGTAGAATGGCCAACTGTTTTGGTACGCACTATAACAAACGTACATATTTCACAGTTCACGAATTTTGATAATAGATTTCAATAGTTTGCAATCGTTGCTCGTTTGTAAGTCTTTCCATGATAAGGTGGCAGATTATACTGAAAAATGTTCACTTTGACAGATGACGTTTGGACGCAATTACTAACCAGTGCTGCCAACCTGCAAAACTTAACTCTAAAAAAAATCACCCGTTACAAGTGAACCACATTTCTGTAATATGAAACTGTTGTCGACTGGTAATTTTTCTATTTCTTTCTGTTACTCAAAGCTACAATTATAAAAAAAAATAACTTCTAGAACTGTAAATAGAATCATTCATGTGATGTAGGATTGTAGAATATAGAAATTACATTTTTTTTCAATATTTACATTTAATCGTTTTAATGAATAAATATTTTAATAACTTTGTTGGTCATGACTTGTCTTAAACCTCAATTTTTACATATGCGTGATTTCAGTTCAGGGAAATGTATGGATACTTGTATAATTTTGTCAATCAACAAAAAACAAAGCGGAAAGGAAATAGCGAAAAATGAACGAAACTGCATTTTTTTCGTTGGTTTCATTTTTAAAAGATTCACAGTTTCACATGTCACTTTTAATGGAGGCATGATCAAAGTACTTAATAAGAAAACCTCGTAACTCCAAAATTTAAAATTTTACAGTAGGAACAAACGTTTCTTACCAAGCTCAGTTTTTCGGTTAACGGTATTATTTTACATCTTAAATGAATAATAAAATCGCAGGGTTATGGACAAAAACAGTTTTTTTTATTCGACTACGTTTATTTAATTTAATGGAGTTACGAGTTTTTTTTGTCATTCTAACATTGGAGTTGTGAGCTATGCTACCAGTTTTTTGTCAGGCACTTACAGTTGAAACTTTTTCATACCCCGCTTTTTCATACCACTCTTTTACCCTTGAGAAGTGGAGTTACGAGTTTTTATTGTTTAAAACAGGAGTTACCGAGGTTTGCTTTTCAGTAATCTGTCAATACTAGGTTTTGCAGGAACTTTGACTACTCTTGGACTTTCAAGAGATTTCAAGTTATTAATAAGTTACAAGATTTTCCATAATAGTGCGCATACCGAGATTATATAAGATAGCATCAAAAAGTGATTTTTGCCAAAAAATGGAGTTTGAGGTTTTTTTATTAGGCCGACGATTTATTTTTCGATTTTCTCCTTTCTTCAACCATTGAAAATCATCTATATAATCGCTCTTTGCAACAATTTTTAGTGACATATATTTTTCGGACGTTTTGTGAGTGTATTCAATGCGGATTTTCACAATGCGTTCGCTGGTGTAGTTGAAGCAGTCGGTTGCTTATCAGAAAACCACATCCGAGAACCATTCATTTATTTATAACTTTTTTATTTCATCTTACAAGAGTGTGCAAAATAAACTTCTACAACTACAACTTCTAAATGAATTGGTTTACAAGACTATGTATTTCGTTTTTTTTTATAAATCTGCCGAATGATCCAAATCGGTCCAAGTCGAAAATAATAAACAATTATTTTCATCCAATACAACATACACATTGTACAAATCAGTATTCAAACAGATCTAGAGACTGGAAAAGTTTATCTGCCTGAAATTATTGATCTGAGCCACTCACATAAATATCTGTCCAAAACCATCTTCTTTTTCTTTTCTTATATACACTTCCCACGAGCAAGAGCAGTTCAAACTAATTTTTTGACAAGCAGCCATTTGGCATACAAAAATGTTATTGCAATGGAGGCAATACTTTACAGCCGCAGTATTACTTCTTACGTACCTAATTTGACATTGTAGACTCGTTAAAGCGAAGCCTCAATAAATAAATTCAATCTCCGTTTCTTATGGCGTTTTCCATTGGTAAAAATTCAATCTTTTTTGATCTAGACCTGTCAAAAGACTTTTGACAGTTGTTGTGTTTCATTAGGCAAAAGAATTGATTTTTTTATCTCAGATCAATTTTGCAGATCTGTATTTTTCGGCAGATTTACCCATCCTTGCACTAACACTAACACAAATGATAGCTGTCAGTTTGACTAGGGTGATTTTCGTTGTGATTTAAGATTATTTCGGTTGTGAAAAAAAACTAATATTAATCATTAAAACTGTAGCTGTACGATGTGAAATATAAATTAAATCAAAAACAAACAACCCGTGTTACTGGAAACTTGGCAGGTACACCGACACTAACTTCACAGACACGAAGTTACAACAATACAACCACAGAAAAAAAAATAATCTGAAATCGTGTTCCATTGGTAACAAAAAAGATCAAAATCTAGATTTACCAATGGAAAAAGGCATTAAACGAATTATCAATTCCGCTACAAGACAAACATTGTGATCTCACTTTTTTCTGTTCACTAAATTCCGTTAAACCTAAAATTCAGCATTTTCTCAGGTAGCTTCCCAGTTTGACCGCAGAAAACGATGCTTCAGTCGTCGATTATATGCCAAATTCTGCGAATTGAAGTGTCACTTCTGGCGCTCAAATTGACAGCTGCCCCTTGACGAAAAATCATGTCACTGAAAATTGCAAACAAAAAACACTCGGTCTCTGCGATAAGTCCATTTTTTTTGTTGTGAATAACAACATTGATGTAAGTTGTGCATTTGTTTTCATATTTCATGTTTTTTAAACATTTAATGCTTGAAGGATAAAAAAAACCAGTGATGGTGACAGTGCGTTTTAATTTTTAATATCTGTAGATTGTAGTCATCTAAAATTATTAAAGAAGGAAGCTATTCCACATTTGTGTTGTTTGGCCTAGAAACGATTTTCAATACTTTAATGTGCTCCCGGAAACAGAATCAACAATATGCATGTGCAAAAGAACCGCACGGATATTTGGAGTGAAAGGCAAAATACTTCCGTGTCTATATTTTTTCGTCACATTTTTTCTGGAAGTATCGATAATGAATTGCAAGACATTCAACATTCCGGCAGTGTTTGCTGGCATATAGCTGAATTCGATGAGGTATGAAGAAGTATCTACCAGGATATGCGAGTTGTGAGTTATCGAAACGAAGGCTATATGAATTAGTGATCAAGTCAGACCGAGTTACATTACAGATTCAGTACATATTTTGGATTCGTATATGTTCGGTTTGGTTGTTGATTCTCATGTGATAGTAACACTTTCACTGGAAGTTCCTTTTCATGTTCTTTATCACTAAATCAACGTGCGTGCGATGTAAAATGCATTGGTGTAGCTTTCCTAACCAACCGAAATCGAAAAGGTTCAACTAGGTTTGGTGAATTGAAGTGGAACGTTCAGCCGAAACCTTAAAGTGTGTCCAACTCGGTTTAATGCAGTTTTGTCAATTAATTATTCAGTTCTTTCAATCTGTTTGGGCAATTTAGTTTGTGTGCTCGAGTTGACAATCACTGTGCTAGACCCGCTGGTGTAAAAAAATAAACATTCACATCGGTAGAGAAATCCTAGTCAATCAGCATTACCTTTTGCATCATCTGTAATTTGCTGGTTCCAACGAAGGTTAGCATACATGCCAAATTATGTTTAGTGTCCCTTTCAGAGAAAGGAGGTAGCACTTGATTTTTCAGGCGTTTTTCTCAACCAGGTTGTTGGTGCTTGACTGGATAATTACATCAATATCGAAGTCGGGTTCGGGTTCACAAATCGGAGATTTGGTCGGGAAAGTCGAGAGTGATGTCATCCACAAATATAGATTGGATTACAGGTCGTCAATAAACATTAAAAACGAGTTGGCGATGTGACTGACTCTTGGGTACCCCAACGTTTTTACTTTCCATTTCATGGAATTATTACCGACATAAAAAAACCTACACTACATATCCAGTGTAACAATACTGAATTCAGCTAGTAACTGAATGCAAAGGTGCCCTGAGACTACGATTTTAATTTAAATGTGAATAACATTTCGGCAATGGTATCATCGCTATTTCGGCGGGGAGCCGCACAAATCGAATTGAACCACTTCTTAAATAACGCGCCTACCTATTATAAATGCCAGTTCCTTGTCGTGCTTCTTTTACCACCTAATATAATTCATCACCTCTATAATCTTTAAGCTCAAAACAAGATCATCATTGTTGTGTTTTCTTTTTTTTATTTTATTTCGTCTGTAGTTCTGTTTTGTTTCGTTCATTTTTCATTCACTTGCATGCATTATTCTTCTAAGTAATTCTCTAGTTTGTAGTTTGTGAACCAAAGATCAGTATACACAGTTACACTTTTTTATTTCCCCTCAACAAACAAAAATAACATAGAATCTGCAAAAATTCCAGAAAATGGAGCGTCAAGGCAAAATGGAAATAGCCGCCAAAGAGCGTGAGCGCCAACGACTTGAGAGTATTCCAAAGAAATGGAATCGTCGCGAAGAATACGAATTCCTTCGAGTTCTCACCGGCTATGGTATAGACTTGCAACAGTCTATGAACATCCTTGCGCCCGATTGGATAAAATTCAAGGCAATGGCACACCTGGAGAGAAAGAGCGATGAGACGCTCAGTGATTACTATAAAGTATTCATAGCGATGTGTAAACGTCAGGCAGGTGTTAAACTCACTGAAGGTGAACGTGGTTTGGAAGGAATTATCGAGGACATAAGCGAGGATCATGCCAAACTTATACTCGATCGATTGGAACTTTTGTCTAAACTGCGAGAGGTTGCACGCCATCCAATGTTGGATGAACGCCTGAAGATTTGTCAAAATAATGTAGACACTCCAGATTGGTGGGATCCTGGACGCCACGATAAGGAACTTGTTTCAGCTGTTCTGAAGCATGGTCTATACCGATCTGAGACGTTTATATTCAACGATCCAACGTTTAGTTTCCTCGAATCGGAGAAAAGATTCCTCCGAGAGCTGGAAGCACAAATTCAGCGGTTTAAAATGGAGCCACCATTTGTAAAGGATGAAATAATCGACTTAGACGCAGTTGTTCTGGTTAAGGAAGAACCAAAAACTGAAAGTGTTGTTTTGGTGAAAGCGGAGGCTCTTGATGCTGATGTTAAGCCAAAGGTGGAGGAGCCTGTAGAGGCAGTAGCGATTAAGGAGGATTTGAACAAGAGCTCTGGCGACAGCGAACAGGAGAAGGCTGCAGAAGATGAGATTGAAGACTTGTCCGCATCGGGCAGTCACCAGTCAGCAGAGAAACCCGCCGATAGTGAGCCAGCACCAGTTGCAAAGGTGGAAAGCGAATCTTTTCCAGCTGAAGAAGAAACAGCTTCTGATTTAAGTAGTCGAGGGGGAGAGCTGAACGATTCTGACATGAAGGATTCCGAACTGCGTGGAGAGTTGCAGAAACCGATTCGAGATTTACGCGAAGCGGTCGAAGAGCCGGAAAAAATGGACACTGAAGATCTCTCAGAAGTAAAAGACAAACCTGAGGAATGTCCTGTTGAAAAGGTGGATCCAGAGCAACAAGAAGCTTCTGAGGAAACACCAGCTGAGGATTTAGCATCAAAAGAAGAAGAACCATCATCCAAAAAAGAGCCGGAAAATGGTGAAACACTTGATGATAAGGAAAATGCAAGTGAGTCCAAAGAAACAGTGCCAGTACCTCAAGCTAGTCCAGCCGAAAAACCAGTGGACTGCACAGATCTTACCACAAAAAAAACAGACGATGTACTCGACTTGGCCAGCTCAGCCGCTAGTGGCGATCCTGATGATGATGAAGTTATGAAGGAGAAGGAAAAAGCTGTCGAGGAAGAATGTAAGAAACAAGCTGCGGAGTTGAAAGCGCGCTTCCCCGACCTTGAAGTCATTCAACCATCTGTGAAGCACAAGTCTGACAAAGAACGTCCTAAGCTCGAGAAGTGCATGGTACGATGGTTCAAGGACTTTGCATTGGAGAAGAGAATCTCGCATGTCATTACCTGTGTGGAGAAGAACCAATGGCCAGTGAATTCCAACTATTCAGCCTATGCTGGATGTCAAGGTGTCGATCTGGACATCGCTCTTCATGAGACAATCGCTCACCTAAACTTGATCGATCGGCGTTCGGAGACTCCTGATGTGATAACCATTACCACAGACCAAGGAATGCCCAAGCACTTACAGGCTCAACTTCAGGCGAGTCAAATGCCCACCAACACGGGCCCAACACACGCACAAATGATGTCATCGGTTCCAACTGGATCGCCGTCATCTGTTAACGCCTCCGGTGGAGGCAAGAAGAGAAAGCGACATATCGCCATTGACGTGGAGACAGAGCGTGCTAAGTTGCATGCGCTGCTGAATAGTTCGCAGACAAGTGAGTTGGAAGAAGAGATTCAAGTAGTTGACGGATTTTTTTTTACAATTTATATATTTTTATTTCAGTGGGCCAGAAGGCATGGGGCGAAGAGGACAGCAACGATTCTCGTCGAAGCTCTTCATCATTGTCGCTACAACCGCCGCCGGCACATCAACATCCACCGCGACAATCATCGGCTCCGTTTAACAAACCGGCAGTGCCACCGATGAAAACACCACCACCCCAAATGGGCGGACCAATGGATCTGTCCTCAAGGTAAGTTTTAACACCCCTCCATCTCTTTGTTTACTGTGTAGAGACTCAATATCCAGTATTCCCTTTTACAGCCTTCCCAAAATGAGCATGAGCGACATGCTCAAAGCCAGTCCAATCGACCTTAGCGAAGTACAGGACTTTTCTATGGGCAATAAGAAAACAATGGCTGCGATGAGTTCAGCTTATGCTTCGTCAGCCATGGGTGTCGTTGGTGGCGGCGTTGGCGGCGGCAACAAGGGCAAACTCGACGATACTCTGAGCAAGCTAATGAAAAAGAACAATTGCGTAAGACCTTCCAACACCAAGAAGGGCAAAAACGAAAACCGATTGAATAATTATCCTTCACAGACAATCGAAGAACCTGTCGTCGGCAAGGAAAAGAAACGTAAAAAGCTCGACGAAATCGTTCTTGGATTATCGGCGGCGAAAGAGCAAAAGACTTTCCCAGATCCTTCCTTACCGTCGTCGAAAAAACAACCAATTACACCAAGTGTATCGGTAACGCCGGCCAATGTCCCATCGACAATGGCTAGCCAGAGTAATCAAAAACCATTTACAATCACTGTGACCAGTGTGCCAGGAAGTAAGGATGGTCTCTTATGAGAGTCTTGTTGACGAGGAGGGACGAGCTAACATCTAACACTTTGTGTCTTGTTTTTTCTTTCAGAATCCAAAGGTGGATCATCATCAATGCCGCCGGCATCACCTTCATCATCACATTCGTCGTCATCTGGTTTGGCTGCACTGCAAAATATGGCAATGGGTGGTGTTTCTTCAAAGGATAGCCTAAATGCTCTATTAGCACAGACAATGCAGGCTGATCCGCAGACGTTCCTTAAGCAACAGCAGAAGATGATGCAATGTCTGCCGGCCTCACAACGAAAGGCATACGAAGTTATGCTTGCCGATATGAAACAGGCTGTCGAAATGAGGTAAGTTTCATGGGGAGTGGTAAGACGTGTTAGCAACGAATTTACGTGTTTTTTTCTATAAATTTAGCTCCAAGTACAATTCACACGATGTCAAGGTTAATAAATGGTTGGCTGAACAAAATGCTGCTCTTAACGAACAGCTGAATATGGACTATCGCCGTTCAAGTCGCAGTTCGTCAGGACAAACATCGATGCCAAAAGCATCGCCCCAACAACCACCTCCACAGCCGCCGCAACAACAGCAACAGCAACAACCGACTGGACCACAGAGTCTTACTGGTGACGAACCTGTTCCCGTTATAAACAAGCAAACTGGAAAACGATTAACGGGAAATAAGGCACCACAATTGAAAAGATTGATGCAGTGGTAAGTAATCAAAGTGTGGAATACTGTTAGCAGAGAATAACGCTTTCTTTTGTTTAGGCTTACTGACAACCCAAACTACGAAGTAGATCCTAAATGGTTGGAGCATATGCAGAATCCAATGGCTGCACCATCACCAAAGCCGAATCCCATGGACACAAGCAGCTTTGGTGGAGGAGGTGGTGGCAACTCAAGCAAAAATCATGGTGGAAGGCCATCGTCCACCTCGAGTAATGCATCCGCCAGCAGTCATTCCCAGCAACAACAGCAACAACAATCACAATCGAAGAAGTCGAGTCGACAGAGCGCAATCGATCAAGCGAATGCAATGCAGTTTGGTGGGTTAGCTGGTCTCAATCCGAATCTGCTGTCTGGCCTTCCGGGATTGGGTGGTTTCGATCCGAAGAATCCGCTACTCATGCCATTTGCCGGCATGCCAGGTTTGGGGAGCATGTCTGGGTTGGGTAACTTGAACAACATGAATTTGTTTGCAAATCTCGCCGGACTGGGTGGCTTGGGCAATCTCGCCGGCATGGATGCACAAAGCTTGGCAGCTCTAATGGCTGCGGCAGGTACTGGACTAGGAGGTTTAGGTGGTGCAACCGCTCCCTCAGGAGGAGGCGGAGGTGGCGGAAAGGCGAGCTCTCAGTCAAGTAAGAAGAGCAAAAATAATGACAACTCCCAACAGAACAGCGGCTCGTCACAAGGAGGTGGCGGACAAGGTGGATCAGGTGGTGGAGGAGGAAGTAAAAATATTCCCACTTCGAGTGCATCATCCGCAGCTGGAAATAATGCGTTCCCATTCTTGTTTCCCAATCCGGGTTTGTTGTACCCGCCATTGGGCTTGGGTGGTTTAAATCCGTATTCACTTGGTTCTGGTCTGTCGGCCTATGACCAATTGGCGCAGCAATATAACCTGCTGAATGGAGCCAACAATCCACCAACATCATCGTCGTCAACATCGAAGAGCTCACATCAATCGCAGAGCAAGTCAAGTAATTCACGGTCGAATGCTATGAGCACAGCGAATATGGGTGCGTCCACTTCGACTTCAAGTAGTGGCCGCGGTCGTAGTTCGGCTTCGAGTCGTGCCGCCGCAAATGAAATGGCACAACTATCGAGCTTATTGATGGGCAATGCTGATCCACATCTTTTGGAGTCACTAAGTCGCATGGCTGGAATGGACCTGGGTCAGGCTTCACGGCTTATGAGCAGTCTTGGCGGACAACCAAATCCGCCATCAGACAAGCGATCATCGGCTTCATCTGCGATGTCATCGAAGGAAGCACAGGAGAAGCAAGCGGCCAAAGAGCAACAAAAGTGGATGGAGAGTTTGGCTCGAGGCGCCATGCCACCGGATTTGGCAACATTACAAGCGTTTACTCAAGGCAAAATGCCTTCCAGTTCGCAGACGTCATCGTCCAGCAAGGGTGGTTCGAAGAGTTCATCTTCATCACAGCTGCCACAAATGTCGATGGCTGGGGATCTTAGTCAGGCATTCCTTGCCGAAATGGCTGCTCAGGCAATGGCCGCTGCTGCTGGATCTGGACCGCTCTCAATGGGCGGTGGTGGTGGTGGCAGTGGTAGTGGAATGGGTGGTGGTGGAGGAAGCAGTAGCAAACGAAGCCGCGACCAAGAAATGAAGGATGCATTTGAGCAGTTTAGCAAACAACAAATGGACTTGTATACACGCACATTAGGCCTCGGCTCTGGCATATCCTTGATACCGACATCATCATCGGGTTCGTCTGGTCACAATGACGACCACAAGACGAAACGTTCTCGCTCCGATAGTCATACATCGAGTAGCTCCAAAGATGATCTTAGTGCGGGGCTACCACTGAACCTCGGTTCGATGAGCAACATTGAAAAGAGTCTACGTGGCATGAGTGGTGGCGGCGGCGGTGTTGGCAGTAGCAGTGTGGGCGGACGAGGTAGTGATGGAATGGGTGTAGGTCTCTCTGGTTGTGATCCCATAGATAAGGTTACCTTTACCCCTCTAAGTTCAGCTGGTATTGCAGCAAATCTGCCATCACAGACGACAATAACCATTGCACCACCGATTAGCTCCGGCGCTAGCACAAGCAGTGATCGCAGCGAACGCAGCGAGAGTCGCATTAGTCTAACCATAACAAATGCAGCCGATGCTGCCAAATTGCCACCACCCTACGAGGAGGCGGACGAGTTAATCATACAACCAATTTTAAAGAAGGTACCACCAGGTGCTGAAAACGATGAGGCTTACAATGAAGAGCGTCGCTCATCGAGTCGATTGAAGAGACCCCGCTCAAGTGCCGATCACTCACTAGACACCCCACCAGAGAAGAGAAGGGAATTGCGATCCACACGGCACACCCGCCAGAGTGGTGGATCCGAAACCCTGAATCTATCGACGAGCAGTGAGAACGACACTGACAAAGGAGATCAGTAGGGAAGAAAGAATCTACGGAGGAGTACACGGATTAAAACTGAACAAACGAACAACAAGTGTGACAAACAAAAGAAAAAGAGTAAAAGCAAAACAAAACTTAAGTAAATGAGTTGTGCTGCTGATGGATCATACTCCCCTATTCAAACGCTTAATATATTTGTAACTTATTATAATTTTTTTTGTTTCCTAAAGTTTGTATTCAATGTTTGTATAACCGTAACATGGCATATGTGTTTATATATTGGATATTTCCCTTTCCACATTTTTTTTTCATTTCGTTCAATGTACATAGTTTTTAAGTAGAAACTTTTTTTTAATGACGCATCGCCCTTTCTTTTCAAACAAAAAAAAAATCATTATCCTCCACAAATTTTATATAAAAAGAGCAAACATACTTCGTAAGCAAATAAAAAAATATATTTATTTATAAAAGAAAGGGATAATTAGTTGAATAAACATAAAAGTAAATATTTTTTCTTAATGACAAATAACATTTACATAGAATATAGTGTTTGCCTTTTTTTTAAATCATTTTTATTGTTTTTGAAAGAAATACATAATTGTAGTGCACATTAATTAGATATGTAGACATTTTTCAATTAACTTAAAAATATATAGGAACAGTTAAATATGTATTTAGACTCAAACTACAACAAATGATATGAATTTAAAAAATTAAAATTTATTCTAGACAAACAAATATATAAATAAACCAATTTCATCGTAAATAGCACCTTGTGTAGGATATATTCTTGTTTTTTCCAAAATAATAACGAAATGTGGGATGAAAGTGTGGTGAAAATGAATTTGCTGCTGCTGTTGAGTGAGACTCACCACACATCCCCCACAAAAGGAAAAAAAAAAAACTAAAACTACGTTGCTGAAGAGAATAGAAAAAAAAATATTGACTGACTGCATGCTGCTGTTAAATAAAAATATAAAAAATAAATTAAAATACTTATCATAGGAGAGGGTTCGTTTTTAAGTGTAAATGTAGATTTTTCGTTTGTGCATGTATTTTATCCGACAACGGAGGAAATTCTGTATTTTTTTTTATTTATTTTTAAAGCGAACGATAATTACAATACCCAACCACGATGAATAGATCAAAATGTTTATTCTTATCTCTAAAAGGGTAACGGCGAGAGTGAGTAACATTTATAGAAAAAAAAGTAACAACCGACATTACATTACTAAAATAATTATCAAAACACACATAATTTCCATCAGAAAATATAGACAAAATAGAAATTGCCACACAGGCATATTGAGGAAATTCCATCAAATATTGTGATTAAAAAATAAAAAAAAAATATTTTGTATAAAAAAAACGCAAAAATAAACAAGCAAAAGAAACAAAAGCATGCTTAAATTACACACATAGTTTCCAAACTTAAACAATTCAATAAAAAATATATAAAAACTAAACATAATAACTCTAGGAGACTCTCCCAAATTTTTAAAACATTTTACTATGTAATTAAACTTGTAACAATTTTCATTTTATTATTATTTAAATGTAAAATATAAAGATTTATTTTTTTTTTAGAAGCAAACCCTAGTAATCCAAAATTAAAACAAAAATGCAAGGTAAAACACTTGTTTTGCAAAAAAAAAAAAACGCGAATGATATTTATCAACCGAGAAAAATATTACCTAAACCTAAAACCATCTACATATAAAATAAAAAAATTAAACAATAAAATATATATAAATGTATATTTAAGTTAGGCGTCACCACTCAAGAGGCACTTGTATCAGGAGGAGGATCCAAGTGCATTTACATGCCATTTTGAATGGTTGTCCGCGCCGTGTGTCCGGTGTCGTTTAGTTTAAAATCTTGCTGCTGTTGACTGACGCACCAAAAACATACATCTCTCCCTCCCTAATCTTGAATTTTCTTCCCCCAATTGATGGATGAATAACTCCAGACGAACATCCGACTTTCTGCTGCTGTTGTTTGTTCCAATTGAATTTTTATTCCCCTCAATTGGTGGAACTAAAATTCGTCCCATCCCGGTGGACAAATTTAAAAATGGCCTGTAAAGCCTGTATTCTCCTCTTGTATAGTACCGTTTTTCTTGGTTTTCATTATTTCAAAAAAAATTATATATGTATAATCATAAATAAAGAAAAATGTTAATTTTTTTTCTTATTTTCTTTTCATTTTTTACCATTAAAAAAATTAACAAAAAAAAAACATTTTATTTCTTTTTAATTATTAAGTATAAATAGAATTAAAAGAAAACAACAAAAAATTAGCTATTACAAAGTTTAAATTAAACAAAATGACTTTGAAATATATAAATACATCAAATATTGACTACAAAAAGAAATAAAAATAAAAACTAAAAAAAAACCAACAAAAATTATATGAAATGAAAATGAATTCAAAACGTAAACAATAAAAAAAATCATTTAAAAAAATGCAACAATTGGTGTTTTTTTTTCTACAAGGTGGGCCAAAAGAAGTCTTCCGATATTTGGCTCTCATTTCTTTTTTTAAATGAAAAACTTTGATTCTGTTTTTAAATTCTTTATTCTTTAGAATTTTATTGGTCAAGTCGAGAAGATGATATCGGCCAAATGGGCGCCGCATATTGGAGAAAACACACCAACAATTTTTTGCGGGAAAGCTTTATATACTACTTAGATAGAGTACTAACTAGGGCACAGTTGGACACTTTAAAATATTCGCAACAAAACCGGTTCGTTACAACGGTAGATTATACTCACGTCTCGCAGCTCAAGCAATTTTTATAAGTGAATTACGTTCATTTTCAGATAAGTTTTTTCGGTAAAGTTATTAACTTTTTGGTGTTATTTAGGTATGGAGCCTTTTTCTTCAGGTATAAAACTGTGTTTAAGTGATTTTTTTCTTCATTACATAAATAGCTTTTTGTACAAAAGACAAAATTTGCTCTATAGTAATTTCTTAAGAGAATTAATTAACAATGCATATTTCAATTAGGTTTTAAGTAATACCAAGCAATGTAAATTACACGAAAATAAACGTTATTGATTAAGGTCTTAAAAACAATTAAAATTTCCTGCTCCTTTTTGCTACTTCACGAAACAGATCAACTTTAATGTACTTTAAATAACACTAAAGTCGTCATTGTTAATCAAAATTTATTATTTTGTTTTAGGAACGTCTTTTAATAGTAACTCTTAAATAGTATGCATTGCTCTGGAGTGGATAACTTTGATGGACAATATTTTTGATAAAAGAGCTCGAAAAACAAACAATTTGTAATGTTGAGGACTTGAAGAAGGAATTGTGTGGTTTAAATTCCAATACAGATCAATATGGGCGAATGCTTGTAGAATAGATTCAAGATTTAAAAAAACAAGATTACAAAAAACAACAACAAGAAAACCGAAACGCGGTCGACAGGTTATTCCTTTTGAAAATTCTTCAGAAACAGCAAAGTTTTAAGACCAAGAAACTCCGTGAATCAGCCTCTACCTCGCAATTAGTGTACGCTACTTTGATGAGCTTACCAGCTGCAAGCCAAGTAAACGTTTTAAAAGGCATTTCTTCTTATCCAGAGCATGCCAAAATGTATGAAGAAGCAAAGGAGCGATATATAAAGCCAAACAGTCTTTTATCAGATGAAGATGCATTATCAATTCTAGTAGATGATAAACTATCCCGAGAACAGTATGATGTTATAAGAAAATGTGCTCCAGAAAAATTTCCATCATATAAAAGAGTTCAGTTAGCTGTGACTGAAACTGGAGCTTCCGTCTCGTTGCAACCTCTTTTAGATCACACCATAATGCGGCTTTGCGAAACATTAACTCCTGTCACCAGTACATTGAAACATGAAGAAATAAGTGAAATGTGCTTAATCTCCAAATGGGGGTTTGACGGGTTTTCGGGACACAGCTCGGACAAGCAAACGTTTCAAGATGCTGAAGCTAACGATTCAGCTGTATTTATTTCATATATTGTATCGCTCCGATTGATGGCTAAGGACCCCGTTGTGTGGCAAAACCCACGTCCTGCGTCAACACGATATTGCAGACCAATAAAAATATAATTTTAGAAGGAATCTGTTGATGTATCTATGCGAGAACACCGTCAGATAGAAAACCAACTTTTGAATCTGCACGAAAGCATTGTTAACCATGCTGCAATATTTTTAATATATTTTTAACTTTTTCTTATTGAGCTCCGATCCTGTTATCACCAGCAAAAGGCAGTCAAAAATATTCCTAAAGAAGCACTTTGTATGTTGAAAGCTCCATCCCTACAAAATGATCACACGACAGCTGATGCAGATATTGATGATGATAGTAGTAATGAAGACGATGACGATTCTTTATTGTTGATTTGAGGGCAGTTTTAAGGCTATTCTGCCTAAGTGTGCGCCGTCACAATTGATTGCCATTCGGGCTCGTTTTCATTTTTATTCACTTCAGCGAAAACTTCGGGCGACAGTTTTTCGCACTCGTTTGGAATGTTGTCCTTGAGGACTTCTACGGTCTCGGGCTTGTTCACGTAAACACGGGACTTCAAAAAACCCCAGTCTGGAACGGTTAAATCGGGCGATCTTGCGGGCCAGTGCAATCGCTAAAACCAGAGATGAGGCGACCCGGGAACGCCGCCTTCAGAATATTTGTTGTGCCTAGCGTAGTGTATGCCGTTGCTCCGTCCTGTTGGAACAAAGTGTTGGCTGAATTCCTAAATGCAAAAAAATGCGCATTGCATCTGTTTTGAAATTATACGATGCTTTCTCACTTTGTAGCGTATGTAGTGTCTTTCTGTCTGCTGACGTTTTGGAACGGCATGTGATATATAAAATGATCACCTGTGTGTCATCATTTGGAAAGTTTTGTCAAGAAAATTAGTTTCAACTCTTATAATAAATAATATTTTAGACAATTCTTGCCAAAATAATAGCAGAACATTTACAAAATATGTAATACAATTGAAACAGAAACAATTAAAACCTAAATGTTTGGCTCTATCCTCAATTATTGCCTATAAAATTAATGCACCCAAATGTATACAGTTATTAAATCGTACCCTAAGGATGTAAATTCAAGGTCCACTTTCTTCATTTCGATGTAAACATTTCCCCAAATCGTCTTTTCTTTTTGAGCGCACAAAATTTTAATTCAAACTTTATGCTTGTTGTTGTCAGCAACTTTGTTTGGTTATTACACCACTTTTGTCTGAAGAATTACAAAAATAAGAACATTGCAATAAATATTTAACAAAATACTTAGGTCGTCGGGGAATAACTCATCTTTTGTACACACGAAAACGACTTCAAACAAAATTAAAATTTGAAAATGTCATTCACGATTGCGAAACAAAACTTGACGCAATGTAACGATGCTTGTATTTGCACGAGTATTTGCATTAAGAAATGTTTGCTGATGCACAATGAAGTCAGTACTGCATTTAGGAATTCAGCCATCCTCCAGTCCTAGTTCGTCTAATTGCTGCAGAAAACACGGTTAACATGGTCCTATAGCGCGCACCGTCCACTGCTGTCGTTTGACCAGCGGCGTTCTCGAAAAAATTACCCGATGACTACTCCAGCGTGAACAGCGCACCATGCAGTGGGTGTAATATCTCCTCGGTTGCGCCAAAATTTTTATTTTTTGATGGAAATCTTTGTACGCTATGAGGGCCGTAGGCGCGTGCTCATACAAGGGTAAAGTTTTCTATAAAAAAAACTTCACTAGATGGCAGCGGAAGAGCCCCTAATATAGAGTCACCGATGGCCTCTACAGTCCCACATATTCAAACAGCAAGTCATCTATGAATCTAAAGGGTAAGTGTTCGATATTCTGTAAATATCGAGTACCACATGGACATACACATATTGCATTCTATTTGTGTGTATGTACGCATAAGGAATCGGACACAAATCAACAGGGGAGTTTGATGTTCCTAACTTCTATTTTGAACGTTGAATAAAGATCACGCTTATCAAGACAAAAATAACATATTTGTGTATTTCTCACTATTTTATTCAATTTACAGTCCACTGGCCACCAGTTATTGTTCGGTTAGTAATTCCCAATTGAATTCTACACACACGGTTTCGATTTGGACTTCTTGGGTCTTTTTTTTCAGGATCTGCCGAAGTTTGAAAATTTGATCGGTTGTGGACTTTCCTGGCCTAAAACCGCACTGATAAGGGTCAATTAGGTCGTTGCTAAAGGGTTTCAGGCGTTCACATATTACGGCAGATAGGATCTTGTAAGCGATGTTAAGAAGACTTATGCCTCTGTAGTTGGCGCAGTTCAGAGGGTCTCCTTGATGCTGAGGTTCCATTCTTCAGGCTTAACAGATTTGGCTTATGAGTTGGTGGATGTTGCCAAAGAGTATAGAAATACATAGAGTACGAATTACATCTAAAAAATTTGTAGCCGTTTTAGACGCAGGCGGTAAGTACAAAGGGGAAATTTCGTCGATCGTATGCGTCGGCTATGCTGTTGTTTAGTGCTGGGGTAGCAATGTGAACACTGGAGTACCAATATCAGTACCCCACATAGAAAATATTCGTTGTATGAGATGCACACTCTATGTAGTTCTATACTCTTTGATGTTACTTACCAAGTCATCTCCGCCGGTCTTTTAAAGCTCGGGGGACAGCCTTATTAAAGTTGAGTTTAGATATTGCTAGCCTCACCTCACTCAGGTCGGGTGGTTGGCAGTTTTCGCTGTTGTTGCTAATATGGAATGGTTCTTTCTGCCTGACAGCAGAATGTTGTTGGTCATCGGCGTTTAACAGTCTGCAGAAGTTGTTCTTCCATATCCTCAGCATCCACTGTGTCTCAACTACGATATGTCCTTGTTCATCTCCACAGGATTCTTTTCGAGCCTTGTATACTTGGCTTTGACGTTTTAACATGAAACGTGAAAACATGAAACATTTTCGTGACGTATCTTGAGTTAGCTAAGGAGAGGCATGTTGGTTGAGGTCCAGGTTCATTCCGGACTGTAGCGCCACTAAGTAAGTAAGTTGTAGTTTCTGCTGTCGTCGCCAATACTGAAGGGTTCGTTCGTCTGACTAGCGAAAGATCGTTCGTCATCTTTCTTCCATATTTTTTATATTTCGGCGATGTGCGATCACGTCCGTTACACTTTGTCGGAAGATATGTCCGAAAATTCTCCGATTCCGAAAAATGTTCTTCCGAACGGATAACTTGATAGGGGTTTGTCTTAACTACGATCTTGTTCATCTCTATACGATGTTGTACAGGCCATATAACCCTGGCTTGGACGTTTTACATTTTGAAAAAACTTATGAACATGATTCCTGGATTGACACCTCCCTATATCTTCAATTGCGCCTTATTGACTTTTTTTTATTTTTCTGAAAAACCTGCCTCTTGCCTACATCTTTGCATATAAATCTCAATGCCAGCTCTAGTCTTCCACTGCAGCCTCGCTTAAGCGACTTCGAGATTCTTCTTTATGGGTGAGGAAATCCTTGAATATCAGTTGCACACAATTTTATGGCTCGTTGACATCGTCGCCAATGTTCTCCCACATAAGATGCTTTTGGTATCGTTTTAATCGTCAGTTTTAGGGATACACGTTCTGTAATGACTCGCTGGTCTCTTGCGATTGCATTGTTTTGACAAATTTTTTTTACAGTATTTCAGATTTGTTGTAGTAGTGTAGTGATCCGAGTCGATGTAAGCCCCTCGGAATGATTGGACATTCAAATTACAAGATACGTGACACTTTTTTTTTATCACAATCTGAATAATTTGATTAACCGTTTGTTAATCTATCGTCATGTCTCCTTATGGATATCAAGGTATTTAATCCTACAGTGAATTTAACTAGCCTTAGTTCGTTATCGGACGTGCTGCCATGTAGACTGTGTTTTCCAACAATACTTGTAAATTGATCCTATCTTCCTACCTTGCCGTTAAAATCACCCATCGTACTTCGGTAGTCACTCATAAGTTTTGTTCAGGAACCCTTAATCGTTTTAGTTTTTTTTTAGTTTTAGGCTGCATACGTTATAGCAAAAGCCGTAGCTCTGTAGGTAGTCAGTTTATTGATGTGGTATTTTGGTAAATAAATAAGGGTTGTTCTCGGTTCCACTTCCCGAATATAAATATAATATTTTTTTAATTTCATGCGCGACCACTTAGGGAATTGTTCCTCTTGCACTTATGTATTTCAATATTGACCGTCAGTATAAGGCTGAAGGCCAATGGCCGAACACATTCACTGCAGCGAGCCCCTTATGCTGAGCTAGCAATAAACATATGATACGCTGTGCGTGCCGATTGTGTACACACAACTAATACGTTTATTACCAGCAGGCAATGAAATGCTTAATGCCACTGAATATACAGTGTCTGTGGGTAGTGATCCCTTTGTATGGTGTATGGGAATCGTGAGTGTCAAGTATCGAAGCAGGTTGGATGCAGGGCTTTTTGGGGGATATTAAACGGTTGCTGGTGCGATCCCCTTCACAGAAACAATCCTTTGCAATGTTATTATGTTCTCAGTCGGAGCATGAGTGCATAATGCAAAAGTAGCTACTTCGGAGGCTCATACTTGCTTAGCAACAATGTTTGTTAACCCATAGCTTAACCCCCAACCAGGGGGCCACTCTCATGTCGCTCATAAGTTTTGTCGAGGAGCTCGTTGAAGCAATCTATAGTACTATCACCTTTTTTTCCGTCGAAGCATAACTCAATGTAAGGCTTATGTTTCTCTGTTTCTTGCAACTTAGAGTTTTCGTTTTCGTTGATTGCTCTGGTGCCTCCCGAGATTGGGTTTGCGAAAACATTAAACTGAAAATAAATTTCTGACGACCCCAAATCCCATTCCGCTCAGTCTTTTGTGAAGGATTTAGTTACAGTTTTGCTTTAAATCGTTCTGTGTTCAATACTCGGGCTTATATGATAAGCAAGCCAAATCAGGTTGAATGAGACCAGTAACCGTAAGTTATTTTTGGGAGGAAACAATTTACACAAATGGTGTGTAGTCAATGTTAGAAAGAAAGAGCATTTTCGAGCTATCGTCGCTCATTATTCGAGGTAGATCCGCGAATAATCGGTAGAGTACTGAAAAACATAAAGGTCGCCGTTTACATAGTAAATAAACACCAAACACTTGTTATTATAAAAATGTGTAATTTTTTTATTTGCAGTTCTAAATATATGCAAAATAATGTATGTATGTAAATTCAAAATATATAATAAAAAACAGAAGAAAAAAAAAATCGACAGAGTCGAATAATAGTAAAAATGGGTAAACAAATGTAGTGACCAAACCATGATCCACAATGACCATTACAAAACTTCGTTGGCGCTGTTTTTTGTGTGTGTAGTAGTATTGCATTTCCTTAATATCTCGTTTTTCATGCGTTTATATGTCCATCGCTATCTACAAAAAAATAAACAAAATTGAAAACATTCAACTCCTCAACATAACTTTGGCTTATTGGCTAAATATTTAAGCCCACTTCTGCGCTGCTCATAGGGGTGGTTTACAAGAACTGTAAGAACATCGACTGATCACACGCTTCTTCCAACATTGCTTGTTGCTTTTCCTTCTCTTCTGGGGTCAGTTCGCGCACAAGCTCATCGAAGCTGTCGTCAAAATCCTGAGGAAATTCCTGACTGCCAAATGGTTCGGTCGGGTGTTCGCCAATTATCACCCTAATATCGTTTGTAAGCGATTCAGCTGCCTTGATCTGTTCGTAGATAGCTTCGGCTAGTTCCAGCGTTCGTTTCAGGTCGATATTACCAGATAACTCGTTGACGTGTTTCAAAATCTCATTGAACTCATACTGATTTTCGATGATCATGTCTGTCTGTTGATCTAAAATCGCCACACTTACAAGCAACTGATAGTTTGGACATGGCAACCGTGTCCAAAGGCACTCCCACAGCTTCAAGACGTCGTCAGTTGAGAACTCTCGCTTGAACCAAACCAACAGCCAGCGGAAACAAAAGTACATGTTGTCTGAATCGTGGTTCCTCATGTACTGGAACAACCGAGGATTGGCAAATTCCAAGAGCCTTCTCAGTTGATTGAATTGGTTCTTCATTCCAGCTTGATCAATGTCGAAGTTTGCAAAGACCATGTCCATGAAGCCGACAAAGCACCAAAACGCATCCACCTCGTTCTCTTCGATGGCGAGAATCGGTGCTAGTAGATCGCTCATTCCTTGTACATACCCGAGGTCGAAGTTGTACATAACATATGTCATGAGAATTCCTTGCAACAACATTAGATTAGGGTTGTCCTCGCCGGCAAAGAATTCTTGTGTGCGATCTGTGCGCTTGACGTCCTTTTCAATTTGACACTTTCGGTCACGGTAACCTGAAAAGTTGTGCTCTTGTATTGGTGTCATTGAAAGCCATTGCGCTTTCATGCTATAGTATTCCATGGATTTCTCTTTGCGACGTTTGACACGCTCCACATCGGTGTCATCCCACTGGTAGTAGTTCAGCAGATATTTCCAGACTTCACTGCGTAGGCGACTATCGACACCACCGCGAAATATGATTTCTTTGATGCGAGTTGGATCGGAAATACGCCCGTCTGGCGTTTGGAATTCTCGCCATTGTGCTTCGCTGAGTTGGGAAGCTGTAAAGAATCAAAAGTTGTGTGTTAGAATATTTTTTTGTTCATCAGCAATTGGGAGTATATTGACGTTTGGCTATAAATATTCAGTTTCTCGGATTTTCTATCTATCTAGTGGAATTAGAAATGCAGAACTTGTGCAAAAGGTTTAAGACTTAAAGAACGGATGGCAAAGCAAATACTTTAGACGAACTTTCAATACACATACCGCATCAGGACGACCAAAACATCCTCGCGATATTGAAACCCAAGCTGAGGATTTGATTTTAAAGTTGATCATCGTTTAGTTATAAAACTAGAGAGAGACAATAGCTTCGAATAACAGATTCATTGAAATACCATGAACAACGACTTGCGATGTTATTCAAAAACTTGAATCTGTCCTCGCGCGGTACATGACAGATCCAAGAATTACTCTGGACAGGATCAGGAATACATAAACGAAAAATATGCGACATTTATTACAGCTGCTCTCTAAGACTGCACGTTTTAGGATGCGGATTCGTTGTAGGGAGCCTAATTAAGTCAAGAATAATCGACTTTAAGCCGGTAATGATCGCCTGACTGTGATCCGCTTCAGAGCAATGTTTTGCAACATCAGCCTCATATGTGCACACTGCACACGTCCCGAACTATGAGACAGAAGACAATAATTTCTGGATTGAATACAATGTGAAATTCGCATGGGGGACTTCAATGCGGTAAGGAAATCGTACTCGGCAGAGCCTCCTCGAAACAACAAAAGATAATGCCTACCGGTTCCCACGACATCGAATTCACAAAGCGTCCTGGCGATCTGCAGATGGTCGAATAAGAGCAGCACCAAACCATCAACAACACGTATCACACCATACCACCAGCATCGAATGTCAAAAATCTATGGCAACGATGCCAGCAGCCCATTAGATCAGCCGCAAGTGATGAGCTAAGTTTCTCGCGACTGGTTTGATGCCGACAGATGCTCGCAGCCAAGAACGAGGCCTACAAGGCTAAGTTGCAGGTGAAGACGAGAGCTGCCATTAAGCTTAATAGGCAAAGAAGAAGGAAGAACACCGGCTTTTCAGAAAAAAGCAAGAAAAGCGCGTGATCTAAAATATAGAGGTGCCACTCGACAAACGATGCTCGCAAGTTTTACCAAAGTGTAAAACGTCAAAGCCAAAGATACAAGACTCGAACAGAATCCTGTTGAAAAATTGTAGTTTAGAACCACTTCTGTAGACTGTTAAACCGCGATGACGAACAACATTCCGCTGTCAGGCAGAACGAACCATTCAATATTGGCAACAACAGCGAAAACTGCCAACCACCCGACCTGAATGAAATGAGGATAGCAATATCTAAACTCAAGCTTAATAAGGCTGCGGAAATGACGGCCTTCCCGATGAGCTTTATAAAGCCGGCGGAGATGACTTGGTAAGTAACATCCACCAACTCATAAGCCAAATCTGGTCGAGAGAAAATATGCCTGAAGAATGGAACCTCAACATCGTTTGCCCGATTCACAAAAAAGGAGACGATCTTAACTGAGCCAACTACAGAGGCATTAATCTCATAAACATGGCCTACAAGATCCTATCTGCTGTAATATGTGAACGCCTGAAATCGCTTACCGGCCTTTATTAGTGTGGTTTTGGGCCAGAAAAGTCCACAACCAATCAATTTTGCACATTTCGAAAGATCCTGAAAAAAAAACCCAAAAGTCGAAATCGGTACCCACCACCTATTCATCGATTTCAAAGCCGCATATGACAGCATTTATAGAGACGCCCAAACTCGTCCGTTTATGTATTATGACGGTGGATAACTCTCGCTGCTCCATCAATTCGGAATCCACCTCACCGACACATTCGATACCAAAAAAGGATTTAGGCAAGACGATCCGCTGTCATGTGACTTCTTCAAGGAAAGGATTGTGCATAGCTCCCGAGCTAACACCAGAGGCACAATTTTCAAAAAATCAGTGCAACTACTAGCATAACCAGACGATACTGGCATCATTGGTAGGACTCAACTTGATGTCATAGCCACGTTTGCTAGTATAGAGAAGGAAGCGGCAAAAGTGGGCTTAGGGTAAGGTAAGGCTAAGTATATGCTGTAAACGCGAAAGGACACACAACATCGAAGAATCGGACAGAACGTCACCATAGACATATATAACTTTAAGGTAGTAAAGGACGTTGTCTACCTGGGCTCCACTATCAGAAATGAAACGACGAATTACTCTTGCCAACCGCTGTTTCTTCGGGCTAAGAAGGCAATTTAGTAGTAAAGCTCTCACTTGAACTGAAGCAAGGACCGTATCAAAAACGAGAGGAAAATTCTTAGTAAAATCTTCGGTCCCGTTTACGTTGACGGGCTATGGAGACGTAGATTCAGCCAAGAGCTATACGAGCTGTATAGCGACATGCTCCTGCTGGAAAAACTCTGCATTGAACGTTTAAGATGGCTAGGATATGTAGAGCAAATGGACACCAATATTCCTGCTCACAGAGTCTTCGATTCCCAGCCAGACCGCGGACGCAGAACAGGAAGACTAACTAACGTGGAGTGCGCAACTGGAGGCAGTAAGCTAAGGATCTCGCTAATTGGAGAGGCATGTTGGTTGAGGCCCAGGTTCATTCCAAACTGTAGCGCAACTTAGGTAAGTAGGTAGCCTTCTTCAATTTCCATGAATGCGACCATGGTATACTCATTGCAGCATAACCAATTTTCGATAATACGTACTAATGTGTGTAGGGCTGTGTTGTTTGCAGAGAGCTGATTTATATCAATGCTTTGTGAAGATGAATATCCATCAATCTTTCCAGGGTTTTCAGAAAGAATGATGATAAGCTAATCGGTCTCAGGTCTTTCGCTTGCCGTGTGAACTTTGACCAGATTTGGGTGTGAATACTACTCACACTTCTAAAACCTTGGGAATGTTGATTAGCTCGATGCAGCCCCGAAGGTTTGCTTCCAACCATGGTAGGATGATATCCCGCGGAATTAAAGCATGCATACTCATAACAGTAGCTATGCCCCCAAGCTCAACAGTAGGGTTGGAATCAATCCTAAGTCTTCCACCAGCGAAAAGCGCATCAAAGAGGCGGATAACCTATGTATCAAACCCTACGGTCATAGCAGAATATTGTAATTAGTTGGGAATCTAACTATATAATCGCATATCACGACTTAAACATTAATTACTCAATCAAAATACCAAGTAGAGACGACTGGTCGTCAGTTTTTCCCAAGCAGGGACCTTAGCTATACTCGAAGCTGCCGAATCGGCTAGAGTATTAGATTTATTAGAAGGCGTAATTTCTATTTACGTAGATAGTCAAGCGCCCATAATAGCTCTGGGGTCTAACATAGTAAAATCACGAGTGATAATAGGGTAACAGGAAATCTGTTTCGAAACTAGTAGGGACATAACTCACTTAAAAGTCACAAACTGAAAATGAATCTTATGACATTTGTAAGGGCTGCGGCGATGAAGAAATTCAAGAGGATGCCCTCCACTTTCTGTGCCACTGCATAGGCCTCAGCCAAATACGCATGGGAACCATAGGAAAATACATTTTCCATGACCTTACGGATATATCCGAAAATCCTCTCCTTAATATTTTCAGGTTTGAAAGGGACTAATATTAACGGATTAACGAGATAATTGAAGGAACCAAGCACACACGTGGACAACAAACGGGCATCACAATGGGTCTACATTGAGCTGAGTGTGATGAGGGAGGACGCACACCATCTACCTCAACCCCTTAACATTATCTAAGCACTGTCGTAAAATCAGTCTTACTAACATACACCAACTATGCAGTAAGTGCAGAGATCCTGACGTCGAGAAGACATCCTTCACCAACTATGTCACTGCCAGGCGATCAGCAACAGCCGTAACAAACTCCTTGGCAGCTTCTTCTACGAGGATCTGACGGAACTAGCAATAATCGCTATAGCACAGATCGTCGGATTTTTCTGTAAGTAAGGATGCAGCAAATATCTTTAAGAAGCAGATGGATCAACACAAATTGCATAAATATCACTCTCTAATATAGCACAACATCGTGCTATGGGCCTACGTAGGCATATGCGAGTTTGTCGGCTCACTTGATCGTCAACAGCCCATAAAACCAAGCTACATCCAATGCCAAGCATTGTTCTATACAAACAGTAATGACACATGGATTCAAATTAAATTTCCGATTAGAAAACCACCCAACTGCCAAGTAAGGTTGCTGTTGATAAGTGCGAATGTATTCATTCGAGCAGAGTCTGCAAACATTTGCATGCATTTCATGGCCCTGCTTCTGCGTTTTAGATTGGCCTCACCTGCGGAAAGTGTTTTAAATATAGGATTCCTCGTGTATAGACTGAATTAAGGGATGGCCAGTATGATGTCAAGAGACTGAACTAAGGGATGGGCATGTATGATGTCAAGTTAACCTCACAACTCTATCGCTCACCGAATAGAAATCATACAGAATACAACACATGCTCATGTAAAGTAATGATTCCAAGATAAAATAATGTGCTGACTAGGCAATAAATTGATTGCGTATCAAACACAAACTCATCCCATGGTATACTTTCGCTTGAAAACAATATAAACATCTGTATACCCAATCTTATCAGCTTTTCTAATAAGCACATGCATCAATGCAGATAAGTAAATATTTATAAAACCAACAAAGGTCCAACATATTTATTCAGCATGACTCACCTCTTTCAATGATCTTCCTCTCGGGCAAAACATTCGGTATGATTTCCTCTTTGCTTTCCTCCTCTTTGGGGGATTCCTCTTCTGGAGATACCTCGCGGCTGTTATTTGCATTCAATACGTGATAGTTCTCACTAACTGTCGGCCTAGATCTCGGCTGAGGTCTGTGAAATGGTGGTGGAACATAATCCGGAAAATTTACCAAGAACCCAACCAATTTATTAGGCAACCAACTCTCGGAAGCCAATGAACTTGCTTTAATCTCGCCAATGTCCAGCTCGGCAAAGGTTTTCTTTAACTTTTGTGTCTCAGTGCTGAGCACAACGAATTCATCTCGACTCGTCTGTGACGCATCCAGGATGTGTAATTGTCGCATCGAACGGACAAACATTTCGGCGTTGCCATGCTGAAAGAAGTACTCACTGTGCAGATTGCCAGGGTCTTTCTTAATCAAACGAATCGTTTGACCACGATTTTTCACTTCAATAGATCGCAGTTCCTCTAAATTACAACGAATCCACCGAGCCTTGGGAGCACTATCTGGTTTGGTATTAAAAACACGACACTCGGACGTGGTGCGTGTTCTTCTCGATATGGTGTCCACCAAAGCCCAATCACCCTGATCCTGAGTATCATCGGCGATTAAAATATTCTCATTTGGATGCCATTCTATGTACTTTCGCTTACTGGGCGAATATTCAACAACACTCAGCGATCCGCTGGTGTTAAGATCGGAAATAAATTCAGCGCTAGCCTGCTTCAGCAGAACTCCGTCGTGCGTGCAAAGAATCTGCATATAAAGAAAAACAGATAAATAAAATAAAGGAAAACATATACTGTACAAAGTGCGTGAGATAATGAAATAAAGTGTAAGACATAATAATACACAAGGGTATCCTCATTACCTGTGCTGTGCCAATTGAATCATCCATTGGTGTTGGCGATTGATGTTGACTTTCGGTGCTCGAACGCATTAAATGCTGTTGACTACACTCGTATCTCACCGACTCCAGCATCGTGATTAGAAAATTCACAATATTTTTTCCCCGAAACTCAATAATTCGTAGAAATTATGCGTATATTTAATCGCGTCAGTAAATTACAAGCAGCTGACTAGTTTTTGTTGTAGAAAATCGCTTTGTTTTCATTTTACTGTCAATTTTTGTATGACGTAGCTTGATTTCGCATGGTAAGGTAGTGTGCAAAGTGGGCGCGTTCAAGTATTCAAATATTTTGCAGTGCTGGAAATACGAATTCTGTTTCTTCAATTTTTATACCCCGCAAGTGATATCGGTATATTCAATTTTCATTTTGCTAACATATATATATGGAAAATTCATAGTTTAATCTTTTTCGAGATCAAGAAAGTGAAACGTCAGCTAATACTGCCTAAAATAAGTTCATATGTTCCGTTAAGGTAGGTATTATAGTCCATTACTTATTTACTTGCTACAGTCCTCTCTAATTAGTTATGTCCCAACATAATTGCTTTAAATTTGTTTTCACCCGCTTATGATACGGTCCACGCTCCGATGCCATTGAGCAGAGCTTGGATGGTAAGGTTTGCGAGAATAATTCTTTATTTAATATCTGCAAAGATTTCGTTGTCAGAGAGCTCAGGAGTTTTGCACAAACTAAAATTATGTTAAAAAAGTAACATGGCATAATGCGTCACTTTGTCTTGCCGTATACCCAGGCTAGAAATGTAAAGTTCGTCTCTATAAATGCTGTCGTTAATGTCGTATTCATGAATAGGTGGTGGGCATCGATTTGGAGTCCTTGGATTCTTATCCAGAATCTGTCGTAGTGTGAAGATTTGATCTTTCGGGGACTTTCCTGACCACAGTGATAAGAATCGGTCAGGTTGTAGGTACACGGTATCAGGCATTCAGCCGTAACAGATAATGGTGAACACTGCTTTTGTTATGATTTGCTTTCTTTAAATATTCTGAAGGCCAGACAGATAATAACCACCTAGAACTAGACGCAAAATCTGAGGATCGTCGAAAACGTATTCAGAATTGAATGGCGTAAGTGCAAAACTGTACTGAAATGACCAAGAAGTGAAAGGAACGGTGTAAGCACTCTCGTGATAAATCGTACAACACAAAATCCACTAGCAGCATGTTAATGCGCCTTGAAAAAATTTACAAGCTCGTTCGTAATCATGGGCAGAATTCGTTTTAAATCAAAGGGGCAACGTGAAATAAACAAAAAAAAATTGTTTAATTCGACCAGTTAAACTAATATACTCTAAATGTTTCTCCAGAAACTCCAAACATTGTTTTTAAAACCGACCATATTTCTCGAGAATAAACACAACAAAGAAAACAACAATGGAACTACTTGCCATCATAGGTTCATGTATTTTTGAACACACGTCGGTCGGTTAGGTAGAAAATTCAACAGCAACCATCTTCATTTGTTTCACTTGGTGTAAACGTCAGTTTCAAAGTGTCGCCTCAAGAAAATTAATAAATAACCTGCACGTGTGAATACAATTTTGTTTTTTCTGCAATATTTACAGCGTTGCTCTTAAAAATGAGCGATAACGAGTCGGACGACAATAAGCCCACTTCCACCGAACCAGTGGAAAATGCATGGGCCTTAAAAATACCCGAATTCAAATCGGATCACAACCCGCACGGTATGATTGAAGAGAGTTCCTTTGCCACGCTCTTTCCCAAGTACAGAGAAAAATACCTCAAGGAGGTATGGCCCTTAGTTCAGCAAGTACTCTCCGAACATCAACTGAAAGCAGAACTCGACTTGGTCGAAGGTAGTATGGTCGTGAAGACGACCCGCAAAACGTGGGATCCCTATATTGTCATCAAAGCCAGGGACATGATCAAGTTGATGGCCCGTAGTGTTCCATTTGAACAAGCCAAACGAGTTCTGGAAGACGAAATCGGCTGCGACATAATCAAAATCGGCAGCATGGTTCGAAAAAAAGACAAATTCGTGAAAAGACGTCAGCGTCTGATCGGCCCAAATGGAGCTACACTTAAATCAATTGAACTCCTGACGGATTGTTATGTTTTGGTGCAGGGAAACACAGTAGCGGCTCTTGGGCCATACAAAGGACTTCAGCAAGTTCGTGACATTGTCGTTGAGACCATGAATAATGTTCATCCAATTTATAATATCAAAGCTTTAATGATAAAACGAGAATTGGCCAAGGATCCAAAGTTGGCCAATGAAGATTGGTCCCGATTTTTGCCAAAGTTCAAGAACAAAAACATCAGCAAGAGGAAACAACCGAAAAACAAGAAGCCAAAGAAGGAGTACACCCCATTCCCGCCAGAGCAGCCTGAGAGTAAGATTGACAAGCAGTTGGCTTCGGGTGAGTACTTCCTCAACAAGGAACAGAAGCAGGTTAGGAAAAATAAAGAGCGTGAAGAGAAACAAGCCGTTGCTGCAAAGAATCAGGAAGATAAGCGTAGTAAAGACTTTATTCCACCTGAAGAGTCATCGCGCAAGAGGAAATCGGACGAGAGTGCATCGGATAAGGTAGATGTGAAAGCGCTAAAAGCGAAGCTCGCTAAGGCGAATAAGAAAATGAAGGTGAAGTGAAGTAAGAATATTTCTGTAGTAGAGTTAAGTGGTAGATTTTAATAAAAAAGAAAATATTAAACGATGTGTGTTACGGAATTTTGCTGTTGATCCTTGTTCTTTCGCTTAACGAAAGAAGCATCGATTTCAAAGTGTTAACCTTCGTCAGATCTATGGGTTGGGTTGATGTTGGCTTCAAAGCTGTCAACAGGGTTTTGTCCAAGCTTGTGGGTCAACATTGTTTGTATTTGTCCTCGTTGGCTATGAGACCAACTTGTTTCTTCTCTTCATCAATTCCCGTAAATTATTTTACAGCGGCTCGTTGGGGTCTTTATATTCTTATTCCAGCAGCGAATTTTATAAATATAATGCCTTTTGTCATTGGACTAGTACAAGGTCACTATCTGCTTTGGACGACCTTAATAAATTGGTCGTTGTTAGTGTGATAATGTTTTGACGAGCTTCTTCTAATGTTAGGCTATTTTATTGCGTGGTGGTTGCTAGTACACGCGATCTTAAAGTCCATGTCGTTTCACTAAGTCACAACTTGTTCTTTTACCAGATGGTAGCGGATTGAACGTTCTCGTCTATAGCTGGAGGAAGTGAACAATCTACACGAGCTGCGCTGACAAATTTGGACAACAGTTCATAAAGAAATATCAATAACATAGGCGCTGTAAACGGAGACGTCAATTAAACTGACCACAATGCCATAGACACGATAGACGAGAGCACACTTTCAGTATTGTCTTTATCCGGACATTCTCCGAACAATTTCTTTGTAGCAGCCAAAGAAAGAATGCGGATATCCAACTCGTTACAACAATGGCGAGGTACTGTAAGAAATTTCAACGTATAAAGTCTGCAATCTTCAAGACATTTAAAGAATGCGCATATCACAATCTCTATGTTGATATCATATCGCATCTAATGTTGAAAAATAATAGCGACGCAGACAACATGCCATAAGAATGGCCGGTAACGATGCGCGGGGTTTCTGCTGGAAATCAGTGTGAAACCTCGGGTTTGACGAAAAATGTTGTTGTACAAGACAACGAAGGCAAAAAAAAAAAACGTTTGCGTCTGTATCCAGCAGTTGAGGAAGATGTCTACAAAACCTTTGGAACATTTTTGTTATTCAAATATTTTGAAGCATCTTTTTCGGAGTAGGGTAAATCCCTCCCAGCAGTGGTATCGGCTTTTTCAATAAGAGCGCTACAAAAGTTTTTTTTTTTAAATAAAACAAAAACGGTTTCGGATATCAATAAAATTCTTTATTCCTGTGAAAGTACGTTCGATGCCATTATGTATGGAACTCGATTTCTTTTGTATGGCCACCACGGGCACGCTTGCAGAAGTCCAGACGCTGAACCCAATTTTCGACGGTTTTCAAGCATAAATCGGCCAATACTGCTGAAATTTTACGTTCGATATTCGTACGAAGTTCATCAATCGTCGCTGGCTTGTGGGCATAGACCATAGACTTAACGTAGCCCTACAGGAATTAGTCTAATAGGCGTCAAATCGCAGGACCGAGGCGGCCAAGCGACTGGACCATTTCGTGAGATAACACGTTCTCCAATGAATTGATTGTGGCATTCGCTGTGTGGCTTGTGGCGCCGTCCTTTTAGAACCACATGTCCTCCAAGTCCATATCATGTTGATATGGACATGGTGTTGATTGCTGCCTGACCAATACCGCATATTTTGTTTATTGACGAAACCTGAAACGCTGAAGATGATTTTTCGATGAAAATCCGAATCATTTTCTGGTGGTCAAGTGGCTACAGTTTTTGCGTCAATTTAATCTTTTAGGGATGTAGGCCAAGATCTTCTCCCAAAATTTGCCACAACGACGTCACAGAGATATCCAACGCTTGAGAACGACGTGTGAGAGACACATTTGGGATTTCTTCAACTGAAGCCTCAGCGGCAGCAATATTCTCGACACTACGGGCAGTTCTTTGTCTTACTGGCACGGGAACATTTTGTACTGTGCCTGTGGATTCACATTTTTCCACTAGACGCTCAATTGTTGATCTGCTAGGACGATTACGACGACCATAAATTGGACGTAGCGCTCTTAACTTTGAGGCCACTGACTCCGAATTTCGGTTGTAAATTTTAATAATAACAATAATAATAAGAAATGTCAAAAGAGCGGCAGGAAATATGGCGTCGTTTAATGTCCCTGTTGCTCAGCTTTTTTAGCGCACCTGTTGAAAAACCCGATATATACAACCATTATTGGAAACTAGTAGCAACATCCTTTGCAGGCACATCCGTACAAAAATTTCTGGTAATTTCGATAACGATCGCCAAGATGTTTACACATCAAAAATTATTTTAGCAAAAGAGTAGAGGAATACTGGCTTTTAAGAAAAAAAAAAGGTTATCGCGCGACGGATAATATTACGAGGTGTTCCTATAAAAACTGCGGATTCATTCTTGACTTGATAAGGAGCATACACCAATCCATTAACAAAATTTGGTCGGATGAAAGTAAGCCTGAAGAATAGAACCTTGCCATTGTTTGACCGATAAAAAAATAAAGGAAAGCCCAAAGCAATGCGGACTTAGGCAAGAAAAGTCCACAACTGATGAAATCTTCCTACTTCGGCAGAAGTTCAAATCAATAAACACCACGTATTCATCAACTTCAAAAACGCATTTATAAAGGCGAACTGTACAGGTCCACGTCTAGCTTTGGTAAATCGCCGAATAGAATTCGTGTTGCTCCATCAGGGTCGAAAACGACCACACCGACACTTAAGTACAATATCAAAAAATATGGGAAATGTAACTTCTGTATATCGGTGCAACTACTTATTTACGCCGACGATATTGACATCATTTGTCGGACTTAACGTGATGTCATAGATACGTTACGTCTATTAGTATAGAGAATCGGAGAGGCATATTTGTTGGTTGAGGCTCAGGTTCATTCCGGACAATCATTGAAAACCACCATTGGAAATTTTCTTTTACTTCTTGCGGTTTTTTTTATAAATTTAATCATTGGCGAGTTGGTGTCAAAACAAAGCTTAGGAGTGGAATTCATGACCAGTATCATTTCAAATTGTGAATATAATTGCGATTTCAATGAGAAAAAGAAAAAAAATATTCTGTGTCAAAGTTTGTTTTCAGTTTTACACTGACGTTGCCCTGAACAACTTTACCGTTTAAAAAGCTGATGTCACATATCTGCTCAAGTGCTGGCGTCTCGTTTGAGTAAGTCGCTGTTAGAGTACTGTCATCTGCAATACTAAAAGTGCGATTATATGTTGTGCCTGCTCACAAGACCATTAATGTGTAGCAGATATAGAGTCGGTGAGAAAGTTGATCCTTGAGGTATCTCAGCGGTATCTTTTTGAGGAAACGCCTCCACAACTGTCTTTTAAAAGTTTCCCGCACATCCAACCATATAACAATAAAATAAAATATACTAGATATGTAAACTGTACTACTTCTTTTGACATAACCATCGCTTAGTTACCCAGCAATGGAAAATTGATTATAGATAAGCAACCTTATTCATAACCTCATTACAAGCAGTGTATAAAGTTATGCACTCCAATGCCTCTGGACGTTGAATAGAAGCTGCATATCCTAAACGCGTCTGATGGTTGAATAGAGTCTGTATAAGGTCATTTATGTAAACATAGGCGGCATCAGGGCTACCAAAATTTCAATTGTAAGTTGAAAAACAAATTTTCAAGTATCTTTTTTTATTATAGCAGTTGCGTTTTACGGTTTAATTTATTCAAATGGTAATTATTCTTAACGTACAAACTAAACAATGTAAGCCAAAAAAATGTTATTAAAGTGTTGAAAACAAAGCTGTCGCTATGGATTTCGCAACCATAAAAAGTAGCCCCCGGTAACTCGGCCGAGCTGTGAAATATCCAATTGTATAAGATTTCCCCCTTTTTGGTAATTTATTTGACACAAACCCTGTTTAAAAATTATGGTAAGGAAATATTTAATGAATAAGAATTTGTTGTGCCTCCCTGCGCAACCACACTAATCTATGAAAATCTGTGATTTAACTCTTGTGTTAACAGGCACAATGAATACGAAATGTAGGCAACATACAAATTTAGGCGTGCCTACCTAGGCAACCTCTGAAATGCCGCCTAAGGAAATCTAATGAATACGGGTGTTGGCATATGAGAGACCGTAGAACCCCAATAATTACAGCTAATTGATGTCAATCTCTCGAAACAAAAAAAGCGACAAAATCTTTTCCGTTTAATGAATTATATTTTATTACATTTTGATTTAATATGCACAACTCTATGCTCTATATGAAGCAAAACCTCAGCACTACATTTCTGACATTTCACATGTTCGTCGATAATGCAGTGCCAGTCTTTGATATTGTATTGTTTTGTTTAGTCGCATTATTGAAAGTTGTTTTGTAAAATAAATAAATACGCTCAAAAGAAAATGCAGAACCCACCAACCGCAAAAGTGACGAATCCCCAGAAATCCAAAACAAAATCCAGAATTAGTAAACGTCAAAGAAATCGTCGACGCAATAAACTAAAATCTTTGAACAACAACCAAAACAAGGGTTCCGGAGTGAATTTTGCTACTGGTCGACAGGGGAGGGGAAATGTGTATAAAAAAAGTGGTGCAGATATATGGCGCGAAACTTACAAGAATGCTGTAAGATGGCATGGCGAGCATCAAACAAATTTTTGGCGTCGCACAGCGGAAACTCTTCACAGGGAAAATCAAGTGTTTCGCCAACAACTGATGCTGAACTTTAAGCCAGAGGTGTATTTTGAATCGTCTGATGATGACGAAGAAGATGATGAACCAGTTGTTATTGTTAAAAACGAGGAGGCAACCGAAGAGGAAGACGATCAAATCGATGTGCAATATTTGGAATTCCTTCAAATCACATTTAAACACCGAGAGGAGTTGCGACTGAAACGAGAAGCTGATGCCCAGGAGGCAGTAGATCTGGATTCACAACAAGAAACGACTGAAATTTAGGGTTTAGTTTGTTTATTTTTAAGCGTTGTAATGTTTTTTTTTGTAGTTATGTGAAAGCTTTGTAATAAATTACTTAATTTTTTGGGGAAGTGTAAGACATTATTTTTGTTTTGGTCTTCCGCGTCTATATTTGTTCTGCCCTTGTTCGATGGGTTTATATACTGGAATGCAAGGATTAGAGTAATGTAAAGTATATTTAAATGGATGCTCCGATGTAGGGTCGCATTTGTACCCCAAAGGAAAATCGAACTGGTGTGGTGCATTGAGCAGTAGCCTAAAAAGACGCCGCAACAGTAGAGATCTAGAAACCATCGCTCACTAGTACTGATATCACAGGTCGATTTAGGAGTTTTTCTTGTATAGTCAATGAAACCATACTCCGCTTTAATGATGGACGGAGGAACCAAACTCTGTGCTCCAAAGTACAGCTTCGTTTTGTAAAAACGATCGAGGAGTTGTATCTTCTTCCTATTACTGTATAAAGCTTTAGCAAAATGCAAAAATAATTTCAGTGTCGATGTTACACCTCTATTAAGTACCATTAGTGTGCAATTTATCAAGCGAAATTAATGTCTTGATCGATTCAGCTTCAGCTTTGGTGAGATCTGTTTGGTTACATGACACGTGTTATCGCTGTTCAATTATGATTGTAGGGTGCGCTAAGAATTCGCGTCTATTGATTTTTTGTGGATCACAAGTCCTCGTGATTCCTTAAATTGTTGGGCAAACGTGAGTGATATACTGCGATCTCTGTAAGAGAATATCTGAATCAGATTTTATATTTTGCTCAGACATTCTTTGATCTCATAAGCTCCACCTGGGACACACTATCTTCTACGAATAATCCTTACGCAACCCATCAGTTGACCCATCAGTGTTCAAATAAAACAAATCGCTCTCCACAGATTCTGTTTTCTAAAGACGATATGTCAGGGAATAAGATCTCCAAATAGTTTTCATAGTTTGACCTTACTACCTTTAATGGCGCTTCAATCCGAGCTAGCCAATATGACCCACAAATTGGGCCGGTTCGTAGTTAACTACTTCTAGTATCATTTCAAATTGGATGAAGTCGGATTCTACATGTGAGCTCCACTTAAGTTTACTGCGCAATCAATATGGCTGGGAATCGAAGACCTACCGGGCCGGAGTATTTTTGATGTCCATAAGTTCTACATGTATAGTAGGCAAACAATATTTCCAAGACGCTGAAGAGATAATAGTTCGTGGTGAATCTTCGCCTTTATAGCTCATCAACGTTAATGGAACCGAAGGCTTTCCCAGCAATATGTCGTTCACTATGAGATCTCTTAAATTCTTAAAATTTGGCTTATTTTAGACATTGAACGCAAAAAAAGCCTTACAATCAATATGAAGGAAATACCAGCTTCATGTAACTGTCCCAGCTCACTGTGTCTGCTTTCTTTTGGTTGCGGTATCCTATACAGACATTCAAATCAGCGGGAATAATTTCTTGAAATGCTGCGATTACCTGGCTTATACTGCTTACAAAGGAATCCCAAACGGATTATTATAATATCTCGTTACGACTTTATTCTGCTTAAGTGCAGTTTTCTGTTAGTTAATCCTTTCTTTTATCCTTTTCACGATTTTCCTTTTTTAAGCTTGAGATGGCTCGGTGTGGATCTTATATCAATGCTTTTGAATTCGTTCCTGTTTGTTCATTATTGTTTTCTCTTACGCTCTATAGCATAAGCTCGTGGTCAACCTTTTCACCAGCTGTGACCATCCTTCGACATCTACGTCGATTAGCACATCAGCTTGGGCCTGTCGGTTGGTATACTAGCATACCGCCATTGGTCTTCGAAATGTAATCCTGGTGGAGTGTTGTTTATTAAGAAATTAAGGAATAGATATTTATTGTAATGTTCTAGGCGATCTCTTGCGGTTGTAAGCTTTCGTCTTGTCTTTAAATTTCTTACAGTATTTCTTCGTTACGTGGTTCAAGACGTTGATGGAACAAAGCTGTGGTCCGTGAATGTTATAGACGAACAGAATGTTTTCTGACTTCGTAGAAGCATACAACACCGTGCTTAAGTCTGCAGCCTATCAGAAATCTAAATTTGGGTAACAGTTGTTTCTACTCACTATAACACAAAACGTTTGTAGAACCTTTCAACTGACGGTAACTTACCTGTTAATGCCCTAAAGTTCCACATTTTTCCTTTTCCATTTATCTTGTCGCAATTTAGTACAATCAAACTTCTCCAAAGCTATTGTTTGCCCAAAGCATGTCCCTAAACTTGGACTACTATTGATCTGCTTCGTATAATCATTTTCTTTCAATACTTGCAAACTGGAACTGTGCACCATTGAATTCAAATGGAAATATACCCGCTAATGTTCAGGTGTTTACAATTGAAAAAAATCGACTTGGTAAGAGCGTTCCGTAAAAATGAGCTCTGCGATCACATAGGTTTAACATGCTTCAGGTGTTCCGCCATGACAATCACACAATGAAAAGCATATCTTTTGGTAAACATAACATAAACGCAAAGACTCACAAGGTCCGGTACTACATAAAGTGTTTGTGCTTCCTTATAATAAGCGCATATGGACAAACATGTCTCAAACTGGAATAAAGAATTTCGGAAGTAAACTTGTTTCATTCAGTTTCAGATCTTTGGCGGGACACTCCAGGCAAACGTCAACTAGATACAAGTGAATCAAAAACTCACTCACTTATAAAGGGTCTTTCAATAAGAGCGCTACAAAAGTTTTGGATATCAATGAAATTCTTTATTCCTGTAAAAGTACGTTCGATGCCATTATGTATGGAACTCGATTGCATGGCCACCACGGGCACGCTTACAGAAGTCCAGACGCTGAACCCAATTTTCGAAGGTTTTCAAGCATAAATCGGCCGATACTGCTACAATTTCACGTTCGATATTCGTACGAAGTTCATCAATCGTCGCTGGCTTGTTGGCATAGACCATAGACTTGACATAGCCACACAGGAAATAGTCTAACGGCGTCAAATCGCACGACCGAGGCGGCCAAGCGACTGGACCATTTCGTGAGATAACACGTTCTCCAAACTTGGTTTCCAATAAATTGATTGTGGCATTCGCTGTGTGGCTTGTGGAGCCGTCCTTTTGGAACCACATGTCCTCCAAGTCCATATCATCCAATTGGGGCCAAAAATATTTGGTTATCATTGAACGGTAGCGATTCCCATTCACAGTAACATGCCGGTCTTGATCATCACGGAAGAAATACGGCCCAATGATGCCGCCGGCCCATAAACCAAACAAACCATAATTTTTTCGGGATGCAATGATGACTCATGGAGTACGTGTGGACCGCATATTTTTTTATTGACGAAGCCATTCAGCCAGAAATGAGCCTCATCGCTGAAGATGATTTTTCGATGAAAATCCGAATCATTTTCAAGTTGTTGCTCAGCCCCATTCACGAACATACGATGCTTCTGGTGGTCAAGCGGCTTCAGTTCTTGCGTTAATTTAATCTTGTAAGGATGTAGGCCAAGATCCTTTCGCAAAATTCGCCACAACGACGTCACAGAGGTGACCAACGATTAAAAACGAAGTGTGAGAGACACATTTGGGATTTCTTCAACTGAAGCCCCAGTGGCAGCAATATTCTCGACACTACGGGCACTTCTTTATCTCACTGGCACGGGAACATTTTGTACTGTGCCTGTGGACTCAAATTTTTCCACTAGACGCTCAATTGTGGATCTGCTAGGACGATTATGAAGACCATAAATAGGACGTAGCGCTCTTAACGTTGAGGCCACTGACTCCGAATTTCGGTTGTAAATTTTAATAATTTCGACTCGTTGTTGGATCGTCGAACCTTACTGAAGAGAAATGTCAAAATAGCGGCAAAGAATATGGCCTCGTTTGCTGTCCCTGTTGCCCAACTTTTGTAGCGTTCCTGTTGAAAAACCCGATACTTACATTAACGCTAACACCATATTTGCGACTTTATTCTGCTCTATTAGGGTTCTGGGACAAGTGTACGCTAATGTCGATTGCTTACGACAACAAATCTAAAAATAAAGGCCACATATTCTGGTCCTTAAAGAAACACAAAAAGGCTCGGAAACAGATCAAAAATATCTTCACTGTCCTGACTACAAATGACATAATTTAAAGTTTGATTTAATGGATAAGAACTCATTATCACAATGGTACTTGAACAGAATAGATAACGTGGGAAGACAGGATGAAATGTTTTCATTACCATTTGCATGACCGTTCTTGTCGAGAAACCCTCAGATATGCATATAAAATATATTCCTGATCTTTTTTTCACCCCAGAACTCCGCAACAAAAAGGATTCCATAACCTCTTAGCTATTAGGAAACCAATGAAACGAGATCAACGATAGGTTTTATGAAGCTTCCAAGGAACTAATCTGCGAGATTTGTATACCCTATCCCATAGGGGTATATTAGTTTTGATACATAGTATGAAACATAGAGAAATAACTTAGCTAGATACAGCTTTAAGTATATGGATCGACTCAGAATCGATAGCTGAGTCGATTAAGCCATGTCTGTCCGTCCGTATGTCACCAGTTTTCGGGCCTTAAATTTTGAGCTAGAATGATGAAATTCGGTACACGTTTTTGTTGTTGCTCTCAGCAGAACAAGTATAAACACTTTCGAAATCCGTGCCAAACCGATTCCCAAAATGGGGCAAAAATTGCGACTCATTCAATTTACCAGCAATTCACCTTATAGACGATTCGTCTCTTACTTATTATCTCCAATCTTGCGATCAGTAACCACTTGTAGGAGATATTTCCCAATCTTTCGCAATTCCGCGCTTTTTTAGAGCCAAAGCATCTTTTTACATTTGCTCGTGAACTCTAGCCTTCTTTACTCTGTGATTCTCTTAATAAGATTTGATGACTCTGTGATTCTCTTAATAAGATTTGATGAGATCAACTCATGGAAAACGATTTAGACATTTAAAATTCCATATTAATTTCAGATTCCCCGGTCTGAAGAGAAAAACCAATTTCACTTTGAAGACGGGTGTCCACATCACCTACTCTATTCCTAACATCTGAGCTAATAGTTATAAAATCACGGTCTGTAACAGAGCACAGCTTGTACACGGACAGAAACTGTGCCCTCATAAACCCGGATCTAACCTAGCGTATACAAAAATACAAAATCCTGGCGCAGCAGTCTCGTTAGTAGGCATTTTTTACTCACAACCATTAATGTCTGTGTATGGCGGTGTTTAAGCGTAGTGATGTGATTAGATGAGAACACAAGCGTTCTCACTGTAGCCTCTCATTATCAACACCTATTCTCACCTCCACGCTGGTGACTGGTGGGTGCCTAGTACCTCGACTGGTGGCAGCGAACGAGAGTGAGGGGAGGAGTGCCCTCTCACCAAGGTACTCACTCTCAGGCGACAGCGGAAATAGACAAAAGTCAATGACTTCGAGCCGATAAGTGTTCGCCTTTCTGTGATCCGCATCAAAGATACGTTCCAAAACATAAGCCTGGTATGTGCTCACGCCTCTGACCGATGAGGCTGAAGATCCCATCAAGGAGCAGTTTTATGACCTCCTGGATGGAGCCTACGGCGCTCGTCCGGAGTACGATGTAAAAGCCGTACTCGGGCTAAGGTCCGAAAGGAAAACATCTTTGGCGGTTTAGTTGGTAGGCACAGAATCCACGAAACGACAACAGACAACGGCAACAGACTAATCCATTTTGCAGCAGCTCGTAATACGGTGTGAAGTAGCACTAGTAGCGCTCTCCAGACGGTCGAACCGCCAATCAAATTAACCATGTGCTAATCGATGCGAGATACGCATCCAACATCCTCGAGGTGCACCCATTTCGAATGGAAATGTCGGCTATGACCATTTTCTTGTCGCGGCAAAATTCAGAGCTCGACTGTCCAACGAGAAGAGGCTGCGAACTGCCCAAAAGAAGAAATTCGACGTTGGACGCCTTAGCACACCTGGAGTAGCAGCCAGAGCCAACAGGCAGCGCATGAGTATCAAACTCTCATCTGTACACTCACCTACCAAGCCAACAATCAGTGGTGACAGTGACGCGACATCATCAAGGAGGTAGTCGAAACCACTGTAGGGTACTAGCCACCCTCGAGAAAGAGCCCGTGGTATGATGACGAATGCGTATACAGAAAAAAGGTGACAGAAGATGCACACAAGAAAGCACTGCAGCGCAAAATAAGGGCAGCGAGAGATGAGTATCGAGCTAGGAGAAGGGAGAAAAAGAAGACCCTGCATAGAAAGAAGAGGGCTTACGCAGCCTCCCAGCTCAAGGAAATAAAAGAGTGCTTGATCGTCCCAACGTCCGGAGGTTTTATAAAAAAGCCAAGCAACCGGCTACTGGCTGCAAGACCGGAACGCAGGCTCTTCGAGACAGCGAAGGAAACCGAGTCACCGAAGCACAGGGAATAGTAGATGGGTTAAGCAACATTTTGAGCAGCTTCTTAATAGGCATCATGTAGAGAGAGTGATAGGGCAAGAAGAGAACCCACGTCCAGTCAATGAAGAACTAGTTACACCACCTAGTATAAAAGAAGTTGGCCTGGCTATAAAAAAGCTTAAGGCCGCAAGCTCTGAGGGCTTACCAGCGGATCTTTTTAAATACGGTGGTGATGTTTTGTTAGGGAGCATGCGCCGAATCATCAACCAAGTATGGGTGGAAGAAAACATGCCCGATGACTGGACTATCAGCTACATATGCGGTCCAATGCCTTTGTGAGAACTATAGAGGCATATCCCTATCCACCGAACTGCGTGAACGTCTAAAACCTTTCTGCAATACACTAATCGGCACATTGCAGTGCGGCTTCCGTCACGGCACTATAGACTAAATTTTCACACTGAGGCAAATCGTAGAAAAGACCAAGGAATTTCAAATCGAAACTCACCACCTATTCATCGACTTCAAAGCCGCGTATAATACATCGTCAGGAGGTCTATATGGCGATGGCCGAATTCGGAATCCCGACAAATCTGATTCAGCTGTGTCTCGTGACACTGGAAAACACGCGCTGCAACGTGCAGTTTGGAAGTAGCTATTCTAAACAGGCACCGGATTTCGCCAAGGAGACGCGCTATCATGTGACTTCTTCAATCTCGTACTGGAACAGATAGTACGAAGGGCAGGTGTCAACACTGAAGGCACTATGCAACACATCCATCCAGCTGCTGGGCTATGCGGACGATATTGATATCATCGGTCGCTCCCAGAGTGCCATGATAGAAGCGTTCACGGCGATTGAAGAACAGGCGAAATCCGTTGGCCTCGAAGGAGGACAAGACTAAAAACATGCTATCAACAACCAAGCATCTGCCCACCGCCTAGGACAAAACGTCACTATTTATAGCAGCAATTTCGAGGTAGTTAAGGAGTTCACCTATCTCGGAGTAAACATAGACTCCAAGAATGACACCCTAGTGGAGATCTGGCGAAGAATTACCCTAGGAAACCGTTGCTACTTCGGCTTGGCGAAACAAATGGATTCAAAACTCCTAACTTGAAAAATGAAATGAGTGCTCTACAAAACTCTTATCCTGCCAGTTCTGCTTTATGGCGTCAACTGCTGGACGATAAGCAAAAAGGGAGAACTGATACTGGGTTCCTACGAGAGAAAAATAGTTCGGCTGATTTTTGGTCCTGTGTGTGAGGAGGGCGAATGGATGGATGAGAAGATACAACCGCGAGCTCTATGAGCTCTACCAAGATGTGGATGTCGACTACATTTGGTCGGCCACATCAAGCGAATGGACAATAATGCTCCAGCTAAGAGGAACTTCGAATCCCAGCCCCCACGTTCGAGATTGCAAGGAAGACCGAACCTCCGTTTCAAAGACCAAGCCATTGCGGATGCCAGAGCGCTAATTTGGGACTCATAGTTTTATGGCAAATACAATCGGTTGAGTTAAGATAAGCTTTTCATGACAATCGCTCCTAATTGGAATTATTATATCATTGAGACTGAAGGGTCACTAAAAATCTTTCTAACCCAACCCTAGATTTTGTGCGTTCTACTGCATTATATAATGTTTCTCCCCACATCCAGGACGGCAATCTATACAATTTTTTACAGCTTAACTTAAAATAGTTAAAGGCGATCTTAAAGACATTGACCCCCCCGAACGATATCTCAAAGAGTAACAGTTAAATCACACCGCAATACCAGCACCTTAAACATGACATGGAATCTTCCTTCCCAACAAATAACTGCATAATAACTTCACTAACATTCAGAATCTTCATCTCTCCTTGCAACTTAAAAAAATAAGAAATCCTCCTCTCAATCTGGGTTACAAAGTCAACATGCTAATAATTTCCCGAAACTCTGCGCATGCCCTCATCATTGGCGGGGGTCTCCATCTTCACGAAAGGTCTCCGGCAAAAATGAACAACCATAGCAAGTACCATTTAACCTTGCACCCGCACTCCCAGTTAATTGAAATATAACTTTGACCCAATCCCATTCCCAAATGGCTTACATTCGTGCTCTGGGCCAATTAACTCATCCACGATCTTTTCCTACCAATCAAACCAGCAACCGAACCGACTATTTTCACTTAACCAGCATTTCCTCCATAAATCATCACAAGGTAGTCCAAAACCCAAGAGAAGAAGAAAATTCAATTTTAGTCCGTTCTTTCGAATGCAAAGGTTCTTCGTGTTTGCTGGATGACTTCCCAGAGCCGTCGACTGCTGAGATAGCTTCATCGCGACTTTCCGATTTAGTTATTACGTCGCGTCGCTTTAGTCTGTCCGTCGTCATCGTCATCGTCGTCGTCGTAGTCCTTTCGCCATCATGTCATGTGATACTCTGTCGGTTCTATTGCATTGAGTGCACCTGACCTATTCATCTTGTTGCGGTAGTGTTCCGCCCCTCTTATTCATGGCCAGTGCATTAGTCCATCGATGCACTGAAATATGGAACACCACTACCATGCTGACTGGGCACATAGCTGTAAGTTGTGTGAGGCTCCCCGAGAGTTGTTTTATGTTGTGTTCCGTGTTCCGTCGACCTTTCTCTAGTTGTGCTCCCAAGCAACACCAAACCATCATCAGTTCCATACATCGAAGCCGTGTGCGGTTCTACGGTGGGATTGGATTCCATTCTTCGGTTTGGGTAATTTAATTTTGCGCGCTAAGCTTTCAAAGCGAACGGAATGTAATCGCCTGGTCATCAGATTCCACCATTGGCACGTAGTGGGGCAGGGCTGTGCTTTGCAGCAGCAGTACAGCCTTCTATGGCATTCTCTGTGCAACTGGATCCAACATAGATATACAGGTGGCTCACGACTATGTGCGCGATGCTAGTTGTTTTTCTATTAGGAGGCGATTATCCAATAATTCAGTGCTTTATGACCACCATACCAAACGTGTGGTTCTGTCAGAGTGGATATCTGCCAGATATCGTCGAGTCCGAGGGAGAATTTGTTTCGAGAAAAACAATTTCCTTTTGCGAGCTGGATAGAACATGTGTGGTAATTGTGTTTCTGGGTTAGTGTTTGGACAACACGTATACGCTTTGCCCCGATGCAATGATGATGCATATCCTTGGAGGTAATTGAGGTAACACACTCGATGGTATCGTTCAGTTTGGGAAAATTATTTCGTAATTGGATGGGCGAGTTATTGCATAACAATCATGATTGTCAGAGCAGAGAAGATGGCTGACTGAAGAGGTTTGTAATACTATCGCTTCGTTGATTTCAATGGTATCAGATAGTGCAATTTCCCAAGCAGATGATTGAAATAAGGATTTTGCAGATATTTAAATCCGCAACCACCGGACTTCTTAATTAACCATAACGCCTGCTTCTGCAATGATCAATTTTGGAATTTTAGCGGATGTGGATTTTCAAGTCGTATAATCTTAGACCTGGATGTTTAAGAGTCGTGTAACGCTTAAAGAGAGTATATCAGCAAATGATCATTTAAGAAAAAGAAATAAACAGTTGTCAGGCCCTCATAATATCTGCATCAAGATGACTCTGATCCAATTGATGGTTTGGGTATTGTTGAACGAGGGTAGACCCTGAATGGCTTTAACATGGCAATGCCCAGTGGTTGTAATTCTGACTACACATCAAGTGCTTATTTATAATTTTCATGTGGTAACCATCGGATACTGGTCTCATCCAACCGGATTTAACTTGCTAAACGATAAGCGCGAGTGTTGATAACACGACGAAAAACAGCAAAACTATAAACAGCCAGGTCAGAATGGCACGGATGAATACCGGGCCTGCTGTCCCAGGCGAACCTAGATAAGCTGCTTGGACATATTCGGACAACACGTTGTCTAGGAATTTCAAGGGTTAGTCAGGCCCCTTGAACAGAGATGGTGGCGGATAAACCGAAAGGCCAACGGCAGCGCTCAATCCCGTAGTGGATACTGAAGGCCCCGTGCCCTAGGGGTATCTAAAAATTGCCCAAATTCCCAAATGCCCAAATATGATATAGCTAAGGATTGCTTCTACGAGCTCCTTGAGAAAACATATGAGCGACTACTGACGTACGATGTGTTAAAATCATGTTGGGAGATTTCAACGCAAAGATAGGAAGAGAAAATATCTTTAGAAGTATTTTCGGAAAACATAGCCTACATGCCACTATAGCCAGCACACGGTTTCCTCACCTCGATATCCATAAGGAGACATGGTGGTCTCCAGATCAACGGAAGGTCAACCAAATTGACGGGCTTTGGAGACGAAGATTCAACCAAGAATTATACGAGCTATACAGCGACATACCCCTGGTCAAAAAACTTTTGAGACAGTCCATGCTTCTGCGCCGTGGAGCTGGACTGGGATGATCAGGGTCTTATTTAGGATCTCCTTAGTAGTTAGAGTCAGGGCTTTAATACTCAATTGCCTTCTAAGCCCGAAGAAACAACGGTTGGCAAGAGTAATTCTTCGTTTAATTTCTGACGAGACAAAGTCCCGTACTACCTCAAAGTTATACCTGTCAATGGTGACGTTCTGTCCAATTCGTCGATGTTGTGTGTCCTTTCGTGTTGACAGCATATACTTCGTCTTGCCCTCATTTACTGCTTAACCCATTTTTGCCGCTTCCTTCGTTATACTAGCAAACGTGGCTATGACATCACATTCAGTCCTACCATTGATGTCAATATCGTCGGCGTATGCTAGTAGTTGTACCGATTTTTCGAAAATTGTGCTTCTGGTGTTGGCTCGTGAGTTTTGCACAATCCCCTCAAGAATTAAATTTAAGAAGTCACATGATAGCGCATCTCCTTCCCTCAATCCTATTTTGATATCGAATGTATCGGTGAGGTCGTTTCCGACCTTCATGAAGCAGCGAAAATTCTCCATCGTCATCCTACAGAAACAGACAAGTTTTGACGGTATACCAAAACTAGAAATGGCTCTGTATAGCTCGTCTCTATTAATGATGTCGTATGCGGCTTTGAAATCTATGAATAGGTGGTGGGTATCGATTTGGACTTCTTGGGTTTTTTTTCCAGGATCTGCCGAAGTGTGAAAATTTGATCGGTTGTGGACTTTCCTGGCCTAAAACCAAACTGATAAGGTTGCTGGTAAACGGTTTCAGGCGTTCACATATTACGGCAGATAGGATCTTGTAGGCCATGTTGATTAGACTTATGCCTATGTAGTTGGCGCAGTTTAGAGGTTCTCCTTTTTTGTGGATCGGGCAAACGATGCTGAGGTTCCATTCTTCAGGCATACTTCTTTCGCCCAGTTTTGGATTATGAGTTGGAGGATGTTACTTACCACGTCGTCTCCGCCGTCTTTATAAAGCTTGGGGGGAAGGCCGTCATTTCCGGCACCCTTATTAAGCTTCAGTTTAGATATTGCTATCCTCACTTCACTCAGGTCGGGTGGATGGCAGTTTTCGCTGTTGTTGTCAATATTGAACGGTTCGTTCTGCCTGACAGCGGAATGTTGTTCGTCACCGAGGGTTCGAGATCACAGTCAGTACGGAGTCAGACTTTTGCAACAGATGGGAATTGTGAAAAAAATTGGTTTACAACAATCTTCTGGATTTGAACCAGAAATCCTCACGCTTAGTAATCCAAATAAACTCACTAGACCTAAAGTAAATTCAGGAAATCTGCAAATGACTGATCTCAACTCAAAAAGGCTGCATCTGTTTAATTACAAAACTGAAAAATAAATATTCGACTCTACAACACAATCATGCCATTATTTCCTACACCATAACTAGTTGCTGCCAAAATGTCCGTAACCCAAATGTAATTGAATTAATTAGCAGCATAACTTCGGAGCAATATAGTACCCTCATGTAGTTCCAAGCCAACAATGTCCAATGAGATAACCTCATAAATCCGTAGATTCAAGTGCAGATTTCCAATGACGAAAAATCAATCTATCCATGTTCTGCTATTGGCAAGCTCAGTTCTCATTCGCAATTTACACGCTACACTGCGGACAATTCCAATTCGATCTATCTCAAGTTTTGAGAGTGCGATCTTAGCAACAACAACAACCGTCTAGAGTGTCGCGATAGATATACACCATACCAGCAGAAAACCGAACAGACATAACCTAAATCGCGAAAACATTTCGGTGCACATTTATTTATTTAATGTCGATTTATCTACGACTGCCGCGCGGCACCCATTGACCGAACAGCGCTTAGAATTAAAAGCTTATTCTTAAAATTAAATTAAAATCATTGAGCACCCTCCTTCCCAGCGATCCCCTACCCCACAGATACGTCAGTGTAATGAAATCAAAAACTTATGCATAAATTTATCGGAAAATACAAATCTCTCCCCTACAATACTTATAGATACAATTTGTGTCTGCACAGTTGTGTCGTTCTCTCGCGCCGTTGTTGTGTTCCCCGCTCCTTTTGATTCTCTTATTTTGCGAAACTTGTTAACCTGTCGAAGATCGAAACAAGATAAGCATCCAGATCCAGCCGCTGAGTATTACTGCAACAGGGAGGCAGAGAGCTAGAGCGACTGTGACATGCCATAGTAAGGGGCACCTCTGTAGACCTGCCAAAGTGAATCGATCTAATTAGAAACTGATTTAGTCACTGAGACGTTAATTAGACATAAATAACCAGGAGCGCATGTTGCACTCTGAGGAGAAGTTTGTGCACTTAAAGGTCAGCATTAGATTGTTGGTGTGTCGTTCATAGATACACTGCTCAGAACAGCATCTATAGCGCCGATTTCCGAGAGAATGTGTGGTATATGTGACGGGTAGTGGCAGTTTGAGGATTTTTATACAATCGAATCAAGGTTTCATAGAAAGGATAGATGGTTTCATAGGGGACTAGGGGAATAGTGTTATTATATGGAGGCTTGAGATGGAGTAGAAATCGAATAGAGTCATCAGTTGAATACATTGTGGGGGAGATTTTCGTTTTTAGTTTACATTCCTGGTTAGCAAATTTTCTCTGTAAGCTTCTTCCTTTTTAGCTCGTAGGAAGGAGTATGTACTACATGTCAGTGGCGTGGCGTGGAAAATGTTATATGGTAAGTCGGCAAAAATATGCACCTGCAAACGCTTTCTGAAATTATATTGTGTATTGCGACTCGCATATAAGTAAAGCAATTCAAGCCCATTTTTTATATTTCAAGTCACTTAAGCCAAATTTTACAATGAACCTAAAGTATAATAAAAATGGCTTCGAAAGAAACCATTTTGGCAGATGCAAATGCAATACCTGAAAAAAATTTGATGGTTAGTAAGAAAACAAAAGAACTTCACAAATTACTTTTTGTTAAATAAATAAATAAATACATAAATAAAAAAAATCCACATATAATTTTTCCAAACAAAAATTTTAATGATAATTAATAATTTAAAAACAGCAAAAATTGTGAAAAGTTATGCTAAATTGATTTTTTTATTTGTACTCTAAGTCTATTCTTCGATCTTTTTTAACATATTCTGCAAGAACTTTTTAATAAGTTTAAGTCTACTTTTCATTTTTAAAAGGATTCGCTTTTTTATTGAGAAAAGTGCTAAATCAGAGAGCCTGTTTTCCCCTTGAGAATTTCTTATATATGTATAAATTCTTTTTAGAGTGGAAAAAGGTCTCTCCACGGAGGCAACAGTAAGCGGCAGTGTTAAAAGGATTGCACTTAATTTTAAAACCTGGGAAAATGTTTCACGCAATATTTCGCTTTTCAAATGTTTATTAAGTGATAGAACGTCAAGTTGTTGAAGTGAAGATGTAGTATAGAGAACTTTTAGTTCATTTTTCAAAGCTGTTAAATCGAAAATTCCAGGAAAAAAATTAATCAGAGAAGATATTTTATCATCTGGGCTTGATAGTGCAAAATTACTGTATTTGGATTTATTAAGTAAATCCATAAAAATTAAATTCGTGAAAGATTTATATCTTGTCTTTAAGTTGGGATATAATATCGTCCTTTATTTTTACAAGAAGACGCTTGTAGTGAGTTTTCAAATCAATGTCGAGTAATCGGCGTTTTCGTGGAGGTTCAGCACAATCGTTTATGCTTTCAAAAATGGAATCAAATTTGTTTACAAACTCAGTACAAAGCCAAGACTCAAAACACTCGATTTCTCGCTTAGCAACTTCAACATCCGTTTGTTTTTTTTTTTGTATTAAATTAAACAATACATTGGGTTTAGCAAAAATCTCGGAAACCGTATTATAATATAAAACAAAACTCTTTCCCTACAAGTTTAAACAATAAACTTTCGTGCGTCATTATCCCATTCTCTTGGATTGCCTAATATTTGGTTAAAAGTTTCAATTATATCCAATCTACAGTTAAAAAATAACGTTAATTACTCGTGAATGGTAAGGCCAGCGAGTTTCTGATACTCTCGGCATGCGTCGGTTTGCTATTTGTTTTAAAATATTTGAACGTTTAGTTGATTTATTGAAAAAGCGCACTACAGTGTTTATATTGCAAGAAAAAAACTTTTAACTCATATATATATTATATATATATGATATATATATATTTTCTATTGATCGAGATAACACCAAATTAAAAACATGTGCATAGCAAGAAATAAAATTAGCCATTGGACAGGCATCGAGGACCTTTTTTTTAACTCCACCTACTTCCCCGGACGTAACCGCGGCACCATTAAGTTACGCATCGCAATCTGCTTCATAACTGATTTTTTCCAACAGAAATAATCATAGATACACAAAATTCACCAAATAAGTCGTTGAACATCGGGTTATTTTTTTGCATAAGACAGCGTGTGTTAAACAGAGAGGAGTCAAACACAGTAAACGATAAAGGGAAAACAAGGAAAGAAAACCAATTTGTTCTAACCAGCCAAATATTTTATAACACGGCTTTTTTCGGGTTACACTTCCAAGCGGAAAGCGGATGACTTGCAGGTTGTGGGGTTGTTGATAGAATTTGTTGCTGCGTGTGCTGTGCAGGTGTGGGAAACACACATATTTTATGTTTATGTGGAGATATTAAGATTCATGTTGCTTGTTTTATTGGTACATTGTTGAAAAGTAGAATTTTAAAAGGTAACTCGGTAGGAATCGAGTTGTATGGACGCCTCGCCACTGCTACATGTATGTTGTTGTTGGCTTGCACTTGTGCATCTTCCTTTAGACGAGGTCTTCCTCTAGTGTGTGGCTAAGAGTCGAAGATTTTTAGTGGGCGGGCACTGATATCCAGTTGGACTATATGCTCCAGAAATATCAGAGAACTATTATTTACTAGATTTATACCGTTGTACTAGCTGGTAGCTTGTAAGATTCGTCGTTGATTCTTCGCATATAAGATACGAGAAAGGGTTCTCCGTAATTATTTAAGTGGTGCTATACATTCAACTTGGGCATCAATCATCATCACTCCAGTTGCACACTCCAAGTTCGTTGAGGAACACACAAGACAAAGTCTTCCTCTTATACCTTTTGACTGGAAGTCATTGTCTTCGCATCTGCTAAAAATCTTAAACGTCCAATCCGTTTCTTTTTTGACAATGTCTCTGTACAGCTAATAATCTTTATAGTTAAATGTTCATCTGCTTAGCCCTTATGCAAAAAGTGGACCTCAGATTTGTACAAGAATTTCTCGCTTAAAAATGTTCAGCCTAAAACCACACTGATAGGGGCTGATCAGGTTGTTGGTGAACAGTTTAAGGCTTTTACATATTACATGAGACGAGAGCGCGACTAAGGAGACTTAGTTGGAACAGTTGAAATTGTATCTTTTTGTAGATCAACAGTTTCTGTTTAGGATAAGGAAAAAACAGAAGTTTTTTTCGCACATCTCAAGGAAACATTTAAGCCATTTGATGGACAAGCGCAACATGAAAACGTTAATGAGAAACTTACAGGAGAACTTCTTAAAATGTTGCCCCGAAAAGCATTAACTAAACTCCTCACTATTGTAAATGCAGCAATTAGATTAGAATACATACCAAGACAGTGGAAAGTCGCGGAAGTGATTATGGTTCTCAAACCAGGAAAATCACCGAATGAAATAAAATCTTACAGACCTATTACACTTCTTCCAATAATTTGAAAAGTTTTTGAAAGGATTTTGCTCGGTGGGTTACATCCCATTATTGAGCAGAAACGCCATTTACCTGACCATCAATTTGGGTTTAGAAGTAAACATTCGATTGTGGACCAAGTTCATCGAATTACTGATGTAATTGAGAAAGCTTTCGAAGAAAAGAAAATTTGCTCAGCTGTATTTCTTGACGTGTCGCAAGCATTTGACAAGGTTTGGCATAGAGGCTTTTAATACAAATTCAGAAAAGTTCTGCCTGAAAATTATATAAAATCCTCGTGTCGTATCTTGAGCATAGACTCTTCCGTGTGAAACTTGGAAACAAATATTCGGGGTTCAAAGAAATATTGGCAGGAGTACCCCAAGGAAGCGTCCTTGGACCATTCTTGTACCTCCTATTTACACGTGATATCCCACAAACAAACGACATAAAAGTTGCCACGTTTGCTGAAGATGCCACGTTTGCTGAAGATACAGCTATGCTAGCAGTTGGCACAACAATAGAGGAAAAAAATATGAAATTACAAAACGCTCTTAACAAGGTTAATGAATGGACAATATCCTGGCGGATTTAACGAGACCAAATCGATTAAAGATGAAACGAAAAATTTTGCACGCAAACACAAAAAACGTTCATTGGGACACGTTAACACAAAGGTCCTCCAAATTCTTGACGAAACAAATTTATTGCGGCGTCTTCAAAAAACTAAGCCCTTAAATTTAGCCCGATAATAACAAAAAAAGCAGGAACTCTCGACGGAAAGTTACCTGCCAAACATTCATTACTCGTGATAAAAAAATTGCTAGATAAGTCCCATACTTAGTTGCAATAAAAAATAGAAATCCACTGTGTGGATCGTTTTATGCCCTATCCCCTCCCTTCGTTCAGATTAATATCCCTAAAATGTGGGTTTTATGGCAAAGAAATATTAAAATTGAATTTGTCGCAAGATATTGTTCAGAGAATTTATTAAAATCTTGTATGGTTCGACCAAAAACATCGTTTTTCTCCTGCATATGGTACAGCTAAGTTAACCAAATGGTTTTTGTATGAAAACGCCTCCAAAAAGTGGGCGTGGCAAAAAACTTTGTATGAGCGAAATATTAGCATTAGGATTGTCTAGGTCTAAAATTAGGTTTTTCTAAAAAGGAGTCTTGGCCGTAGGCGGATTTCAAAAATGTTTAAACTAGTTCGAACGGCACGTACAAGGATCACATGTACCGAATTTCATTATCTTAGCTCAAAATTTAAGAGCCTAAAACCGGTTACGGACGGACGGACAGACGGACAGACAGAAATAGCTTAATCGACTTAGCTAGCGATTCTGAGTCGATCCATATACTTTGCGGTATGTTTCAAACTATTGTATCAAAACGAATATTCCCCCTATGGGATATGGTATAAGAAGGGTGGTGGTTTTAGTGGGTTAAAGTCTCATACTACTTTGAGCATGTCTTTTGAGATTTCCAGCAGCTCACGGAAAAAAGACCTAAACGACATCCCTTGTCGTTATATAACATGTAAGGAATGTGATAATCCTTACAATGTCAAGTTTTTCAGTCAAGATTTCACCTGCAGCACTGCCTTGAAGTTCACATTCTTTAATACGAACAGCAGGGTTTTCTGCTAGTATTCATCTAGGGAGAAGCCAGGATCATGGCTTGTTGATAAGGTCACAATTGATCATTAACGATATAGGTCCTGAAGTTATGATATTAATCCCGAGAATGGTTCGTCTTCAAAGGTCTGGGTGGTCGCAGTCCTTAAACGTTCTATCCGCAGTGAAATTAAGCAGTGAAGTCGGTTCCCAGACGAGTGGCTAGCCTGAGTCTTTATGAGTGGTAACTTATTTACATAGGTGTCGCTTAAGTCCGGAATGAATATAGGCAGCAACTAACATGCCTCTCCAATTAGCCTGGATCTCAGTTGCGCACTCCAATTGATTGAGCTCAGTTTATATTTGTGAGCGCCACTTAAGGCGAGGTCTTCCTCTTCAGCGTCCAACACCTGGATTCTAAGCGAAGACTCTGCGAAGTCGGAGTATCTGCGTCCGTTCGGACTACATGTTCTTGCCACCTCAAAAGTCCTACATAGCTACACAGCTTGTTTAATTCGTATTTGAACGAAGATTTTTTGAAGAATTTTAAGCTTAAATCGACTAAGGATTTCCGATATTGAAACTGTCCATGCTTCAGTGCTGTAGAGCAGGACTAGGATAATCAAGGCCTAGTATAGGATCTCTAAGTCTAAGTCTTTCGGCTAGAACAGATTCGCAAAGTCGCTTGTTGCTAGGACCGTAGTAAATGTAATAGTTTTTCATCCTCCTTTTGCCCATACAATAGTATTTCCTGAACTGCAGTAATTTTCAGTAAGCAGTTAAGGCATTACGCTAGTTGTTCGACCGCACATTTCCTGTTAAGTGCTCCAACTTTCCAGGTGCAAAATATAAATTTTGAGGACATTTTGCTATTATTGTCCACAAGAGAAATCGTTCATTCCGATGTGGCTTCGTCAAAATTCTTTTTCACTGTAGAAGCTGATCTCCTGATTTCTGCTAAAACATCTCTGCAACTATTTCATTTTCTTTAGCCCTTAGCCAAGCACTACTACTCCTTCTTTTGGTTCAAGTAGAGTTAAAGAGATGCTCTTGGTGTCGTCTAGATTTATAATTTGCAGGCAACCATGTTGACCTTGTGGGCCTATGGAGATGGTTGTGGAAATCCCAGCTTTGTTTATTTACGACGGTTGTAGTATTCATCGCAAGATGGGTTTACTATCCTAACCCAGCATTTGAGGTTTGAACGTGAGACTTATCTTTTTTAAGCTGGAGGTTCAGACCGATTATTTTTTATCTAATTGTTGTTCTTGAAAAGGTAACTCAGGCATATAAAGACCCTGGATTTGGAAGATCCAATTCTAATTGTTTGTTTCATGTATCCAGCGTATATCACGTAAAGGTGATGCTTGCTTTGATTAATGATGGATTTACTGGTTACACGGCTAAGTGGCGCTATGGTTAGTGCAATGAACTGCCGCGCAGAAGGTCTGGGTTCGATTCCCAGCCGTAGCAACACCTAAATGATTTTTCACTGGCCCTCCTCTCGTGATGATCTGACAAATCATACGAGGAGTATCAAATGCCAAGAATAGCTTATCTCAACTTCGCCGTTCGGAGTCAGCATAAAACAGGAGGTCCCACCATCGTGCAAGAAGTACACACGCACACGTGATTAGTTGTGAGAAAGCTCGGCCCTGGGAACTTACGAGCCTGTTGCACCAAAAATTTGTATTTTTTTTGTTGGTTACAACAAAATTTATTCTAGGCAAAAATAAGAGATACTGGCTTATAGACTCCTTCAAGAGTAGATTGAATCTTAAAGACAGATAATAAGAAAATATTAACGAATGAAAATTGTTGGTTGGAAAATCAGCATTCAGATAGATTGGACGAACACAGTGTCAAATTACTTTCCCGGTACGTCTGCTAGTCCAACCACTAAAATAAACGCCATGAACATTCCAAAAACCTAGACATGTGTTTCCTTATAGAATTAAGAACGTTGTTTAGGTTCACATTTGGTTTAATCCGAGATAATATCCATACTAACTGCGTTCATCCACCTCAAGTCTAATCGCAGTAATAATAGATCAAAATTATTAGCCATCATCTAAGCTCAACGCAAAATCAAATGGAATCCAACCAACTCCATACCATCATCATCATCATAACCATCATCCAAGGGCAGCGAAATCCATTCCCCCAGCAGCTCAACTCTTGGCCTTTTGCGGCTGCGTCGCTACCTCAAGTCCTCATTCTTCCTGCGCTTGTGCACTAAATAAAGCGCAGAACAAACAGAAAAAAAAACGTTTTAAGCCCATTTACTTAGTTTCTAAAATGTGTGTTACCGCCCACTTCATACGGTAATTCTTGAATCGTGATCACATTATGAGATCCAATCAGTTGAAGGTAAAACGGCAATATCGGTGCGCGGTGTGCACCTCCTAAAGCCGCACAACAAATATTACACACACCGAAACTTCTCCACCTCTAAAGATAGCGCTTCTCTATCCGCCATACGCCATCCGCTCCCCCAAAACCTCTATTACTCCGGATCAGTTAAAGTTTCTAAATACTTAGATTCTGCGGTACAAACTACAAACTACAAGCTACCTATATCTAGATACAATCACAGGTGAGCGAAAGGAGAAGAGTGCTGTATGTGTGTGTTTGTGTGCTGTATCTATGGTTTGTTACTGTTTACAGAACCATGGGCAAATACGATTTGCACAATTGTGAGCTGAAACTGCTGCAGATGATGATGATGATGATGATGCTGATGATGATTCACGACGATGTTGTTTCCCGAGCCCCGTACCGCCCCACCACACTCCGGCGATATGTGTGAGACATTGGATTTATTTTAGGCAATTTGAAGCGCTTCCTCCCGCGAGGCAAGTGGGGCCTTAATTAATTGCCACAACCATATTGTGCCTGAGCCTGCGCCTCCTGCCCATTGGCTTATGGCTGTGTTTAGATGGCGAGTTCCTTTGCGCGCAGTTGATTTTTATTGCCTCGACGATAATCGAATTCTAGTAATTTAAGTAATTTCGTTCGACGACCTTTTGGCCCAATGAGAACCGGTGCGCTGCTGTTGTAGCTAAAGTCTATTCCACGCTGCGGCTCCAAACTTAACGGTTCCATGACGGGAAATGGGAAAATTTCACGCAGGCGGGTCAGCAACCATAGAGCAGCGGAATAGTAGCCAATCTACAATGTAGCCAACCGCCCGACTTCTCTGCAAATGACATATTACCGATCTGTGATCTCGTCCATCGATCACTGGATCCACACAATGGCCGTTTGATTTATCTGAGCTGATGGTGTATGTGCTCGTGAAAGTCATCAGTTGCAATAGTGCTCCCATTTTCGCCTCGGCTCTTTGTTGATAGAATGTGGTCTCGATATTTCTCAGGGCTGCGGACTTACTCACATGTAATTAAAGTGTCTTTTTGGAGGATCAAATTGTAATCTCGAGTACATCATTGAAGGTTGTAATTAAATGTTGGAACTTTAATCGTGCTTAGCGCATCAGCAACTCTAGCATTAGCTGCGATCGTAGTGATGTTGAATCTGTTCAAATGTGGACCGCTTTTGTTTTCCTCTTCCATAATGAGATGGGATTCATGCAAAATGCATGGTTGCTATCTAATGGTGGCTTCTCGATTGCGACTGTTAAATGGCATAGAAAGTCCGAGATTCCATGGTTTTGTTGATCAGTTTATTACGGAGGTCCGATGGAAATCAGGCCAATTGCTGGGAGAAGAATTATTGGTCTTGTCGAAATTGCAAGAAATGGGAAACAGAAAGTTTGCATTTTTTTTGTTCGTTAAACAGCAAATTGCACTGAGGATTTGTGGAATTGAGCGATGGGTTCTTACCGAGTGCCAAATGCATTTCCTATGAAGAGAAAGCAAATGAATTTCGTACAGAGATCGTGAGAATGCAAGGAAAAGGGATTTGTAGTGCAAGGCATGGTTCTTGCAAAAAAAAATCCAAGACACTCGGTTTGGGATATTAATGGTGAAATGTATTCACATGAATAGGGTGAACTGACTTGTGGAATGATAGGCGGATATTTAAATAGCATGTACACCTACATGGGAATTGATACACAATAGCAACCTTATTGGTATCTATAGAATGTGCCATCAACAACGTGAAACAGGATGCAATGTAGAAGGTTGGATTCTATACCATCATGACTGTACTAATAAACGCCACATGCCACAAGGTGACATACTTACACTACATTTATTCCGGTGTATAATTAGAAAGCTCTAATGCTGTTGAGGAAATCACTATGGTGGTCTTCATCCATGTTCATCCTTTATCTTCATCATATAAATTGTGGAAGCTTTAAGTACTGGAGAAACGCTTGCGATCATAACCGCTCTGAAGGCGTTTTGAATTAATCTGCGACATATACACAATATTCTGAACATTAGAATGCTGTAAAGTCAGCAATATAGAAGCTATATATAGAGGCACACCTATAAGAATTATTAATGCTTTTCCAATAAGGACTCCCAATCTTTGACAGTTGATAGCGGCCATATTGCTGAAGCTGCATCTGTCAAATTGCCTATAATTTATTCAGTCTGTTTTGTGTAATCAAACCTGATCAGCCCTTATCAGTGTGGTTTTAGGCCAGGAAAGTCAACAACCGATCTAATTTTCACACTTCGGTAGATCCTGAAAAAAAAAAAAGATTTCAAAGCCGCATAAAAAAAATACAAAGTTTTGGCGGAACAGGCTTGTTAGTACCCAGGGCCGAGCTTTCTACAACCAATCATGTGTGCGTGTGTACTTCTTGCACGATGGTGGGACCTCCTGTTTTATGCCGACTCCGAACGGCGATGTTGAAATAAGCTATTCTTGACAATTGATACTACTCGGATGATTTGTCAGATCATCACGAGAGGAGGGCCAGTGAAAAATCATTTAGGTGTTGCTGAGGCTGGTAATCGAACCCAATTTGTGTAGGATGGCGATGGAGAATTCTCGCTGCTTCATCAGGGTCGGAAACGACCTCACCGAAACATTCGATACCAAAAAAGGATTTAGGCAAGGCGATGCTCTATCATGTGATGTCTTCAATTTGATTCTTGAGAGGATTGTGAAAAACTCCCAAACCAGCACCAGAGGCACAATTTTCCAAAAATCGGTGCAACCACTAGCTTACGCCGACGATATTGACATCAATGGTGGGACTGAACGTGATGTCATAGCCATGTTTGCTAGTATAGAAAAGGAAGCGGCAAAAATGTGTTTAGCAGTAAATGAGGGCAAGACGAAGTATATGCTGTCAACACGAAAGGACACACAGCATCGACGAACTGGACAGAACGTCACCATTGACAGATATAACTTTGAGGTAGTACGGGACTTTGTCCATCTCGGCTCCGTTATTAACTTCGACAGCAACATCTCGTCAGTAATTAAACGAAGAATTACTCTTGCCAACCGCTGTTTCTTCGGGCTAGGACGGCAAGTTAGTAGTTAAGCCCGCACTCTAACTACTAAGGAGATCGTATATAAGACCCTAATCATCCCAGTCCTGCTCTACGGAACTGAAGCACGGACCGTCTCAAAAGCGGATGAAGAAATCCTTGGTCGATTTGAGACGAAAATTCTTCGAAAAATCTTCGGTCTCGTTTGCGTTGACGGGCTATGGAGATGAAGATTCAACCAAGAACTATACGAGCTGTACAGTGACATGCCCATGGTCAAAAAAAGCTCCGCATTGGACGTTTAAGATGGCTAGGACATGTACAACGAATGGACACCAATACTCCGGCTCACAGAGTCTTCGATTCCCAGTAAGACGTCGAACGTAGTAGAGGAAGACCTCGTCTTAAGTGGCGCGCACAATTAGAAACCAACCTCAACAAACTTGGAGGGTACAACTGGAGGCAGTTAGCTAAGGACCGGGCTAATTGGAGAGGCACGTTGGTTGAGGCCCAGGTTCATTACGGACTGTAACGCCACTTAAGTAAGTAAGTAAGTAAGTAAGTAAGTAAGTTTTGTGGAATCACCATGAACGGACATATGAACGTTCAATAAGACGTGCAAACGGTAAAACTGTTTTATCAAAATGGTTGTTCCGTTCAAACAACATTCTGCGCGCTTCGCACATATGACGATCCCATATGATCAAATTTGAGTCCACTGGTTTAGTTAACCTACTTCGATTAAAAGCAGGATCTGCTGAAAACATCGCCGCATTTCGTGAGAGTGTGCAGCAGAATCCGCGGTAGTCGATTCCGCGTCTGTCACAAGACCTCGGCCTTTCAGCTTCGTAACTTAAGCCTGTACCCATACAACATTCAACTTATCCAGGAGCTGAATGTAAATGAACAAATGACGTCTGTTCACTGAATGAGGCTTGGAGCAGTTTGAAACTGACCTTTATTTTCTCCGAAAAATCACCTTCAGCCTATTTCTGGATGAGAGGGTACGTCAGCCAACAAAATTATCGAATTTGCGACGTACCAATCCACATGAAATCCAAGAGCGCCCAATCCCGAAAAAGTCACTATTGGGTGTGGATTTTTATCGAATTTGCGACGTACCAATCCACATGAAATCCAAGAGCGCCCAATCCCGAAAAAGTCACTATTGGGTGTGGATTTTGGGCTGGCGGCGCAATCGGTCCATATTTCTTTGAGAACGAAGTTTATTAGGCTATCACCGACAACGGCGCTATAGGTCGATGATTACCAACTTCATTTGGCCTGAATTGGATGATATGAAAACAAATGGCATGTGGATTCAAACTGCCTTACAGCTCTTCTGCATGAGCGATTTGGAGGCATGGTTCCCTGGTGGACTATTTTTTGTGGAATTTTCTGAAGTCGAAGGTCTGTGCAAATAAGCCACAAACTAAAGCGGCCTCAAAACCAACACAACCCATGCCATCGGTCAAATTTAGCATGATTTATTGCTTATGCTCGAGAGTCATGGAAAATTAGACACTTCATTCAGATGCGTGCCACCTAGACAAGTCGCAGCGAATATATGGAGCATGTTACGTCCCATACATAATTACATCGATGGGCCATTCAGACGAATGACAAATATTGATGATATATAACACACACTTTGTTTTATTTAAATTTAACGATAGGAATCGCTTGATGAAATACCCTTTACTATATCCTATTCTCTGGAAGGCTGACCTGAGTAACTCGCTTCTAAAGAAAGAGGAAGCAGAGTGTGGAATCTTATGTATGAAGATGGTTGTCAGAAAAGACACTTTATGCGAATATGAGACCTTTTCATGACAGTTTTACTTCTAGGTGTTTGCCAAACTTTCACAAACAAATCGCTTTTGGGATTTGAACCAAAGACTACGCACTTAGTTGTTCGAGATAAAAAATACTAGGCCAGTGAACCCAGAACATAGCGGATCTTTAAAAAAAAGGCCCAACTTACGCTATACATGTCCTTGAAAGAATAGTTACTTTACGGAGCGTTGTAAATAAGCCCAATTCGCGCTACAAACGTCCACTTGGAGGTTAAAAATAAGCACTTGAAGTGTAGTCAGAGTTACAACCACTGGGCATTACCAAGTTAAAGCCAATCATAGTCTACCCTCTTTCTAAAACATCCAACCACGCACCGTCCTGTTAACCAAGGAAAGTCTTCGATCACATATTGCTTCATTGCATCAGCCTTGACACGGCGGAATAGTTTACGCGTCCTGCCACTCCAAGGCCATCCCAATGGAGAAGGCTAAAAAAGACTACCAGTTCAACTATGCTTCTCACGACACTGATAACGAACTCCCTTAGCCAATTAGGGAGAATCAGCGCTTTAGAATGCGCAGTCACATTTCAACTAAAACCACTTTGCATGGCGGTATACCAAAACCTTATGCAATCTCCAACGTTTCCTATAAAACTCAAGCCAAACAAAAATACCCACCGCTACCACACTATAATACCGTTGACCGCAACCTTGGTATTTGTTTATTTTTTGCACGCTTCCCTTTTTTTGTTTACAGTTAGCTGATAAGCCAACTATGTAAGCAATGCCTGCGGCAACTCTAAACATACTCCACGACGAAGATTGTTTTCCTAAAATAAAACAAGTTCCCAACTCTTCGCGGCAACCAAGGCTACTTAACTCGTGGTTGGTTGCGCTGCGCTAAGGATTTGTCTCGTTATAGCCTCCTGCAGTCGCCCAGACCTTGCGCAAGTAACTCTATGGAAAATTAAAGTCTCGACAAACATATCCACGAGAAAATCGCAAAACCTCCGTCTCCTCGTGTTGCTCGGGTTGTTGGTCTTGTGTCTGTGCGGCTATGGTTGAGGTTACCGGAAAACATTACGTGCACGAGAAGAGGGAGGAGACGAAGAAAAAAAAACCTTAACGGGTAAATTAGTTAAACGCCATTCATTGAATCCGGAGATGGAGATCTGGTCTATCTGTAGTCTTCCTTTGAGAATCTGCTCCCTGTTGTCTGTGTATGTGTGTGTGGATTTTGCACATCGAATTCCTTTGTCCGCCACTATCATAATTCAGGATGATGTCCATGGGATCTCTATCAAGGCAATATTTCCCAGAGCTCGAATCCCCTCGCTGCGGGCAATTATACGATTGGATGTGTGTTCAGTCGTCATTTTTCTGACAGGCACGCATCGGCCCGTAAATTCCAATTAAATTGCTTTGCGCCAGCACCCGACCGATCGGTGCATGTTGTTGCATTGGTAATTCACAAGGTCATCGACAAGCAATTGGCCACCTTCATCAGCATTGTCACCAGCAGGCACAGTCGACGGCGAGGAAATTCCACTCCGCCGCTGCCGCACGATGGCGGTGGCCAAAAGCTCCGATTCAATCAAAACACAAGAATCCGTTCGACGAAAAAATGATATTGCACTCCTTATCGCTGGCGAGATCAATGACAGAATTTATTACCACGTTAAGAAGCGATCCTGTCGCGAGTCCGACCTATTCGCACGTTGTAAAGCACCATGTGGCACCTTTTGCACACGATGTATACACCTATGGCTACTGCTGCCAGTGGACTTGCGTGTCGTTAAGGCCACGGAACATAGACCTGTCGATCGATGGCTACTCTCGACGCGCTCCCGTGTCCCGTCCGTCAGTCATTTGTGTGTGAGAAAATGTCGCTTGGAACACATTTAGACCCTTGTTTTGGGTTTTGACGCGCGTTTTTCTTGTTGCCCGTTGAGGTTGTCAACTCTGCGCGAGACTGTATGGTGAAATATTTAAATTGTTTGAGGCTTGAATGGCTTTCAGATTGGCATAGTGTGCGCAGCACGCGGGTTCACCAAGGCCAAATTCAATTTGCTAACACGATTGACTTGACCGACGATCGGCCGAACGCTTGCGCGGCTTTTTAAGTTTCGTGGTCCGTTTTCAATAAATTTGTAACGATTGCTATCTAAGGCGAGCGTGGATGGCTGAAGAGTGGTATTTTTGTGATTGAATTGGAATTGGTACGTCAACATGGTATGTCACATTCAATCGCTGGGTGATTGCTATCTGCAGCGGGCAGTACTTTTGTGCGTTACTGGGACTTGCATGGAGATTTGCAGTACTGGATATGGATTGAATGAATTTTGGTAAATTGCAAGATTGACATCTAAATAGAGCTTGTCCAACGGAACATGCAAAGTTGTGGGTTTTAACTAGTCTTAGGTAAGACTAAACACTATTGAGACGGTATCGAGAGTCCTTTTATCCCATCGGATAAGTCTATCGTACGGGGCACATTAGAAACGTAAATATCATACGGCGACTCTTAAGGCTTAACGATCACAGAATTTGTTTTCACAGTAGGGCTCGCGGATATATCTGCCCTTCCATTACCTCCTCGCTTCCACGCTAACAGAACCAAGAATATATTGATTTTTTTTTTATTGTCCAGCACTCAGTGCCGTAGGACTATTAGGATTATGCTCCGGTAAAACCAGCATTTGGATTTTCGTGTTGGGAGTTTTGGTCCGATAAGTTACCGGAAAAGCATATGCCTCAGACGATTAAACAGTACGTCAGACGGTATTTACATGCCTCGGTAGTTGGAGCAAGATATGGTTTCGCTGTCTTGTTTATAGGAGGTATGGAACTGATATTCCAGCCATCGGGCAAGCTCTTCTTAATCCAGACTTTGTTGATGAATATGTGAAGAAAGTTAAATCTTTGTTGACTAGAGGTTAGCTGCTATCTCCCTAACACTCACTGGACATAATGCCCGATAAGAGGTGGGGGAAATACTCCTGAAAACATTTACAATTCTCTGCACAACGTAGCACGTGCTCCTACTTTGAAATTATCTAAGCAAATCGTAACCATTTATCACTAATCGTGTATTGCAATCAACCCTTATGAGCGACTACCGAATGTGGATTTTAAAATCGGTTTGGGAGATATTAACCCAAACGACCAAGAATACCAACAAATTATCACAGCCAAAAATGAGGCCTACAGGCTTAGCTGCAGGCGAAGACGATAGCTGCTTACTTAAGTGGCGCTACAGTCCGGAATGAACCTGGCTTCAACCATCATGCCTCTAATGTTAGCCCGGTCCTTAGCTAACTGCCTCCAGTTGCGCTTTCCAAGTTGGCTGGGGTGGGCTTCTACTTATGCACGCCACTTAAGACGAGGTCTTCCTCGAATGCGTCCGACGTTTGGCTGGGTATCGAAAACGCTGCGAGCCGGAGTAATGGTGCCTATTCGTTCTATATGTCCTAACCGCCTAAGGCGTTCATTGCGGAGTTTTTTGATCAGTATGTCGCTGTACAGCTTGAATAGTTCTTGGTTGTATCTTCGTCTCCACAGAACGTCAACGCAAACGGGACCAAACATTTTTCGAAGAATTTTCCTCTCAAATCGAAAAAGGATTCCTTCGTCCGCTTTTGATATGGTCCATTCTTTAGCGCCATAGGATAAGATCTCCTTGGTAGTTCGGGTGAGGGATTTACTACTAAATTGCCTTCTTAGCCCAAAGTAACAGCGGTTGGCAAGAGTAATTCTTCGTTTAATTTCTGACGTGATGTTGTTGTCAGAGTTAATAGTGGAGCCGAGGTAGACATAGTCCCTTACTACTTTCTGTCCAATTTGTTGATGTTGCGTGTCCTTTTGTGTTAACAGTATATACATAGCCTTGCCCTCATTTACTGCTAAACCCAAGTTTTGTCGCTTCTTTCTCTATACTGGCAAACGAGGCTATGGCATCAGGTCGAGTTCGACCATTGATACATCGTCGGTGTATGCTAGTTGTTGAACCGATTTTTGGAAAATTGAGCCTCTGGTGTTGGTTCTGGAGTTTCGCACAATCCTCTCAAGAATTATATTGAATAAGTCACATGACAGTGCATCGCCTTGCCAAAATCCTTTTTGGGGCCCGACCAGGTTGTTGATAAGCCGTTTCAGGCGTTCACATATTACCGCAGATAGGATCTTGTAAGCGATGTTGAGGAGACTTATGCCTCTGTAGTTGGCGTAATTCAGAGGGTCTCATTTTTTGTGGATCGTTAGCTACCATTGAGCTTTACAATCTAAGAAAAGGAGATAAATACCAGCTTTTCTGAAAAAGAGCGAAGAATAACTACCGATTGAATATGTAGAAATGTGGCACACCAGGAATGATGCTTGAAAGTCTTAAAAAAGTGTAAAAGGTCAAAGATATAGGGAAGCTTGAACAGAATTCTGTCAATATGAAGAAGGAAAACTCATAGCTGAGTTACAGTCGATGCTGATAATTTGGAGTATCCTGACATCTGGCAAAGCTAACCATTCAATATATGTAACAACAGTAGCCATACAACCCAAGTGACTAAACCTAAACTATACAAGGCTGCCGAAATCGACCGCCTTCTTGACGGGCTCTATAAAATCTGTGGATATGATTCGCTACGTAACATATACCAACTCATAACCAAATTTTATTCAGATGAATGGATCCCCTGAAATGGAATCATCGTTTGCCCAATTCACAAAAAAACGGGACCCTCTGAAGCCGTTGTGGATCTCTGCCTGAGAGAGCCTTCAATTCTCCTCGATCTTGAGCACGTTTCTTCGTTTTATACATTTTATAATCGGTTGACCCTACCTTGCTTGTCACCTCAAACCATATGGCTGGGACTTGAAGATTATTTTGACTGGAGCATTATTGTTAATTTTAGCTTTTGTACTAGATCCACATCTAAGCACAGCTCATAAAATTCGCACTTGTATCTTCTCCTTTCATTCGCTTCATCGCATACAGGACCAAAAATTCGGCAAAGAATTTTTCTTTCGAAAGCGCCTTAAATTTGCTCGACCTTACTGCTTATTGTCCAGCACTCGGTGCATTCAAATCTTGGCACTGCGTGAGCTACATAGGTCTATTCAACATCACTTAAAAAATCCTATTAGCAGTAATATGTGAACGACTGACACCATTGACCAAATACTTGTTCGGCCTTTATCTATCAGATTCCTTACACTTCTGCAGATCCTGTAAAAAAAACCGAAGAATTCCAATTAATTACCCACCACCTATTCAAAGATTTCAGAGCTAGCAACTACCTCATCGAAATATGAGGTAGGATTTCGACAAGCCAATACGCTGACATGTGACTTCTCTATCATCATTCATGAGAGGATTGATAGTCACTTGTCAAGCTAAGACCTGAACTAACGCAACATTTGTTTAACAACAAAGCAATCTTGAATACCAGGGTCCTTGGACTAAATGACTCATCACAGCCTACCTAGGATAAATAAAAATTAAAAGTCTGACTTATCTCAGGCAAAGACTATCGCCAACTCGAGAGTCCTTCAAAAGCTTCAATAATTATCCCCCTGTACACTTAGTATTTCTTGTACCAAAAAGCTGAATTCATGCGTTTAATAAAATGCTCACATGAAAACTTGTGCCTCCGACCGGACCTATTCCGCCAAGTATTCCTGAATCAAAACACAGCGACCTTTGCTAAGAAGCACCATCTACTTCATTTAAGCGGCAAGATCACATAACAATGAACCCTCCAGCATCAACAGCCCATCCTCTTGAGTGGAAGCGAGCTACAATAATGATGATCATTATGAAACTAATAACTTAAAAGGACTACTTAAACGTAAATAGGATACAAGTGCTGAAAACAGAACCACACGTCCATCAACCGTTTCACGATCACAGCGTAACACACGGCCTCAGCTGACCAGCCCAGGGGAACGCATACAAGTATTTTCAACAGCACACACCAAACGAGGTCCTATGAGAAAATGCGTCATAAATGTGTAGCCCTTTCGAGCATACAACTACTGGCAGAAGCAATCATAGTCGACATCGTCGTCGTCATCATCTTCCGACTTCCATGTTCCATCACCACATCCATCTACCCATCCATAAGCTGTTTGGTATGCTAGGCGCGTAAATTAACTCGTCAACTTTTTATGATCGCATTATCCTTTTGTTTGGATTAAAATGGGATGCCAATTCCACGCTCCAAAGAGGAGGGGCAGCCCCCTTCCAATGGATGCATGGAAAATGCTTAACGATGCAGATTGCATGAGATGATGAGGACGAGGGCAATGGCGATCTACACATGGATGACGACGCGATACGAAACGAAACGATGGCGATGCCCATTGGTGGGATTGCAGCACGAATCTGTTGGTCGGTTGACGCGCGAACTTGATTTAGTTGAGAGAGGAAGGATTCTTAATAATGACAGAAGGAATTCGTGGAACTCCATTACCACTCAGTGGCCATAATAATGCAATGTGGAGCGCAATTTTTATTCGATAATAATTATAAGCTTTTGGATTTCATCGCTTTGTTTTGATGGCTTTTCCAAGGAACAGCGATGGACTTGAGCTCATTATTCACGGGAAGTTGTTACAATTTAATGCATCAAATGGATGCGAAAATCCATCAGCATTAGCTGGCCTAGTGTTAAGATTGAGAAATGCTCATTAATTAGCCAGAGGGAGGTGTGAGTTTTGCAGGCGGTCCTATTAAAGTGCGTTAAGGGGTCTCATTAATGAGCTGCAGATAAATAAATCTAACAACTTTGTTCTTGGCACCTGTATAAGGGTATTTTGATTCCTTATGAGCTAATGTTGAATATGTGCGAAATGTGGTGTGATTAAGGGGGAATATCAAAAGGAATTAACCTTGGTTAAGACCTTACTTAGAGTTTGCTTGAAATTTGTGCTCTGCAGCTTATGAATATTAAATTAGTAAGACTTATGAGAAGTTGGATCTGTTGAGTTTCATAAAAACATTTTCTATGCTTAGGTTAAGAACAACGTGATAGCAGCACCAAGTAGTAGCCAAGCTAATTGTCCTATGATAAGATGAGATAAGACAGGTAACCACTTAAAAAATTGCAAATTTAGTTTTTTATTGTTTTTACCAAACATTTGTGCTTTTGTTGATATATGTACTGTCTTATGTACTAGCAAAGAGTATAAAATTATGTAGAGTGCGTATCTCATACAACGACAATTTTCTATGTGGGGTACTGATATTGATACCACAGTGTTCACATTGCTAAGCCAGCTTTAAAAACCGCATGGTCGACCCATACGATCGAAGAAATTATCCCTTCGCACTTACCGCTCGCGTCAGAAATGGCTACAAAATTTTTAGCTGTGATGCGTACTCTATGCAGTTCTACACACTTTGGTACTAGGCTATCATGTTATTTAACTCCTGGATGTGAAACCATTCACATGTTCTAACTAAAAAAAAACAAATCCTTTGAAAAAACCTCCTTCGTTTTTTTTAGGTGAAAACATTTTTATATTATTTCAGGTGACTCTAGTTACACCTTGTCCCTGACCAGAAAACAGCTCCATGACTCCTTGTTTCGCCCAGAGAAAGAAGATAACTTCACAATTTCATCAGGGACGTTCAAAACAATTTATAAACGACGATGCCAACTCTCCAATAATACAGAAAGGCGTTTTTTTTTTGTAAAATAGTTCATTCTCCATTCTTTGCTTGGGCGATCTTCAGACCTTCCAGAAATGGTTGCCCAAGTTAAAAATTCGGGAAATCAAGTGACCGAACAAAGCGTCGGAAAACAGTGGAACTTCGAAAGAGTGTGTCCCTTGATGAACTGGCGTACGCGGCACAGACAAGTCAAAGAGCGGCGGGAAATATCGATAAAGCAAAAGTGATGAAGGATGTGACCAGAACTCCAAACAGGGCTATGAAGTTCCGGAAAGCAGCTACATTTGGAAGTAAACCCCTGAAAACCAAGAAACCCACACCTCAAATCGCTTTTAGGATATTCGTCGAATCTAAGTTAGCTGCTTGTCAATACGAGGTGCCTGATGGCCTGATGAATGCCAGCAAGGATATATATCCGTGCAAAACCACGCGTAAAAAGCTACACAAAATTGTTACCCACCAAAAACCGTCAGTGAGACAGTTGCCCAAGTGAAGCACCGAGATATAGTTTATCACACAACTTCGCGATTGTAAAAATATTTTGAATCAGAACTCCAACAGTGCCTTGAGAACATTGAAACAGATTTAGAACTCGGACTGTCAATGCCACACGCTAGGGTTAGGTTTTTTGAATTTCTGCTGCATCTATCGTGGGTGGCCGCGGTGTAGTGGTAATGTGTTCGTCTGTTGAGTGAAAGGTTGCGCGTTCAATCCCAACCAAAATCCATTTCACTTTTATTTATAGAAATAAAAAAAGGTCGGTGTAATACCTAAAAAGTATGCACACCATCTTGAATTTCTTCAAATTTAACGAACACAAGAAAAAGTGACTCCCCGAAGCTAGTTCAGACACCACCCATGGAGTTTAAGTCTCCACTACATCCAAAATCTTTCCTATCCTCTCTTTCTTCCCCTTCTCTAACGCTCGTACTATGGTATTCATAACCCCTTGAGTACGTGTAAATTATAAAAAAAAAAAAAATTAAAGCGGAAGTGCATAGAGGTCATCCAGAATTAACCTGGGCCTCAACCAACATGCCTCTCCAATTAACTCGGTCCTTAGCTAACAGCATCCAGTTGCGCGTAGAGCAGGTTTGGGATGATTAGGGTCTTGTGTAGGATCTTTTTTGTAGTTCGAGCCAGATGAAACAGAGGTCGGTAAGAGTTATTCTTCGTTCAAATTTTGACGAGATGTTGTTGTAAGAGTTGATACCGGAGACAAAGTCCCGTACTACTTCAAAGTTATATCAATGGCGACGTTCTGTCGATGGTTAAATTCACCGGGTGGTTAAATTTTAAGGTCCAAAGTTGAATGTGAACCATGTAAACGTTAAGTTTGACCGTTTGGTGCGGTTTATGGGCTGGCGGCATCATCGGGCCGTATTTTTTCAAAATGAGGCCGTTCAGGCAGTTACTCTGAATGGTGTTCGCTATCGTGAGATGATAACGAACTTTTTATGGCCCGAATTGGATGATATGGATGTGGACGATATGTGGTTTCAACAGGACGGTGCGACTTGCCACACAGCTAACGAAACAATGGCTCCACCCCTAAGGGTTACCCTCATTGACTGCTAATTCCATTTCCTTTGGTGAGGTCGTTTCTGATCCTAATAGAGCAGCGAGAGTTTGTTGCTTTAAATGCTGTCGTATGCAGCTTTGAAATCGATGAATAGTTGGTGGGTATTGATTTGGACTTTTTTTTCCAGGATCTGAAAATTTGATTGGTTGTGGACTTTCCTGGTTCAAACCACACGGATAAGGCCGATCAAGTCGTTGGTAAACGTTTTCATACGTTCACATATTACGGCAGATAGGATCTTGTAGTCGATGTTGAGTAGACTCATCCCTCTGTAGTTGGCGCAGTTTAGAGGGTCTCCTTTTTGTGGACCGTTAAAACGATGCTGGGGTTCCATTCTTCAGGCATACTTTCATCCGACCAGATTTGGCTTATGAGTCGGTGGATATTACTTACCAAGTCATCTTCGACGGCTTTATAAAGCTCAGCGGGAACTCCGTCATTTTCGGCAGCCTTATTAAGCTTGAGTTTAGATATTGCTATTCTCACTTCACTCAGGTCTGGCAGTTTTCGCTGTCATTGCCAATATTGAATGATTCGTTCTGCCTGATAGCGGAATGTTGTTCGTCATCGCCGTTTAACAGTCTGCAGGAGTGGTTCTTCCATATCCTCTACATCGACTGTGTCTCAACTACGATATTTCCTGGTTCATCTCGACAGGATTTTGTTCGATCCTTGTATCGTTAGCTTTAAAGTTTTGCACTTTGGTAAAACTTGCGAATATCGTTACTGGAGTGGCACCTCTCTATATTCTCGATAGCGCGCTTTTCTTGCACTTTCTTCTTCTTTCTGAAAAGCCGGTGTTCTTCTCTTCTTCTCTGCCTATAGTGCTCAACGGCAGCTCTCGTCTTCACCTGCATCTTAGCCTTGTAAGCCTCGTTCTTGGCTGCGAGCATCTGTCGGCATTCCTCATCAAAGCAGGGGTTTATTGCTGGTGGGCGCGAGAAACCTAGCACAACAGTTGCGACATCATTGTTCTTCGACATTCGATGCTGGTGGTATGGTGTTAATCGAGAGGTTTAGGGATACGCGTTGCGCGAAGGTCTTGGCGATCTCTTGCGATTGCAGTCTTTCGACATTTAATTTTTCACAGTATTTCAGGATTGTTGTGGCGTGGTGGATATCCGCATTCTAACCTTGGCTGCGAAAAGGTAGTGGTCCGAGTCGATGTTAGCTCCTCGGAATGTTTGGACATCCAATATACTGGATGCGTGCCTCTTGTCTATCGCTATGTGGTCAATTTGATTGACCGTTCGTAGATCTGGAGACCGCCATGTCCGCTTATGGATATTTAGCCTAAGTCCGTTGCCATAGTGTTATAGTGTAACCTATTTTTTGCGACAAAGTTGCTTAAGATGTCTCCACTTTCTAGCTTTTCGTTAAAGTCTCCCAGTAAGATTTTTACATCGTACTTCGCTCATAAGTTTGGTCAAGGAGCATATCACTACATCATATTTTTCTGCCGTTGCGTTGGAGCCTTTGCGGATATAAGGCTTGTGTTGGTGAATTTGGCCTGAATGCGGATTGTAATAATGCGTTCGCTAATGTTTTGAAAAAGTAAGATTTCTTGCAACGTATCCGTATCCGAATATTCGATGTTTATGATAATGCTATGGTGAGCGAAACTACCAAAGTTCTGGCCGATTTATTCGAATAGTTGGTAGAAAATTGTGGTTCAATCCAAAATTGTGGTTCAATCCAAAATTACAAAATTGCTACCCTGTACCAAGTGGCAGTTTGAAATAAATAGGAATAGAGTTTCCGCTCCCCTTAAGTCATATACCTTTACATATTATGTAAAACACTTCGGTGATATTGTACATGATATCGATACTCGTGCCTTTGTATCTCTATACGACTACCTTCACGAGAAACATAAATCATATTTCCATGTAAACTCTGCATGTTGTGATACAAATTCAATTATCAGCTCTAATATCTACGTCTTCATTAGCATCCAATGAACATTTATCATATTTTTTCGCGCACCTCATTACCATATTGAAACACGTAAACGCAGCTGAAAAAAAAATAAACAACCATGTCTGCTATTATGCACAAAAGGCCACATGTCTATGTAGACATTCTAGAAATATTTCCACCACGCTCCGTTTGCAAAACCGCAATCAATTAACCAAGGCTAACAAACCGAAAGAAATCAATAAAACGCATGCGCACAGCTCAATCTGCCACAATTCACACCATTCCGCCGCGCACTTCTACCCCAAACTTCAGATTTTCACATTTTCCCCATTAATTTCTTAATTGGCAATCATGTTTCCAATTGAATATTTCACTTCGTGTTAGCCGCATAAATCCGCCGTCTGCCACAGACAAAAGAGTCCAACTGGGAACTTGATTTAAAATTTGCACTGATTGAGTGATATTTGGCTGGCGGACCCAACAATTTCACACATTCATAATTTATTATTGGAATTCACTAAAAAAAATTAAAAAAAAAAATGGCCGAAGACTACGACGGAACATGTGAGGTATGCTACAATTGCATTTTAATTGAATCATTCGTAACATGATGCGCGCGCAATTGTTCCCTACTCCAGTCGACTAATGCGAAGGTAGCCACCACCGCACCATCATCCTGAAACGTACCTATCATACTCGTAGCCCTATGTTGATCTTTTCCAACTGATTATGTGAAAAATTCCTCGACTTGTTATTAAATTTTTCGCAGTGGCGCGGAAACAATTGCCACAGACAGTCGTCGCTGCAGTCGTGGTCTTAGGTCTTGTGGTCTTATAGTTGTTGTCCTCGTTGTCGCCTGGACACACAATCAATCCGGCTGGTACTGGTAGCAATTCTCTGGTACCATGTTGGGACTACGTCACTTGTCAGACCGACATCTGTTCGAGAGAGGTTCTGTGTGAAATGCCGCCAGAGAATGTACTCCGTGTCGGTAGAAACTTGGACCAATTGTCTAGGATCCATTTGCCTTATCTTCCATGAAAGTATTCCCAGAAAAAGGTAAAAAATTCCAACGAATTATCGTCGTCATTGTCGCTTGTCTTGTATGGATCAGCTCCAGTCAATCGATCATAAAAAGGAAAAAGTGCGAATGGCCAACGATAACGAACGCCAAGTTCGACGCAACGGAAAGGAAAAAAAGACCGACGACGAGACCTTTCCATATTTAAGCCTGATACTAGTGATTTTAAGTTTTCCCTGTGAAGCAGTCATATTTCCACTGTCAGAATTGCCAACATCATCGCACACAGCACCAATTGAGCATGATCGCGCAATCGGAAATCGCGCGATCGCGATCAATTGTCTCCTCATCATCATTCGCTGACGCACGTTAGCTCGCGCTAAAGATGAGAGTGTCAATCGTGAGTTGATCGAAGGGCGATCTCGGATTGATTGTGGGTCCCTTGAAACCTGTACGCACGCACGCAGCACTTTATGATGGCCACGACAGTACATTACGTACGAGATAGTTCAGTCCCCAATCGATGATGATACTGATGCTGATGATGATGATGATGATGATGATGGTGGTGTCTGTTGGGAGTGCACTGTGTGGACTGTTACACATTTGGTAATCTACAGTTTACGCGAAGTGAACTTGTTATGATGATACACAACCACGACGACGCATGACGCGACGAAGATGATGATGACGACGAAGACGTGCAACATTGGAGGTGCCTGTGCAAATAAATTGATTGGAACTCTTATGATCCGTAAGAGAGAAGATGCGGAATGTGGAATAGTTTTTCGATGATGATCGTGCTATTTTTTTTTCCACCTCGAAAAACTAGAGACAGGATCACCGAACCAATTGCACCGAGGCACAACCACTTCCAACAAAGGCATACCCAACTGGTTGCGCGCCAAGTGTTGTTTTGCTTAAGGAAACTATTTTAGTTACAATGCCCCTCTGTGATTATTTCATTTAGGCCACCTCGATGCGCTCCATACGCACTCAGTAGGAGTGCACTTAATTTCTCATTAATTCAGGAGAATTTAGCAAATATAAATGCACGAGTAAATGCAATTGTCCATGGAATGCATGAAAAGGATGACGGAATTGATGACTGAATAGCTTTAATTTTTTTTTTTTAATGAAAACCCTGGAATTTTGAATTAAATGGGAATTAGCTGACATGGTTATGAGGGTAGAGGCGTTTTTAAGTCATGTCGAAAAATAACTTTAGGGATGTCGTATAATTTGTGGGAAAGACGAAGGAATTGTGAGCTAACAGCGCTGGAGGCGAACCGGTTTGATACCAAATACTTAGTGTTGGTTGTTATGGTTTGACTGCAGAGGATCTCTGCTGTGTTTATTAGAAGCATTTTAAAGGTTATTCGAAGTCTTGGTTCTGGAAAGGCTGGGCGTTGACATAGACGGTGGATAAGGGACTAGACTCCCACAAAGTTGTTTTTTTTCTAACAATGGGATCAGCAAGATCGTCTACCACCAACATCCGCCGAAGGAAAGTGTCCTGCTTAAACAAGTTCTAGGCAATACACCCCTTTTTGATATGCGCTTACGAGTTCGCAAGATGGTCTCATAGCAGGCCTTTTCATCTCAATAAAACGAAACAGATACAACTCTCAGCTTTCAAGTGGCGAATACAGGGTGCATAAATAATAACGTCTACAATTCATTGGGTAAGATTTTGAGTGCGCCGAAAGATGAAATCGAAGGGAGAATGTGCCCATTCACTGAGACACATCTTCCTTTTACACAAAAGCAACGAAAAAATTATATAATCCTGTCAACGGGAGTCTATCTTCATAGTTAGGCTCGACAAAGTAAACAACCAACATGAGCAGCTCTGCCAAATAAGGACAGCTCTTGAGCTAAGATGGAGGTAGATGTGTAGAAATGCAAATTGGAACTGCTCTTTGGGCTATCTATCCAATCACATACAACAAAATCATTAATATTAAGCAACTGAAGCCTTGAGGGGAAACGATCTCACCTACAATGCGCGCGCAGATTTATTACGGCCTGTTGCCCAACTTAACGTAAGGTATCTACAATACGTTTCGATAAGGAGTGAATCTGGGCTTCAACCAACATGGTCTGTAAACAGCCTGAATCTTAGCTAAGTGCCTCCATTTGCGCGGCTCAAGTTGGCAGGACCTAGGACTTAGACTTAGCCAAGAAGTCTTATGCTTCTACGAAATTTGCGAACGTATTGTAACAATTCCCAACAAGGCCAAATTCGCCAACATAAGCCTTATATGCGACGAAAACCCGAACGACGGAGGAATAAGATGATATAGCTAAAGATTGCTTCTACGAGCTCTTGACAAAACCTATAAGCGACTACCGACGTACGATATTAAAATTGTGCGGGGGATTTTTAACGCAAAGGTAGGAAGAGAAGACATCTTTAGCAGTATTGTCGGAACCCATAGCCGACACGACAACACGTCTGGTAACGGACTTAGGCTAATTGACTTCGCTACGGAATGAAATGCCACTATAGCCAGCACACGGTTTCCTCACCTCGATATCCATAAGGGGACATGGCGGTCTCCAGATCAACGAACGGTCAATCAAATTGATCACATAGCGATAGACAAGAGGCGCACATCCAGTATTTTGGATATTCCAACATTCCGCGGAACATCGACTCGGACCACTACCTTGTTGCAGCCAAGGTTAGAATGCGGATATCCACCACGCCACAAAAATCCAGAAATATTGTAAAAAAAATTAATGTCAAAAGACATACCACCGGCGCATCGAATGCCGAAGAAGAATGGCAACGATGCCACCAAGCCATTAGATCAGCCGCAACTGATGTGATAGGAACCTTTAACACACCATCAAGAAACCCTTCGTTTGATGAGAAATGCCGACAGATGCTCGCCGTAAGAACAAGGACTACAAAGCCAAGCTGTAGGTGAAGACGAGAGCTGCCATTGAGCTTTACAGTCAAAGAAGAAGGGAAGAACACCGGCTTTTCAGAAAGAAGAGTGCGCGATCGAGGATATAGAGAGGTGTCACTCCAGGAACGATGTTCGCAAGTGTTACCAAAGTGTAAAACGTCAAAGCCAGAGATAAAAGGCTTGAACAGAATCCTGTTGAGATGAACAAGGATATATCGTAGTTAAGACTCAGTCGATGCTGAGGATACATAAGAACCACTTCTGCGGACTGATAAACGGCGATGACGTACAGTCAGAACGCAAAATTCAATATGAGCGATGACAGGGAAAAGTAACAACCACCCGACCTGAGTGAAGTGAGGAAAGCAATATCTCAACTTAAGCTTAACAAGGCTTTCGGAAATGACGGCATTTCCGCAGAGCTTTATAAAGCTGGAGGAGATGGCTTGGTAAGTCACATCCAACAACTCATAATACAAATATGGTCGGATGAAAGTATGCCTGAAGAATGGAACCTTCAGCATCGTTTGCCCGATCCACCAAAAAGGAGACCCTCAAAACTGCGACAACTACAGAGGCTCACTCTACTCAACAACGCTTACAAGATCGTATCTGCCGTAATATGTGAACTCCTGATTCCCAACAATCTGATCAGTGCGGTTTTAGTTCACTGGAAAAAAACCCAAGAAGTCCAAATCGATACCCACCACCTATTCATCGATTTCAAAGCCGCATACTAAAGCATTACCAGAGACGAGCTACACAGAGTCAAGTCTGGTTTTGGTATGTCGCCCAAACTCGTCAGTTTATGTAGGATGACGATGAAGAATCTTGCTGCTCCATCAGGGTCAAAAACGACTTCACCGACACATTCGATACCAAAAAAGGATTTAGGCAAGATGAAACGCTATCATGTGACTTCTTCAATTTGATTCTTGAGAGGATTGTGCAAAACTCTCGAGCCAACATCAGAGGCAAAAATCGGGGTAACTACTAGCATACGTCGACGATATTGACATCATTGGTAGGACTCAACCTGATGTCATAACCACGTTTGCTAGAATAGAGAAGGAAGCTGAAAAAGTGGGTTTTGCAGTCAATGAGGACAAGACAAAGTACATGCTGTCAACACAAAAGGAAACACAACATCGATGAATTGGACAAAACGTCACCATTGACAGATATAAAATTGAGGTAGTTTGGGACTTTGTCTATCTCGGCTCCGCTATTAACTCTGACAACAATGTCTCGTCAGAATTTAAACAAAGAATTACTCTTGCCAACCGCTGTTTCTACGGGCCAAGAAGGCAATTAAGTAGTAAGGCCCTCAACCGAACCTTTAAGGAGATCCTTTATAAGACCCTGATCATCCCAGTCCTGCTCTACGGCGCTGAAGCATGGACCGTCTCAAAAGCGGATGAAGAAATCCTTGGCCGATTTGAGAGGAAAATTCTTCGAAAAATCTTCGGTCCCGCTTGCTTTGACGGGCTATGGAGACGAAGATTCAACAAAGATTTATACAAGCTGTACAGCGAAATGCCCTGGGCAAAAAACTTTGGATGTTTAAGATGGGTAGGACGTGGGATGCAGTAGAGGAAGACCTAGCCTTAAGTGGCGCGTACAAGTAGAAACCAACCTCAACCAACTTGGAGTGCGCAACTGGAGGCAGTCAGCTAAGGATCGGGCTAATTGGAGAGGCATGGTGGTTGAGGCATGGGTTCATTCCGCACTGTAGCGCCAATTAACTGACCTCATTCTAAATTCAGGACTCATTGCGAGTTAACTCGAGAAACGTAAGTTCGATTGGAGTTAACCCATCAACTTGACGTGTTAACTATAACTCAGCACTGAGAACCCTGTCCTTAGAGTGGTTGGGGTTAATCAGAATTATTTTTATTTCCATCGGTTAATACTGCAGATGAACTGCCGCGCGGTCGTATGTCCTTCAGCTGCATTCTTATAATGAAACAGACTTAGCTCTGATCTCTTAAGAACAAAGCTTAGGAGTGATTGCGTTCATGTAATATAGTGGCCAAAGGAGAACATACTCATATATAAGGCACAGATACAATCTTATCTTTGTCAATGCTGTTAATATGTTACTCCTAAGTCCTAGAAGCTTCATTTTCATTAAGAAGTTTCTTCATAATGAATCAGAAATCCACTTTGCCATGGAGAATAAAATAAGGCACAATAGTGTCGACTCTTCACAGCCCATTGGCATTCTCTGGGACCACGGACGTAGTAGATCTTAATGATGTCGATCACACGGCATTGGCGACGATCCTTTACAATCCTCCCCAATAGCACATGTTGGACCAAACTGAAACTGTAAGCGAATATTTGTCTTCTGATGCGCTACGTACATAGTCGTATGCTGTTCCACATAAGACCGTGTGAGTGTGTGCATTTCAGGCGAGTCTGCGCAGTGACCACCGTCTTATCTGAATGTAATCGCATGTAAATTAGCTTTAACTCCTTTGTGTAAACATGAATTTAAATCGTTCATTTAATTTTATCCCAGCAGTAAATTATTTTTAGACTCGCATCGATTGGCATCCCAGAGGACGACTAGGCCTGCTGAGTCGTCTGGACAGTGCAGTGTGTATTGACTGGCTTCGGCTTGTATACGCGGTTAGTGTTGATTCCCCGATGACAATCATGTGGTGGGCGATTCTACACCAAAATTGTGCGCATACACCGGTGATGCTCGTTCATTGAATTAAGGATGAAAATAAATCGAATTAATGAATCGCATTCAGCAGGCTGAAGAACGACCGTCATATATTATATACTTGTGCATATATTTTGACAAAAGATACTTTATACATTAGTTGTTCTCTGGATTTTATTCGACTCATCAATTTATCGCTAATGGTCGCATCGGCAGATCGAAATCGGAATCATCGATGAAAATCGATATCCTTTGAGGAGGGTAAGAGTGATTGCATAAATTATCACCAGCGATAAAAATTTATCAAATTTTAACAGAAAATCATTTTTTATTTCGGTTGTCATTAATTTGAAATCTGAGAGTAAAACGGACAAGGGAAAAAAAAATTGTGTCCACAGTGCACCGACGACGGTGGATAACGTCACATCGACTTATAAACGTTAAAGGAAAAAGGTGCAATGTTTGAGTTATTATTGCGATTTCGATTACAGTTATTCGTAAAGGATATTCGAGTAGCAATGCATTGCAAAGGCACACGCAGATGTTGACATATTTTCTTAATAATTAACAAGGGCTCTTGCGATATCCTGAAGTGGTACAGTTGAGACAATACTTTTTGGGAAGAGTTTTACAAATGTATTTTCATTCAGTTATTCATGCTATCTGGAATTACAATAGTTCTCCAGCGGAAAGCAATCCGTTAACATACAAATTTAAGCTTTTTCACACAGCTGACATCGAACAACATCGGCTCTCAACCTCACATGATGACCATTTGGTGCTTAGTACAATGATCGTACATTGCTTGCAAACCCTTATGGGGCAGTAGATCTCTCGGGAAATTTCCAGAATGTAAGCAATGAAGCCTTCTACGGTCCCGGTTAGAAAAAGCAGGGAGAACAATCATAATGAGGTGCTCTGCTCTGACATGTTCCGAAAACTGGTCATCTATTTCTGAATTCAGTGTTGATTACCACGCAAAAGGAGAATAGGTGGGTTATGCAAAAGGCAGCTACTACGGGTCGTAGCTACTATGCGATTTTAAACCTTGCAGCAGTGTAGTAGCTCAATACGATCAAAGATACTTGGGAACATCTCAGTTGAGATCAGAAGCCAAGAGTAAGTACCTCTCCCTCCCACTCCGACTAGGGAGGGAGAGTAAGGTGTCACACGACCAGTGCCAAGAATAAGCCTGACTGAGGACGCATACAAAAAGCTCAGTAGTGAACGAAGTGTCCAAGTACCTGGCGAGCTTCGAGTTATCTAGCCTTAGCTGTACACTGTAGATCTCTGTGCAAGTGGACCTCCTTCCTCCGCCACTCGAGGGATCAACATGAACAAAATTTAAAAACCAAAAAGCCGCGCGGAGCTAGGAGCTTAGGAGCACCACCCATATTTCCTAAAGGACCTAAAGGTAGAATACTGCAAAGCCTCAAGCTCGCAGCGCCGCTTGCTCCTCCTAAGTTAGAGAACATCTTGAAGGTAGATGGCTGCAATGCTTAAATTTCGCGACTCGCCCCCTCGAAAATTCTTTACAGAAAACGCCAAATCTAAAGGATTCCGGAAAAATCCACAACGACCGATCAACTGGTCAAACTGGCCTGAGCAACCGAAGTTGCCACTGGAGTGCCCACTGTAGAGGAAGGACACTACATTCAAGCGTCAGAGATCGTTGAAGGAGACACCCTCGGTCTCCATACGGGTTAAAGCGATAAATAACAAAAATCTCTCAATCCCGCCAACGTTATACCATGGTCCTTCAGTGAGGCGGTCAAAGGTAAAATCATGATAGCGGTGATCGACTGGAGAGACATTAACGTTACAATTTCACCTGATTTGTGTAAGCTGTAACCTCCCAAGATGGCAACAATCTTCCTCAGTAAAATGAGGAAATACCTAGGGCCGCCAACATGCTGCCGTGATGCCGGCTAACATCAGGGCAACATTAAGCTATTCACTTGTGCAGACCAGAGATCGTTTGAAGGATGACATCGTTGCGAAGGATGACATCCCAAGCCATCCTTACCTGGATTCCAGATAAAATCTCTACCGCGGATGAAATAATCCAAATAATAGCCTCTAGCAACCCCCCTTTCCATTTGACACATAATTGGAAACAGGTCAATCAGGACCAAGTTCAGGGACTTTATAGATGTGTGCTCATGGTGACTAATAAAGAATCCCTTGCTCCATTGAAGAGATTAATGGTTTTATAAGCTGTATGATTCCATCAAAGTATACAAGAAGGATAAGCTAGATATCGACGTTTTTTCTCCTCATCTAAAAGCATGCTAACGGCTGATCAAATGCAAGATGAAGTCTTGGCACGATATGCCAGATAAACAAACAAATCTGGCCAAAGCTGGATTTAAGGAGATTCAAGGGACTGATCTCGCTTGCTACAGCATATATTGGTGCCACCGTAGGTGTCATAACTGGGCCACTGTCTAATATGTAGGAACACAGAAAGGCTAGGTCTTCATTATACTTTATCTTCTTTGTAACTGCCCGGCCCTATAAAACAAATGGAAGCTTCATCTTGGAGCTTGCTTTGTTCATAATCTCTACGATTTGCCAAACACGGAAGTGACTCGTCTAGGTCGCTTCATTAGTATCACAGGTTGGCTTTCTTACAGGTTACAGAGGTTTTTTGACCAGGGGCATTTCGATGTACAGCTCGTATAAATCTTGGTTGAATCTTCGTCTCCATAGCCCGTCAAACCAAACGGAACCGAAGATTTTTCGAAGAATTTTCTTCTCAGATCGACCAACGATTTCTTTATCAGCTTTTGAGACGGTACATGCTTCAGTAGAGGAAGACCGCGCCTTAAGTGGCACGCACAAGTAGAAACCCACCTCAACCAACTTGGAGTGCGCAACTGGAGGCAGTTAGCTAAGGACCGGGCTAATTGGAGAGGCATGTGGTTGAGGCCCAGATTCATTCCGGACTGTAGCGCCACTTAAGTAAATAAGTATAAAGTACACACCTGCAGACAAATTTTCCATAGCAAAACAATTGAAACAATATTAACAATAAAAACAATAAAAATTAAATTATTTGGCGGTATGATCAACAACGCATGTTTACGATCGGTGACTTTCAACTGATACTATAGCGAAGTGTGTGCATACAATTTTAAAAAAACTACGGACAAATATTTCATGGGTATTTCATAACAGCTTGACAAAAAACTACTTCTCAACTACACATGTTGGGAAATTTATTTGTGAACTTTTTTCGAGGCAAATTTTGTTTTTTTTTTTATAATTTACACGTACTCAAGGGGTTATGAATACCCTTTTATATGTTACCATAGTACGAGCGTTAGAGAAGGGGAAGAAAGAGAGGATTTTGGATGTAGTGGAGACTTAAACTCCATGGGTGGTGTCTGAACTAGCTTCGGGGAGTCACTTTTTTTTTTCTTGTGTTCGTTAAATTTGAAGAAATTCAAGATGGTGTGCATACTTTTAGGTATTACACCGACCTTTTAATTTCTTTTAAATAAAAGTGAAATGGATTTTTGGCTGGGATTGAACGCGCAACCTTCCACTCAATAGACGAACACATTACCACTACACCGCGGCCACCCACTAATAATAGTGCGATGTAGCTTCAACAATATGGCCGCTATCGAATGTCATAGCTCTGAAGCATAAAACGGCTTCCGCAAATGACAGCCTTCCTGCCTCTATTTATACAGCCGGCTGAAATTATTTGGTTAGTAACAATCATCAACATAAGCTAAATTTTGCCAGATCTTCCATAAATCGGTGCAACACTAGCTTACGCCGACGATATTGACGGAGTCAACGTCGTGTCATAGCCACATTTCCAAGTACATTTCGGTAACCGCTATTTCTTCGGCCTAAGAAGGCTATCAAGTTTTACGACTTCGAACTACCAAGGAGGTCCGATACAATACCCCGATTATTCCTGTCCTGCTATACGGCGCTGAAGCTTTGAGCGCATCAAAAGTGGATGAAGAAATCATTGGTCTATTTAAGAGAAAATTTCTTCGAAAAATCGTCCGTCCGGCTTGCGTTAATTAGCAATGAAGACAAAGATTCGACCAATAACTATTCGAGTTGTACAGCGATATACTCCTAGTAAAAAAAACTCGGCATTGGACGTTGAATATCCATATTAAACGTCCAATGTAGGACATATAGAATGAAAGAACACCAATCTTCTGGCTCGCAAAGTCTTCGATTACCAGCCAGAAGTCGGATGCAGATCTCGTCTTAAGTGGAGCCACAACTGTAAATTGACCTCAACCAACTTGGTGTGCGCATCTGGATGTAGTTATAGGCATGTTGGTTGAGGTCCAGGTTAAATCCGGACTATAGCACCACTTAAGAAAGTAACTGATGAATTGCAAATAAGAACATTTGGTTCCAACAGGACAGAGCAATTGCTCACACTTCTAGATCATCGATGGGTATTTTTTGGGGAAACAAATAGGGGCGATGTGGAGCAGCCAAAGTGCCCCTCCGATTTGACCCTTTCGTGTTTTTTGTATCAATTACATTAATATCAACCGTCCAAGTGTGCCACAGGACCTCAAAGTGTCCTGGCAGAAATTACCAATGTACTCGTTGTCATGCCGGTATATGTAGTCGTATGGGCTATGGAGGTCAGTTTTAAAAACAGTGGAAAACATAAAAATCTTTAGATTCAAGATCATCTTAAGATTCACAAAATGGGGTTTGTTACGTTCTGAAAAACGGGAAGTTATTGTTTCCTTGTTCTGACTGAAAAGGAATGTAATATCCACGATTCATATTACGATTTATATTAGTATCTTCAGTGACAGCCAAGTGGCCATTAAATACCTAGAAGCCATCTCGTTCAATTCGAAATCAGCCCGCGGATGCCGACTGTCTCTTAACGAGATGGCAGAGCATTTTTCCATTCACCTCATATACCCGGTAATTGCAAGGCCGATGAGCTTGCCAGACATGGCACAACCCTCAATATTATACCGCCAGTAGATATGATAGTGACTTAAGACCAAATTACAGCATATGGCATTATGACACTTCAATAAAGCGACATTAGGCCAAATGAGGAAGCTGACATAAAGCCAAATGGAGATCAAATCAAATTGTATATGCATGTATCAGGGAAGCGAATATAAAAGAATCGAAAGTGTCATAAATCCAACACCAGATAGAGAACTATAGGACAAAGTCAGTGCCAAATGAAAACTAACACTTGTATGAAAACAAATTCATTCATTTTTTTTTGAACATTTATTTTAGCTTGACAATTGCTTAAAAGTGCAAAATAAAAACAGAACAAATTGTAAACCAAATAAAAATATGAAGAGTTGATTTTGTTTGTGAAAACAAGAACAGAAATCTTTACTATACGAAAACTCTTTAATATAAAAAAAAGGAAAGATGCGATGAAAAAAGTTTCCTGAAGTATTCTATTGGTGGATGTGAAGATCCACAGGCATGTTCGTAGTCAGTTTGATTTTCTTGAAGTGTTTCCACAAAACGGACGACTTCAAACATGCAACATTTCACTGGAAATGTTTGCCAAAAATCACCTTCCAACAGAATCATGGCACCTCCCGTCTATGGTTGTTTCGTAAAACTAGCATCGTTTTATGTAATGCCCCCAAATATCTTATGCGCCGTTTTGGACTCATCCCGATCAGTTTGATTTACTACAAAACTTAAAACATCGCACTGCTCTTGGAAATGTTGCGTTGGATTTTTATTGATTTTCATATTTAATGGCAGTGCGGAACGCGCAGTTCGACCGTGCGTCTTGCAGCAATGTAGATGCAATTCCTGATGAAGCAAGTGCAAGTGCAATATCATTCTGCGTATATCGTTGTAAAAATCAATTCGATCAAACAATTTTTTTGCAGTTTTAGCGGGAGCGTAAAAAAAAACTCTGGCTCAAAATGTTGATAAGAGTGTCGTACAAATATTGTTCCCAATTAACAATTTCGCGCAGGTTGCCATGGCTCAAAGGAATGCGTAGTTGACTGCTAAGCCAAACTCTGCCAGTTCAAGCCCCAGCTTGGGCAGCATTCTTTTTCTACAAAAATCGCCAGCTTATCTGAGGCCACCTGTGCGATAATATGAGGCAATATAAATCTACGTCTCCTCCGCTGTGACACGTAGTTTCTTGTTATATGGCTTTCCTTAAATGTTTCTATCTGTCTCTCTCTCTGTTGTATTAATATCTTGCACTGTCCCAGCCGATGGCCTCAGTCGCCAGTGCTGTTATGTGTCTGTAGTTCGTTGCATTAATGTGCGAAATACTGTGTTGTCAATGTCAATGTCAACAATTTAGCTTCGATAAAGCACTTCCAGCAATATTAGCTGTAGAAAGTCTTATGGAAACACGTTTGGCGCACTCTACGGTACTCTATAAGGTTTCCTTACCGACGCCTTACTAAAGCTGACAAATAACGAAAAAAAAATGATTCTATTCAACAATTTTTGAACGTCTGTAAATCACGCCATCCAGTGGGCTGTTCTATCTATCTATCTTCTATCTATCTGTTCTATTCTATCTTTTTTTGCAGTACACATTCATTATACCCTATCCAATAGGGGTATATAAGTTTTGATACATATTTTGTAACATAGTGAAATAATTTAGCTAGGTATACCGCTGAGTCGTTCCATAGACTCAGAATCGTTAGCTGAGTCGATTAAGCCATGTCTGTCTGTCCGTCCGTTTTTTGTCGAACCATGAAAGATTTTGATAAACTGTCTGATCAAAATGTTATGACAATGACATTTTCTGTATTTGATCGCTATAAAGCCGACATTTTGCGGATATTTTTTGTTAGGATGGGGTGGAATGGCGGATTGTAGCCTTCTAATATTTTATTACTAAGAGATGAGTGTCTGAATATTTTTGGAAATAAAACAAAAACTATGTTGGAGTTGCCACAACTGAGAATCGAACCCAAATCTTTTGCGTTGTAGTTTATTGCAAAACAAAAATAGTAGTCACAGCTGATATGAGTCTAACGTCACAAGCTCTATATCTACATATTATAATTCTTTTATATTACTTCAGAGGAAGCTCTACCAAAACATCATTACAACTGTCACATGTACACAAATCTTCGGAAACATTTTAGAAGCCTTATAACAATTAACCTTCCACAAAGCATGTGAATTTATCTAAAAGAGTTATTTTACATGCTGAACTTCTTTGCACAAGTACAAAAAAACATATAGAAGAAAAATTGTATGTTATGTCGTTGTAGATTCCACTGGGTTCAACTCACCGCATCCATGAACCGATATGTAGTCGTATGAACTATAATTACGTCATATATCTTCCGAACGATTGGATTGGGATCACGCTATTAGAATGGAACGGAATTTTCCATTCGCAATAAGTATCGTACTAGATTGGAAGAGTTCAATGTAAATGTTTAAACTTCAAAAAGCTGTCGTTCAGTAAATTAGTAACAAAATAAAGATGGAAAGTGTTTCATTTGAAGTGAAGCTTTTGTGGGATCGTTGGGGTAGATCCGAACGAACATGAAACGAAATTTAGACACCAAAAGTCAAACAAATAACAAGCGAAAACTTGCGTTTCAGCGATATACAGCGAAAGCATAAGTCTAACTCTTCAATGAATCCAAGGCATGTATTGCATATGAGTTAGGTAGGGGGCATTGGCGAACAAAATGTGTGACGAATACGAACCAGCGTTGCCACTAAGATCAGGAGCAAATGTAGAACGCTAGCCAACAAAATGTAGTGTTTGGAAACAAAATGGAGCACATGTGTTTTTTTATTGAATTGTTTGTGATTCAATTCGATGTAGTGGTACTGGTAAGTGGTAACGCTGAGACGAACAACATGCGAGAGCGTAAGAGCTCTCTTTAGTGAATGTTCTTGGATCTTGGTTAAGTGTTGCCATTTTAGTGACTTTGTCGCTATATCTAGTGAAATTTAGTTAAGTTTAGTGACAAAAATTCTTTTTTGATGTTGCATCCGTGGTATTCGAGTTTAACACTTGCAACATTTGATTACAACAGTTTTTACCAGATATAAAGAAGAGATAGGAAACTTTCGTACGATTCCTCTTTTATCTACCAATCTCTTACGTGTCGTTTTGACACACAAATTAGCTAGTGTATCTGGTTGGATCGTGGTGATCTACTTAGCTGTCAAAATCCTGGAAAATTCCAGGATTTTCTTCTAGGCAAAACTTCAAGTCCTGGAAAATTCTTCTTTACGACTTTACCTGATCTCTGGTTTCTACCACGACTACTAGTAATTCCTTTGATTTCTTGCGTGTTGGCTATTCGTTTCGGCTGGGTGTACGAGTTAGACTTTGCGAATATAAACAGGTGCTTTAATTAAGGCCGTGTTGATATTTTTTGACATTAATATGGTGACTGCATTTTTTTTAAAATATTTTGTTACAATTGAATTTTTTTTAATTTATAGTGAAATTTTTTTTCTAGTAGCTATTTTTTTTTAATTTTAGCATATCTAGTAGATTTTTAGTGTCGAGTTAGTGACTTTTTTTGTTAAGCTTACGGAAACCCTTAGTGGAGACGAAACATGTGTTTTGTCTCATTGTGTGTGTTGCTTTTGATAAGCTGTGATAATGTGTGAAGCAATACATTTTGCTTTGAGGTGAAGGGACATTTTAAGCCGTGTATGCGACATTTGTATTGCCTGTGCCTCATGTGTGAGGTACCTATATCTAGTTTAGTTCATTTTGTTCTTTTAGCAAGGAAGGACTTCTGTTATTTGAGAAACGTCGATGCGGCAAGTTTCACTTCAACCTCATAGCACTCTAAGAACACTTTTTTATTTTAGTACTTCTGAGTAGAGTGAAAGTGATGGGAGAAAGTGGCTCGAAGACCACTGAGCGATAAATGTGCCGGAGGAACGGCAGAACGGAAGAATATTTAAAAACATCCTTTAAATGAATTCATAAATGTATTATCGTCTTATTGATAGTTTTTTTTAAAAGGAGAAGATGGGGTACGTTCTTTTAAAGTTAAGTTTCCATAACCAGTACCTCCAGTACTACATTAAGCATCGATACTTTCCCTCTTGGCAGCATTCAGTCGGAAACAATTACTGAGTTGAGCTGGCGCAAGGCACGGTTTCGAAATTCACTTCCACCGTACTCCAGCACATGGAAGAGAAGCTGTGTGTGAGAATAAAATTCAATACACAAGATCCACATAAATGAAATTAATGGTTTCAAGAAAAGTATAGAATTCCTGGAGGTAAAAAATTATTTATTTTGTGTAATGTACAGGGTTTTTCAATAAGAGCACTTCAAAAGTTTTTTTTTAATAAAACAAAAACGGTTTTGGATATCAATGAAATTCTTTATTCCTGTGAAAGTACGTTCGATGCCATTTTGTATGGAACTCGATTTCTTTTGCATGGCCACCACGGGCACGTTGCAGAAGTCCAGACGCTGAACCGAATTTTCGACGGTTTTCAAACATAAATCGGCCGATACTGCTGCAATTTCACGTTCGATATTCGTACGAAGTTCATCAATCGTCGCTGGCTTGTTGGCATAGACTTGACGTAGCCCCACAGGAAATAGTCTAACGGCGTCAAACCGCACGACCGAGGCGGACAAGCGACTGGACCATTTCATGAGATAACACGTACTCCAAACTTGGTTTACAATAAATTGATCGTGGCATTCGCTGTGTGGCTTGTGACGCCGTCCTGTTCGAACCACATATCCTCCAAGTCCATATCATCCAATTGGGGCCAAAAATATTCGGTTATCATTGAACGGTAACGATTCCCATTCACAGTAACATGCCGGTCTTGATAATCACGGGAGATGTACGGCCCAATGACGCCGCCGGCCCATAAACCACACCAAACCCTAATTTTTTCGGGATAAAATGATGGAGTAGGTGTGGATTGCTGCCTGACCAATACCGCATATTTTGTTTATAGACGAAGCCATTCTGCCAGAAATGAGCCTCATCGCTGAAAATGATTTTTCGATGAAAATTCGAATCATTTTCAAGTTGTTGCTCGGCCCAATTCACGAACATACGACGCTTCTGGTGGTCAAGCGGCTTCAGTTTTTGCGTCAATTTAATCTTGTAAGGATGAAGGCCCAGACCTTTTCGCAAAATTCGCCATAACGAAGTCACAGAGATGCCCAACGCTTGAGAACGACGTGTCAGAGACACATTTGGGCTTTCTTCAACTGAAGCCTCAGCGGCAGCAATATTCTCGACACTACGGGCACTTCTTTGTCTCACTGGTACGGGAACATTTTGTACTGTGCCTGTGGATTCAAATTTTTCCACTAGACACTCAATTGTTGATCTGCTAGGACGATTATGACGACCATAAATTGGACGTAGCGCTCTTTACGTTAAGGCCACTGACTCCGAATTTCGGTTGTAAATTTTAATATTTTCAACTCGTTGTTGGATCGTATATCTTTCCATCCTAAAATGGCAAACCTTACTGATGAGAAATGTCAAAAGAGCGGCAAGAAATATGGCGTCGTTTGCTGTCCCTGTCGCTTTTGTAGCGTCCCTGTTGAAAAACCCGATATAACGAAACATTTTTTTTCTCTAAGTAATCGGGTGTATAGACTGAACGCACATGGGGTTTCAGAGACTATCTCTGAATGAACTCAATCGGAAAAGGTTCCATAGATTTTGTTTACAATTCTTTGTTTAGTACGTGTCAAGATCGAATTATAAATGCTTTTGACTGTTCGAATGACTTATCGAAAGAACGCTTACTTTTACTTATTCGTTGGCCGATGTCATTACACCAAGTGCAACACATTCACGGATGCTGTGTTTTGAACCCGGATTCCCTCAAAGCATCGCAATCATATTATTTTCGCGTCGCATGCAACTCTTGATTAAATTCGAAGCGCATCGGACAGTTGGGAGCTGTCATCGGATATCAGATAATCAGAAAATTCTCCGATTTTGTATGATTCGGAGGATTTTAGCTTCGAGGTATTCTTCCGAAAAGCATTTCGGAATATTTCTCCGACATTTTGTATATCATCCCGGCTAATTTCGTTAAAGTGCGTTCAGTTGCAGTTTTCGAGATATTCTTCCTAAAAGCTTTTCGGAATTTTGCTCCAGCATTTTGTAAGGCATCCCGGCGAATAGCATTGAAGTGCGTTCAGGTGCAGTTTTCGTGCTTTTTGACAGCTAAGAGCAATTCTTCCTCCGACACATATTCTTCGCGGAATTTATTTACGAATTGTAGTGAAGTGATTTTTGTTCCGATTCGGTTGAAATTCCATTCGAGGTACGTGTCCTCGAATGGAATTTCAACCGCCGATTAAGTATGCGTTGTGGAAAATTGTCCGCTCCGACGGATACCTCGCTAGGGCAGAATACCTTTTTCGGCATAACTTGTCCTCTATTAAAAGCGTCGTTGTGAATTTACTCCCTTAGTTGTAAAATTTGATGTAATGTTGTAATACGTATCTGATGCAAAATATCAGCAGACATTGCATCTTTGTATTTGTTCCACAAATCAGTCGGCGCAACAGACTCGTGCGTGTGTACTTCTTGCGCGATGGCGGAACCTCCAGTTTTATGCCGACTACGAGCGGCAAATTTGAGATAAGCTTTTCTTGGCAATTGATACCACTCGGATGATTTGTCAGACCATTGAGGAGGAGAGCCTGTGAAAATTAGTTTAGGCTTTGATACGGCTGGGAATCGAACAAAGACTTTTCGCGCGGTAGTTCATCGCACTTACCATCGCGCCACTGAGCCCGCTGAATGGGAAGCATATTATGGCAATTATCGTAAGCAATGTTCGTATTTGATGAGCATTTGACGAACGTTTACTTATAATTAACGCAAGTAGAAGCACTCGTCGTTTCTTGTCGACTTTTAAATACAAATACAAATTTTTGGCGCAACAGGCTCGTTAGGACCGAGCACTGAGCCCGTCGTCTATTACAAAATTAAAAAAAAATTATCAAAATCGGTCAAGGGGTTCATTGATTTTAGATATACCTATTAAAAAAGTTGACGTACAAATGGGCGTGGTCGATTTCGTTTCTCCAAAAAGTTAAATTGGATTAAAATTAAAAAACAAAACAACTTTAGATAAATAAGAAAAAAAGAGAGGCGCAAAATTGGGCATGGTCAAGTTTTATTAAAGTAAAAACCTAAGTTGGGTTATGGCGAACACTAATAATAAAAATAGCCACATCATTGCAGCGTTCTCCGAATATAAAGGGTGGTTAAATTTTATGGGCCGGTATTGATTTTAAATAAAACACAAATTATGTAAGAAATTATTGTCATTTATTTCTATTATGGTAATATTGGTATGGTTCAATTATGTATGGAAAATAATTTCGGCCAAATGGAAGCCGCGACCTCGGCGGCACACCTCTATCCGATGGTCCAAATTTTCCATGACACTGAGGCATAATTGAGGTTCTATACCGTTAATGTGCTGAATTCTTACTGGCTTATCGACGTACGCCTTTCCTTTCAAATGACCCCAAAGAAAGAAGTCCAACGGTGTCAAATCACATGATCTTGGCGGCCAATTGACTTTGCCACCTCGTGAGATATAACGGCCACTGAATTTGTCGCGCAAAAGAGCCATTGTTTTGTTAGCTGTGTGGTAAGTGGCACCGTCCTGTTAAAACCACATATCGTCAACATCCATATCGTCCAATTCGGGCCATAAAAAGTTCGTTATCATCTCACTATAGCGAACACCATTCACAGTAACTGCCTTCGGCCCGATGATGCCGCCATCCAATAAACCGCACCAAAAAGTCACTCTTTGTGGGTGCATTGGTTTTCGCCAATCACTCTTGGATTATCACTTTCCCAAATGCGGCAATTCTGCTTATTGACGAATCCGCTGAGGTGAAAAAGTGCCTCATCACTGAAGATGATTTTCTTCGAAAATTGATCATCCACTGTTGCCATTTCTTGCCACCATTCTGACCATTGACGACGCTTGAAATGGTCAAGAGGCCTTAAATTTTGAGTCAATTTCACCTTATGAGCGTGTAAATGCAAGTCTTTATGCATAAGGTTCATCAACGACGGGCGTGAGAGGTGCAAGGACGGCTTTTCAGCCACACTTTCGCCTCGAATAGCAGCAATATTTTCTGCAGTACGAGCTGTACTTGCATGCACTGGTGTTTTCACATCTCCTACAGACCTGGTTTGCTCAAATGCACGATTTTTCCGATTGTAAGTACATTTGGACGAAGTGCTAGTGCACGATATACATTTTGAGTTGAACGCCTATTATCATAATAAGCCCGAATAACTTTAACGTGTTACTCGATTGTGTATCTTTCCATGGTTCGAATTCAGTTAGTCTGAGATTGAGAAATGTCAAATGAAATGCAAGAAAACACTTGAAGTTTAGGTATGGTTCACATTTAACATCGGCCTATAAAATTTAGATAAACCGTTAGATAAATCAAAACAGTGGGCTTGGTAAATTTTTTTTCCGTAAAAACCTAAGAAAGGGTTATGCCAAAAAATTGCCAAAACAGTGCAGCCGTTCTTCGATTTTAGCTTAAAAAAAAGTGGGCTTCGTCAATTTTTCTTTCCATAAAAACCGAAGTTGGGTTATGACAAACATTCAAAAAAATAAATTTGCCGAAGCGGTGCAGCCGTTCTCACGTGATACGGTTCCAAACGATCGACAATTGTTTTTATCTATATAGATAGCAGTTGTCTAAACAAAACTATACATGCTCGTGAAAGATACAAACATGACTAACAATAAGACATCTGGAGTTTAATATCTGATATACACCCACTGTTTGTCAACCTTAGCGAAAAAGCGCGATCTTGTATTTTTATTTGTTTATATGGTGTGGTAGCAAAATTAAATCACACGATTCTTCAAGTTGCGATAACAGACTTTTTGCATTTATACCACAGACTGTGACAGTAGATTAGTTAAAAGCTGCCCTACAAGCAGTGTAATTGAATAGTCACGACTTTACCGTGCTTACCTCAACATACGTTACTTGAACTTGAAAAATATGTCTCCGATATTTATTTTCTTCCTGGTGTACCTATCTAGTGATTTGGTATTATCAGCAACTAGTCCAGATGAAGCTACATTGAGATTTTACTATGGGTAAGTTTTCGACGATTGCGGAAGCGCAACCAAAAACTAAAACCCTCCATCCAAAGGCCAAGTTTAGATGATTTTGAAGTGTACAAACTGACGGATGTAAATCAACTACTTGCTCATCCAAATTTTTACCACAACACAACTCATTTCTATATACACGGATATGTTGAAAACCAGGACTCGGAAAGTATTCATGTTGTGGTTGATGCTTATCTAAAGCAAGGATCTGTAAATATTGTAGTTCTGGATTGGGCAACAGCAGCCGCTGAAAATTATTTCATCGCTGTCTATACAAATGTTCCATTGGTAGGTCTTACCCTAATATCATAAATATTTTGTTTTTTTTTTTTTTCAAAACCACTGCTCTACAGCTTGCTCCAGTGTTGGCGGATACGTTCCTAAGTCTTTATAAAGCCGGTATCCCTAGAGAAAGTTTCAGCGTAGTAGGACACTCTCTAGGAGCTCAACTAGCTGGTCAGGCTGGAAGACAGGTTATACGAAAATCTGGCGGAGAAGTGAAAATTAATCGGTTAGTTGTTGCATGCTTTTCAAAGATGTTGCATGCTTTTGACAAGGCCCCCTTTTAGAATGATTGTGTTAGATGCAGCGTTTCCCTTAATCCCTTATAATGCCGAAATTCTGAAAATTAACACAGTGAATAAGAACGATGCGGAACATCTACAAGCTATTCACACATCCAGCGGGACGTATGGCCAGCCAAATTCAATTGGTCACATTGATTTCTGGCCAAATGGTGGAACACCTGTTCAACCTGGATGCCCGATTGGCATTTTTGAACCGATGAGTATGGATGGTAAGTAAGATCTATGAGGTGTATAAACATGAGTTTTAATATCGTATGTATAGATTTATGTAGCCATCATAGATCTTGGAGATTTTGGGCAGAGAGTGTATCGGATGAAGATAAGCCAAAGTTTTTAGGGTATCAGTCATCGAGCTATTTGCAATTTGTTATATTTGGGGCTGGAAATAAGATACCCGTTGAGATGGGATATAACTGTCCAATAGGGTGGGTATTTTTTTTACGGGGATCTTTGGTGATCATGCTTGTTAACCTAATTAACGTTTGCAGGGCAACTGGGGACTATTATCTGAAAACCAATAAGGAATCTCCCTTTGCCATGGGAGCAGCTACATAAGAGACGAATACAACTGGCTCTGACTTATCGCTTAGTATGGAATTTTTCTCAACACGAAATTTAAATGACAACCTTTGAAGGTTTCATCCATTTTTTTAGCTGATATCATTGTAAACAAATAAAATAAACGGTTTCACAGATTTTCTGACGATTAAAATATAATTTGTTTTTGCTAATAGGTGGTAGATGGCGTTAGTGTCAAATATCCATATATCGTTTAATCCAATTGAAGGGGTACTCTTGTTGTTTTAAGAGCTTTTATTTGTCAACTGGCTGGTCTATATGACTTTATGAATAGAATTACGCGGGAAGAACGCTTACTAATTGTGGAAACTTGTTTCCAAAGTCAGTACTTATTTACTTACTTAGAGATGCTACAGTTCGAAATAAACCTGGGCCTCAACCAACATGCCTCTCTAATTAACGCTTTCCAAGTTGGTTGATGCCGCTTTCTACTTGTGAGCGGCACTTAGGGCGAGGTCTTCCTCTACTGCGTCTGACAACTGGCTGGGAACCGATGACTCTGCTAGCCGGAGTGTTGGTGTCAATTCGTTCTACTTGTACAAGCCATCTCAAACTTCTAATGCGTAGTTTTTTGACCAGGAGCATGTCACATTGGGTGAATCTTCGTCTCCATAGCCCGTCATATCAAACGACACCAAAGATTTTATGAAGAATTTTCCTCTTGAATAGACCAAGGATTTCTTCCACTGTAGATGTCGCATTTTAGAGGGTTTCCTTTTTTTGTGGATCGGGCAAACAATGCTGAGGTTCCATTCTTCAGGCGTACTGTCATCCGACCAGATTTGGTTTATGAGTTGGTGGATGTTACTTTGCAAGGGAGCTCCGCCTGCTTTATAAAGCTCAAGGGGAAGACCGTCATTTCCTCACTTCACTCAGTTCGGGTGGTTGGCAGTTTTCGCTGTCATTGCCAATATTAAATGGTTCGTTCTGCCTGACAGCGGAATGTTGTTCGTCATCGTCGTTTAACAGTCTACAGTCTTCCAAATCCTCAGCATCGACTATGTCTCAACTACGATATTTCCTTGTTCATATTGACTGGATTCTGTTCGAGCCTTGTATCCTTGTCTTCTCGACAGGATTCTGTCGAGCCTTGTATCCTTCGCTTTGACGTTTTACACTTTGGTAAGACTTGTGAACATTGCGACTCTCTATATCATAGATCGCGCGCTTTTCTTGCTCGTTTTTCTTTTTCCTGAAGAGCCGATGTTCTTCACTTCTTCTCTGCCCATAGAGCTGCCATTGAGCTCTCGTCTTCACCTGCAGCTTAGCCTTGTAGGTCTCGTTATTGGCTGCGAGCATTTACCTTGGCTGCAACAAGGTAGTGAGTGGTCCGAGTCGGTGGTAGCACCTCGGAATGTTCGGACATCCAAAATAATGGATGCGTGCCTCTTGTTTATCGCAATGTGAACAATTTGGTTGACCGTTCGTTGATCTGGAGACCGGCATCTCCCCTTATGGATACCGAGGTGAGGAAACCTTGTGCTGGCTATAGTGGCATTTCGTTCCGTAGCGAAGTCAATTAGTCTAAGTCCGTTACCAGACGTGTTGTCGTGTAGGCTATGTTTTCCGACAATACTGCTAAAGATATGTTCTCTTCCTACCTTTGCGTTAAAATCTCCCAGCAAGATTTCAACATCGTACTTCAGTAGTCGCTCATAGGTTTTATAAAGGAGCTGGTAGAATCAATCCTTAGCTATTTCATCTTTTTCCTCCGTCTTGGCGTGAGCGCATATAAGGCTAATGTTGGCGAATTTGGCCTTAATGCCTTAACTTATAACAAATCCGCATCCGAATAGTCGCTGTTTCTGATCACTATAACACGGTCCGTATTAGATGTCACAGCTTTTCATCCTCTTTTTGCCGGCTCATCCCATCGTATTACCTGAATGGCAGTTATGTCTGCTTTGTAGCAGTTTAGTGCTTCCGCTAGTTGTTCGCTTGCACCTCTCCTGCTGAATGTTCTAACATTAAAAGTGCAGATACGAACGTCATTATCCTTTTTTCGTTTAGCCGTGTCATCTAGAATAAAATCCGTAATTCCCGAGGCTTCGGAATTACGGATTGGATGCTTCGTAACAAATATTTTCTTTCATGGGTGGGCAGTTAACCCAAAGCACAACCCCCAGCCTGGAGGGCCAGTTCCAATTCATTAGATACCCCTAGGACACGGGGCCATCAGAATCCACTACGGGATTGAGTGCTGCCGTTGGTCTTTCGGTTCATCTACCACCATCTCTGTGCAAGAGGCCTGACTTACCATTGAAATTCCTAGACAACCTGTTGTCCCAATATGTCGAAGCCGCTTGTCTACGTTCGCCTGACCCTGATCTTCCCAGTCATCGTCTACAGCGATGATGTATGGACCGTACCAAAAGTGGAGGAATACATCCTCGGTCGTTTTGAGAGAAAAATTCTTCGGAAAAACATGTTTGCATTGAAAGGCTATGAAGACAAAGATTCAACCAATAACATCTGTAGGGTGGCTGTAGAGCGAATTGAAACCTTTAGTCTTCGATTCGATAGATTAGGTTTGATGGGCTGTTAACTAAGTCGTCAAACTTGCATGGGCCTACGTGATCCAATAGCAATACCCTTCGTTTAAAGAGAAGTACCTGAAATGGGTGATAATTATGTGTGATCTGCGTTGTTCCACCCGCTTCAAACAGATGATTACTCCATCCCGATTTGCAGTAGAAACGGACGATCTGTGCTAGAGGCTTCGTTATTAGCTCCTACAGGTCCTCGTAGCGATACTCTTTGTTTAGAGAAAAGTACCTGAAAAGTTTGATACTTATGTTGTGATCTTACTTTGAACGGCTTTGCGTGTATCTAGTTATTGCCTGTTTTGTAGAAGCAGGGTTTGGAACCCTGGTGTCACATAAGGATATGCAGCTGGACGATCCTAGTCTAGCTAACTCATCTGCTTTCTCATTTCCTGGGATGTTATAATGTCATGGCACCCAGATATTTTTGACTTTATTCTGGTTACATAGAGTCTTTATCGCTGTGCGGCAGTTTCCAACTACTCGTGATTTTATATTATTGTTGCCAGAGCTTTTATGGCCGCTTGACTATCTACGTAGATATAGATATCCTCTTGTGATGTGTCCAATATTCTAGCCGATTCGTCAGCTTCGAGTATGGCTAGGATCTCTGCTTGGAATGCACTGCATAGGATTGCTAGTCGTATGGATGCGGTAAGCCCGATTTTATTGCCGTAGACCCCAGAGCCCACTCCTGTTTCCATTATAGACCCATCTGTATAGATTGATATTTAAGTGTTGTATACCACAGTATTTGACGACCATTCGTCTCTGCTTTATATTCTGATTGAGTATTAAATATCGAAATCGTGTATTAGTATTACGCTGTTACCCAAGGGTTTGATTCACAGATTACCCGCTTCTTTGAGGGGTGCTTCGCTTTTCGCTGCTGTGTCAATGATCTGTAAGTCAATTTGTGGAAGATTTAGAATTGCTTACAAGCTTGCTGTAGGACTGATGCGCATGGCTCCTGTTATGAGTACGAATGCTGTTCTTTGAACTTTTGTTGATGCAGTCTTATGCTTCGTCTTTTTCATGGAGTTCCACCAGACTAGGCAGCATTTGGTAATGTTTGGTCTCACAACATCTGTGTATAGCCATTTTGTGACCTTCGGGAACGGGCCCCGTTTCTTACCACAGATTCTATTGCAGCTATCTAATGCAAGGTTACCTTTCTTAGCCTTTCGTTCATGTTCAGGTTCCAGTTGAGCTTGCTATCAAGTTTCGCCCCAAGGTTATCGGCACTTGAAGACAGTGAGACGGTGGACCCTCCCAGAGTCGGTGCCACAAGCTCTGAGACCGATATTTTGTTGGTGAAGAGTACTAATTCGGTCATCTTCCGATTTACACCCATGCCCCATGGTTCTGACCATAAACTGTGTATGATTGCGCTCAGAGTCGATGGAAATTTCCCATATGCCATGAGAACAACATCGTCTGCATAAGCTACTGTGTTTGTTGCAGTGATTTCCAGTCTCTTCAAATCTTTTTTGACTACCAGTAGCCAAAGAAGCTGAGAAAGAAGCCCCCTCTGGTGGAGTACCTCTTGTCGTTGTTTTGACAAGAGATCTTAAGAATTGTTATGATCTCGCCTAAGTAGCCCAGATTCATTCCAGACTGTAGTGCCATTTAAGTAAGTAAGCGATGAATAGCAATTGAGAACATTTAGTTCCAACAATACAGAGCAATCGATCGCACTTCAAGGTCATCGATGGGTGCTTTTTGGGAATTCTTCGTGAAGTCTCTCATCTCAATTCTGATTGATTTGGAGCGGCCGAAGTAGTCCTCCAATTTAGCGTTTTTTTTAAGTCCTGCATTTATATTAACTTTCGAAGTACCCATGCTGGTAATGTTGATGACAAACGGAAGAAATAGTTTTATTCAGTATATGGGCATTGTACCAGCTATTGTCATGGTGGAACATAATTCTGCTCCTAATAGCCATTTCAGACGGTTGATTTCTTGACTGTGCATCTGCATCTGAACTATGAGTTTGGCCGTAATGCAGCAGCTCATAGTGTATGTAGTGGGATTATTAATCCCACTACACACAGCAATACCTTTCGGCTTGGCGTAAACAAACACCATGACATGACGATTTTAATTTCATTTCAGCGTCCTTGGATGACTGCGGATTAAGAAGTATTCTACGATTAGTAACGTAAGATTGTGAGATTAAAATATTAGACATCGTGCCATCGAGACTGTCGACACGGTTTGTAAACCACTCGAAAACCTTTATCCCGCCAATCAAGTGTTGCATTACCATCCAACCGAAAATAAGGACAATTTCCCCCGATACCGAAATAGCATACACCAAGTAATAGGAACTATTTTTTGTTCCAAAAAACAGCCGTTCGGCATTTTGTTTATTCTTCCGTACACTTCCGCATTAAGAAGCATTTTTTTGTGCAGCTATAGCCTAACCAAGAACCGGGAAAAGCGACCGCCAGAAAATCGTGTTATGTTCACGAAAATCTTCCTTTTTTGTTGCTTTTCAATTGAGTTTCCTTTTTTCCTGGAAATTGAAATCGAGCGCGAGCGCGCGCGAAAAACAAAACGAGAAACATCGACCATTTTCCTAAATGTGTCCTCACATAGAACTGCAACACAGAAGTAAAGGAATTCCTGTGATGTTACGATCATGGCCACAATTCTTTTATCTATGCCAATGGTGTGGTGCTCTATGGGACCTACAAAGCCGGCTGTGTGGTGCACTGCATACGTAGATACATACAAATCGAACACTCATCCTCACCTGGAAGCTGCTGCTAGAAGAGTGGTAGAAGCAGCCAGAGCAGAAAACCACCGCTCACCGTGGAAGGTGTCCGTCGCCGTTGTTGCCGCAGTAGACTCCAGCGAAATGTCTTGTCCTAGAAATGTTCACGATCTTGTACTCGGATGTGTCACTCGGTTTAGTTGACCATAAATTCAAACAATTGATGACTATGGTGACAAAAAGAGCCTCGAGAATAAAAATCAAGAAATTCCAACCAATCCAACTAACCCGACACCATTTCCATTGTACTGCTGCCATCTATGGACCCATTTGGAGGGCAACAAATGTCGTCCAAGTTCATCCTTGTACTGAGAACAGCATGCGGAGGCTCTGCTCCAACGCGACGTTCGGTGTCCCGATGCGGACAGTTCAATAAAATATTTTATTTAAATTTTAAGTGCTGTCTAATTACCACCACCCCATCAGCTGACTGTGTGTGGGAGATACATTTACTTGGGGTCTGTTGGAAATCAACACTTCGACGACAGGAAAACGATCGTGAACCGATCACGTTTCTGGAGTTGGCTGTTTTTTTTTTTTGGTTGTTTTGGGGGTTTTCCGTGGTCTGTTTGTTTTGGGACCGCCATCGAGAGGTTAACACTTCCTTTCGGGATATACGCGACGGTGTACACAAATTGTGTGTCAAGCTGGAACAAGGACCGCGTGCAGATGATAGTCGCAGCAGATAGCGAAGCATGGCGGCGTGGATAAGTTTTGATGTTTGAGGAGGTTACGGGTGTTTTGTGTTACTGGTCCGGTGTACTCTGGTGCTGGTGGTAGTACACTAAGCTGTGAGATACTATTCGATTGGTGTGTTTGGCCATTTTGGTCTTGTAAGATACTCCGTGCGATAGCAGAGATAAAAGTTAATTTGGAAATTAATTGTACTCTGGGGTAAGTGGTATGGTACTTTCTAGGGAGCAACAATCGGATCTGTGCGGGAATTCGGATAGAGATCAATTGGAGAAATCGATGTTTTTCAGCCTAGTGGAATACATTTTTTTTTGTTCATTGTGATGCAAATAAGCGAGTTTGGGAAAGTCATGAAGGGTATCTCCAGTAGCCGTTTGCTTAGGATTAACATACAGAAGAAAGCACGTTGTGTTAATGATTTAGGCAAGGTTCTGGATTTGCGAAACGGTTCAATTTCAGCATAAATAGGTTAAAGTTAAAGTCAACAATTTCCACGGCCTATCTGACACTTTTGCAAAAAGTTTTGGTGATAACTCCACTTGACTTAGTGCTGTGAAGTTTTTTAGTGGTATCCCCAGCCTAACAAAACTTCTTCAATTTTATTCCTGAGAGGGTTGTACAGTCTTAGCTAACACCAGAGGCACAATTTTCCAAAAATCGGTGCTGACGATATTGACACTATTGGTAGGACTCAACGTGAAGTCTTACCCAAGTTTGCTGTTATAGAGAAGGAAATGGGTTAAGCAGGTAAGTGTAATATATGCTGTCAACACGAAAGGACACACAACATCGACGAATATTTTTTTATCGCTATTTGAACAACCAATGCAACAATTTAGCCGCAATACTCGTTACACTATGAATGCAAATCAGTTTACCCTCGAGCCTATCTTCGACGATTTAGAATCGTACATAAACCGAACAACACGTATGTGGAATGCTCTACCAAACTCTGTTTTTCTTTCCATTGTAACTTACAGGCATTTAAGACCAATGTGCATCGGTACCTCCTTTCTTCTTATCCCAAATTTCCTTAACGCCCGCACTATGCTAAAATATATAAAGGGTATTCATTACCCCTTGAATGCGAGCAAATTATTTAAAAAAAATTATTAAATATAACTTTGAGGTAATACGGTACTTTGTCTACCTGGGCTCCATTATTACCTTTGTCAACAACATCTCGTCAGAAATTAAACGAAGAAATACTCTTGCCGACCGCTGTTTCTTCAGGCTAAGAAGGCAATTTAGTAGTAAAGCCATCAATCGAACTATTAAGGAGATCCTATGCAATACCCTGATCATCCCAGTCCTTCTCTACTACGGTGAAGCATGGACCGTATCAAAAACAGATGAAGATAGATCCTTGGTCGATTCAAGAGAAAAATTCTTGACGGGCTATGGAGACGAAAATTTAACCAAGAACTATACCTACGAGCTGTACAGCGATATGTCCCTGGGCAAAAAACTCCGCATTGGACGTTTAAGGTGGCTAGGACATGTAGAACGAATTGACACCAGGCTCGCAGAGTTCTCGATTCCCAGCCAGACGTCGGACGCAGTAGGCGAAGACCTCGTCTAAGTGGCGCGCACAAGTCGAAACCGACCTCTACCAACTTGGAGTGCGTAACTGGAGGCAGTTAGCTAAGGACCGGGCTAATTGAAGAGGCATGTTAGTAGAGGCCCAGGTTTTTTTTTTGTAATTGGTGGATTTTGAAAAATGGCTGAGAAGTCCAGCGTTCAAAAAGGGAGAGCAGAAGAGATATCACAAGCACTGAGTGAGATATGCAGTCAAAACTAAGCGATCTATAGAATCTGTAAAACAGACCTATGTTCCAGATGATGCGCTTCTGCCACGTTCGGGCTGGGGTGACTATTTATTTGGGGTTTGATTACACTAATTCATCAACATTTATTCTTTTCACGAACGGGTACGGGTAGAACGGGTATCTTGTACAAGTTTCAAGCCGCATTAGCCAATATAGGCGACAACAAGATGACCGAATCACCAGACATCCGGGATATGGCTGTAAAAGCGGCTACAAAAATAGAACGTTTGTCCTGTCATTCGTCCAATATCCCTTTTGATCAGAATATACTCAAAAAAATAAAAAAATAATCTATGATAGACCATCAATCTGGCTTTAGAAAAAGGGTAGTCAAGATAGCAGAAAGTTTCAAACAAAACGGTTTAAGACACAAAAATATCGTCTTTAAAACTGCAAACTGGTCTGCCATTAGAAGGTCTCTAGCGGAGATTAACTAAGTAAACTACTTACATTAACTTTAATTTCTTTATCTCTAGCTATTTCAACAACAGTAGGCTGAAAAATAAAAAAGAAATAAATAAGGCTGACCACAAACTAGATTCAGAAAGATAAACACAGTAAAATTGAAAGCTGCACTGTCACACGTGAAACAGCTAAAAATTATAAAAAAAATTAGAGACTTCATGTCGCATTATATTGGGTGTTTTTTTTATAGAGGTATTGAGCTTTGAATTGAAATAAAACACATGTGGCTGCTGGTTCAAATTAAGTCAAGTCTAGAGGTCCAATTTTCAACCACTTTTTCGAACATTTGGGCCGTATCTCGCCAATAACGCCAAGATTGTTGGCTTCCAAGTCCCCTAACGTTTCTGGTTTGTTGGCGTAGACGACCGAATTCACATATACCTAAAGAAAATAATCCAATGATGTCAAATCACATGATCTTGTTGGCCAATTGACAGGTTCATTCTGCGAAATTATGCGCTCATCGAGTGTTTCCTTCAATAAATCGATTGTGACGTGCGCTGTGTGGCATGTAGCGCTGTCTTGTTGGAACCACATATCATCCACATTCATGCCATCCAATTCGGGAACAAAATAGTCGGTTATCACGGATCTATACCGGTCTCCAGTTATGGTAACTGACTCTTCAACATCATTTCGGAAGAAGTATAGCACAAACAATCAGTTTTTGTGGATGTAACGGCGTTTCAAGGGTCTCATGTGGATTCTCTTCACTCCAAATGCGGCAATTTTGCTTGTTGACGTAGCCATTCAACCAAAAATCAGGCTCATCATTGAACAACATTTTGCGATGAAAATCTGCACTGAGATCAATCTTATTTTCGGCCCATTCACCAAAATCTCGACGCATTGCATGGTCTCGCGGCTTAAATTCTTGCACAAGCTGGATCTGGTAAGGTCATAAGCCAAGATCTTTGCGTGAAATCTTCCATAAAGTTGATGTACAAAGTTCCAATTGCTGTGCACGGTGGCGAATCGATTCATTCGGGTCCTCTTCAACACTTTGCTCCACAGCGGCAATTGTTTCTTCGGAGTGCATTGTTCGACGTCTCTGCGGATGCGTATTATCACTTATAGTAAACGTCGTGTGAAAACGATCCATGGTTAACCGAATTAATTGCTTTGATGGACGATTATGTCGACCATAAAATGGACGGAGCTTGCGTTAATCTTCGCGAACTGAATCATTATTTCGGAAAAAATTTTCACGATTTTCAAGCGTTGTTCATTTGTCAACCTTTTCATATTTGGTTTTCATTATGAAAACCAAACTGAACATAATTCGAAAAACCAACCTCTAAAAAAAACCCCTGTTGGAACCAGAGAAATCCTGACTCCCTAAGAACAACTGAATGAAAGACTTCCATCGTCCAATATCAACACAAATTGACCATAGGCTACCAGCCATACCAAAAAAATCCGTTGTTATGATAACTTTTGTTAGTAATCAGATTGGCGACAGAAGAGGAGTTACAATGTAAATCCAAAGCGGCGCATGAAGACTATCTATCCAAAAGAAGGGAAAAGAAGAGAACTCTGCGTAGAAAACAAAAAGAGAACACACAACACTCTGGCTCAGTAAAACCCTTCGCGACAAGAACAACATCATCCAATTGTACAAAAAAGCTAATCACCTGTCGTCTATTTCACCAAATTACAAGTACATATACAAATTTTTATTTGTTGCCTCTCCAATTAGAACAGTCCTTAGCTAACTGCCTCCAGTTGCGCACTCCAAGTTGGTTGAGGTCGGTTTCTACTTGTGCGCGGAACTTAAGGCGAGGTCTTCCTCTACTGCGTCCGACGTCTGGCTGGGAATCGAAGACTCTGCGAGCCGGAGTATTGGTGTACATTCGTTCTACATGTCCTAGCCATCTTAAACGTCCAATGCGGAGTTTTTTTTTAAAAGGGGCATGTCGCTGTACAGCTCATATAGTTCTTGATTAAATCTTCGTCTCCATAGCCCGTCAACGCAAACGGGAACGAAGATTTTTCGAAGAATTTTCCTCTCAAATCGACCAAGGATTTCTTCATCCGCTTTTGAGACGGTAAATGCTTCAGCGCCGTAGAGCAGGACTGGGATGATCAGGGTCTTATATTAGTAGTTCGAGTGAGGGCTTTACTACTGAATTGCCGAAGAAACAGCGGTTGGCAAGAGTAATTCTTCGTTTAATTTCTGACGAGATGTTGTTGTCAGAGCTAATAGGGGAGCCGAGATAGACAAAGTCCCGAACTACCTCAAAGTTATATCTGTCAATGGTGACGTTCTGTCCAGTACGTCAATGTTGTGTGTCCCTTCGTTTTGACAGCATGTACTTAGTGTTACCCTCATTTACATCACGTTGAATCCTACTAATAATGTCAATATCGTCCGCGTATGCTAGAAGTTGTACAGATTTTTGAAAAATTGTGCCTCTGGTGTTGGCTCGTGAGTTTTGCACAATCCTCTGAAGAAGTCACATGACAGCGCATCGCCTTGCCTAATTCCTTTTTAGGTATCGAATGTGTCAGTGAGGTCGTTTCCGACCCTGATGGAGCAGCGAGAATTCTCCATCGCCATCCTACAAAAACGGTCGAGTTTGGGCGGTTTACCAAAACTAGTCGTGGCTCTGTATAGTTCGTCTGTATAAATGCTGTCGTATGCGGCTTTGAAATCGATGAATAGGTGGTGGGTATCGATTTGGACTTCTTGGGTTTTTTCCAGGATCTGCCGAAGTGTGAAGATTTTATCGGTTGTGGACTTTCCTGGCCTAAAACCACACTTATAAGGGCCGATCAGGTTGTTGGTAAACGGTTTCAGGCGTTTATATATAACGGCAGATAGAATTTTGTAGGCGATGTTGTTGGCGCAGTTTAGAGGGTCTTTTTTCTTGTGGATCGGGCAAATGATGCTGAGGTTCCATTCTTTGGTCATACTTTCATCCGACCAGATTCGGCTTATGAGTTGGTGGATGTTACTTACCAAGTCATATCCGCCGGCTCTATAAAGCTCGGCGGAAAGGCCGTCATTTCCGGCAGCCTTGTTAAGCTTCAGTTTAGATACTGGTATCCTCATTTCACTCAGGTCGGGTGGCTGGCAGTTTTCGCTGTCGTTGCCAATATTGAATGGTTCGTTCTGCCTGACACCGGAATATTGTTCGTCATCGCCGTTTAACAGACTGCAGAAGTCTCATATCCTCAGAATCGACTGTCTGAGCAACGATATTTCCTAGTTCATCTCGATAGGATTCTGTTTGAGGCTCGTTTCCTTCGGTTTGACGTTTTACACTTTGGTAACACTTGCGAACATCGTTTCTGGAATTTCCAGTCTCTATATCCTCGATCGCCTGCTTTTCTTGCTCTTTTTTCTTCTTTCTGTAAAGCCGGTGCTCTCAACATCTTCTCTGCCTATAGGTATCGTCTTCACCTGCAACTTAGCCTTGTAGGCCTTCTTCTTGGCTGCGAGCATCTTTTGGCATTCCTCAGCAAACACATCAGTTGCGGCTGATCTAATGGCTTGTTGGCATCGTTGATATTGTTCTTCGATATTCGATTCTGGTGGTATGGTGTTAATCTAGCGGTTTAAGTTATACGCGTTGCGCGAAGGCCTTGGTAGTCTCTTGCGATTGCAGTCTTTCGACATTAAATTTTCTCACAGTGTTTCTTGTTTATTGTGCTGTGGTGGACATTCGCATTCGTACGTTGGCTGCTACATAATAATTGTCCGAGTCGATGTTAGCCCCTCGATCGCAATGTGGTAAATTCGGTTGACCGTTCGTTGATCTGTAGACCGCCATGTCCCCTTATGGATATCGAGGTGAGGAAACCGGGTGCTGGCTATAGTAGCATTTCGTTCCGTAGCGAAGTCAATTAGCCTACGTCCGTTGATTGTTACAATACGATCGCTAATGTCTTGGAAACATAATACTTCTTGCCTAGGTCTGGCACTTATAAAAAATCCGCATCCGAATAGTCGCTGTTTCTGTTCACTATAACACGGTCCGTAGTAGATGTCACATGTCATATTTCCTGGATGGCAGTAATGTCTGAACCCCTCCTGTTTAATGTTCTCATATTCCAGGTGCAGATACGAACGCCGTTGACCTTTTTTCGTTTAGCAGAGTCGATGCTATTGGTTGCTTCGTAACCGTTTATTTTTTCCATGGTTGTGTAGTTAACCCAAAGCACAACCCCTAACCTGGAGGGCCAGTTCCAATTTATTAGATACCCCTAGGACACGGGCCATCAGTAGTGGAGGGTTTGAGCGCTGCCGTTGGCCTTTCGGTTTATCCGCCACCATCTCTGTTCAAGCGGCCTGACTAACCTTGAAATTCCTAGACAACCTGTTTTCCGAATATTTCGAAGCAGCTTGTCTAGATTTGCCTGGGACAGCAGGCCGGGTATTCATTCCGTGCCATTCTGACCTGGCTGTTGATAGTATTGCTGTTTTTCATCGTGTTATCAACACTCGCGCTTATCGTTTAGCAAGTCAAATCCGGTTGGATGAGACCAGTACCCGATGGTTACCACTTGGAGGGCAAAAATAATCACTTGATGTGTAGTCAGAGTTACAACACTGAGCATTGCCAAGTTAAAGCCAATCAGAGTCTACCCTCGTTCTACAACACCCAACCATCCAGTTTAATTCGTGACAAGAAAAATGTTTTATTCGGCAAATTTTCTGATATCATTACACAGACTGATAAAGTTGGCGAGTGGCAAATGATTTTCAACAGCTTAAAATGTTATGGAATCCTAATAGATAAGGATTGGAAATACCTTAGAGATGTCGTGTGGTAAAAATTTACTGTGGTCAGTCAAAAACATTTGAATAAAGGGTGAATTTTTAAGATGCAATAAAAGGCTGAGAAGAAAAATTTTGTTTACTATTATTTTTAAGGCCAAAGTGGACCACAGTAAAAAAAAAGCAGGGCAGCTGGTGGCCCGCAGTCGAAATTGACGGATATAGAAAATTTCATAATCGGTAAGCAACGAAGATGATTCTTTCGAACAATCAAATCTGAGCACCAAGGACAACGAGAAGACGTAATTCAAGAAATTACATGCTTGATTTTTTAGTTCGATCATATTGTTATATTATGAACAATGCAGGTAAATACAAGCACCAAAACGCCGAAAAAGAAAGACACAACAACAATATGACGATGCCGATGTTATTGTCTCTCTTAGGAAAAGAAGGTTAGAGCTGGAGATTTATAATCTTCAGTTAGATGGTTTTAAGAAAAAGAAAGAAATGGGGTTACCACGCTTTCACAAAGCGTCATAAGACCAAATTTATAAATTTGGCATTATGACGCTAGGCTTTATGGCACGGCACCCGATGTCACATACACATCTTATCCAACGTATTTTGTGAATATATCTGTCGGCACGCGGCAGTCTGTTCCGTCCCACCCGATTGTCCATAGTCCAAATCCAACAAAAGTCCAACGTTTTAAAGTCGAGACGTTTTTACTTGACATCGACTATAAGGGCGTACATGACATCATGCACTATCTGGAACTCTTCGGGATTCAAAAAAATTGTTTTATCTGAGCTGAGAGAGAGAAGCACTATAATGCTATACAGCGTTAAGATTAGAAGCATTTTATTGAAACTTTTTTAAATGCGACCTTGATTTGGGCAAGGAGAGGCGCATGCTATGTCTTCAATCTCATGTTAGAGAGGACAGTACGTAGGTATGAACACCGAAAAGTTGGAGACGCTGTTGAAGCAAGAAATGTTGGCAATAAACAGTCGAAATGCCCTGATGTTGTAATTAACGAAGACAGTGCAAGGTATATGCTATCAATAATCAAAGTATTGACGACCCACAACTTGGACGAGCAACAACTTTGAGTTAGTTGAGGAGTATAGATACATATACTCTTTAACCTCGAAGTCAACATGAACCGCATGGATTAAACCTTTGTGCTTACCCGACGAAGATTGACACCGGAAACAGTAGGAGGGAAAGCGAAGCTGATGTTAGAGGATTGAAATGGAATAAAACGAAAACGATTTTCTTAAATTGAGATGAAATTTACTTTATTCGAAAGATAATCTTCTGGAATTATAAATTAAAGGCCTATGACGGCTGGCTCGCACGTAGTCTAATCTGGAGGGCCAATTTTCGATTACTTTTTCCAGCATTTATGGCCGTATACCGGCAATGACGCGGTGAATGTTGTCCTCCAAGTGGCCAATCGTTTCGGGCTAATCGGCTTAGACTACCGATTTCACAAAAAATAGTCAAGCGGCGTTAAGCCACACGATTTTGGAGGCCAATTTGCAGGACCAAAACGCGCTCACCGAACATTTCCTTTAACAAATCAATTGTGGTACGAGCTGTGTGACATGTTGATCCGTCTTGTTGAAACCACAGCTCGTACACGTTTGGACCATTCACCGAATCTACGCCTTTCTAGGTGATCCTGTGGCTTCAATTCTTCCACGAGTTGGATTTTGTAAGCACGCAAACAAAGATCTTTCCGCAAAACCTTCCATAAAGTGGATGGACGTGTATCCAATTCCTGTGCACATTGGCGGATCATCATTTAGAGTAAACGTGGTGCGAAAACGTTTCAAACTTAATCCAATTAATTGCTCTTATGGACGATTATGCTGACCGTAAAATGGACGTAGTGCGCGATACGTATTTCGAACAGAAGCATGCTGTTCAGACGTCAGCCTATTCATGTAGAAATGCCAAACCAAACTAAAAATAAATCACCTGACAGCTGACAAAATCCATCAAATGATGGATATTGGTGGAGCATTCTTGTAATCTTGGGTTGAGATCGGGTTAGAAATTTTAAAGGATAATCGCTGATTTAACGGCCGAGTTAGGGAGTATAGAGTGGGAAGCAGCTAAAAGTCACACAACATTGACTAATCATACCGAAGGTCGCAAATGGAAGTAAGAGTTATCTATGTCTTCCAGGGCTGCGCAATTTCTGAATACGCTGCCAACGTTCTCTAATTACGACTATGAAGGATATCACGTAATGAATAACAAATCGAACTACAACAGCGAACATCGCGTTTACCTTTAAAGATCTTTGCATAGACCCAGTCAAAAATACGGACTGGCCATATAAGATAACTTAGACATACTCTGCTGATTCTTTAATGTCAAATGGTCGATGAAGTAGATAGAAACTCATGGAGAATTTTTTACATTTTCAAGGTTTCCATCGAGTTTGGCACAGGTATTTACTAGCCAAATTGATAAAATATATAAATCATAGGTTATTTTAACACTGACAGCAGGTTCCCGCTCGAAATCTTGACAGAAAGGCATACCTCGGCGGAGCGGCATAAGTCGCTTTACGCTTGAATTACGTTGAGAAATATTGAAAATTTATAACCAAAGTCAGTGCTGTGTAGCCCAAACAGTGCATTATTGGAAGAGAAATTTTGGTCGAAATGATGCACTCATTCGTGAGACTGCAATGCTGGTGGATAACACTCAAAGTACCCTTCCAAGAGTACCTAGCCGAGAGTGTTTGACTCAATTCAAGAACATCAACTCGCCATCGGTCTCAACAGCTCAACATTTCACTAGCACTAGCCTTAGAGTAACTGTGAACAAATATCTCGGATTATTCGCTTAGTCTGCTTTTACACGTTGACTTTTGAGTCTAGACTCACATGAGTGCAATGGAGAAAGAAAATTCGAAAAGTTGAGAGGACAAATATTTTGCCCTGTGAGCCGTGGGTAAATTTTTCATCGAATCCTTTTTACCAAAGAGAACTTCTGAAAAAGTCTTGAATCAAGAGTCAACGTTTAAAAGCAGACTTACAAGGTACAGCTGACTCAGCAATTGAAGGCGCAAGACCATCCGCTTCGTTATAGCTTCGCAGTTTGGGCCTTAAAGCAGCTTGAATTAGAAAACGATTTTGGGCGAAAATTCATCTTTTCTGACGAGTCACATTTTAATCTTGGCGGCTATGTAAACAAACGAAATTGTCGCATCTGCTGCTCGCAAATCCCACACCTTATTGTCGAGAATCCGATGCGGGCCATAGAAAGTGTCAGTTTGGTGCGGATTGTAGAGTGCTGGACCATTTGTGTTCGAAAGTCACGCCAACGTTTTGCTCATCATGTTGCAACATTGGGCTTTCAGGGCCATGTTAAAAGATTTTTTTTATTGCAATGGAAAACATGAATTTAAACGACCTCTGGCATATGCGTTATGCCACACAGCCCTTGCCAATCGATCATTTGCGCACAAAATTGCCGAAACGTGTTATCAGCCATGTTTGCTGACTCAATTGGCCGCGTCGGAGCTGCAATTTGACCCCTTTAGATTTTTTTTGTGGGAAACCGTGAAGAACTGATGTTATGCCAACAAACCGGAAATTATTAAAGCACTTCAGGCAATATCATCCGAGCAATCCGTGAGCTACATCAGGAAACCATCAACAAGGTCTTGGAAAATTGGCGTAAAAGAATGCGCTTCTGCGAATCCAGCCAGCAGTCAATTGAACGATGTTGTGCTTCATAAATTAATGGAAATGTTTACTGTTACAAAAAAAAGCCATAATACATCGAAAAAATCAATTTTTGCTTACCTTTTGCTCACCACCCTGTGCGTCCACGAATGATGTGCGGCTAGATGGAAAACGTTCTTAAAGACAAATCTTTGCAAGTAATGCAAGGTCACGTTTCTTCAAATTGATTTTCTATAAATGCTGGTGTAGCTTAGACATATGGACTCATTTGGACGACCGGACGACACAGCTTAAGCTTAAGCACAGGGTGGCCATCTAACAACAACACAAACAATGCAATGAACAAGCAAACAAGGGAACGTACTTCCAGAAGATGTATTTCCACCAATATATAATCTACAACAATTCAAGAGTTGAATCAATAAACATCTGCCATCTTAAGGCGCGGCTACGTTCTCGTCTTTTGCGATAGAAAAAGACTTGCACAAGTAAGAACTGACACCAGCAATCTTGGTGAGTAAAAAAAGGAGCAAAAACCTAGCGACCGGAGCAACTTTCAAGGTTCACTTGGACTCTATCGAATATGAATCTTCATATCCATATGACAAGGCCAGCACTAGGCAACAACATTAATAAGGATGTAGTACGATCAGGCTTAAAATAACCAAGTAAAGATTACTTATACATATACCATCACAACCTGCACTAACCTCCTCCCCATGAAATACTCGCTTCATGGAATCCCTTATTGAATGACTGCTTACATCTATACACCCTCTTAATCCGACATGTAACATTGTTCTCTCATAAAAAAGAACCTCAACAATGTGTCGTCTTCTTTCCATCTCACAAAACACTGCTGACAGTTATCATCCGCCTGTCCAGACAACAAATGACAAAATCCCGAATGCAAATTACCTTCTCCTGCTGCAGATTCACAGAGAGAAAGAGAGCACAAGGGCCTGACAATGTCCCATGGCCATTGCCTTTAATGGGCTAATGTGGCAGGACATTTCCCTTGGAAATATGTCAGTGCCACAGTTCTTCCACTCCACAATATGTTCTACATACATGTTCGACAATATTTATTCTATGGAAGAAGCCTCAGCCTCCGTCACTCGGTACCTCAAGAACACATATAAAGTCGCGAATCATTATCAAATGAACAAATGAACAAAGCAAATCAACAAATAACCAAACAAAAGCAGAGACCAGCAGAAAAAACAACACAAACGCCGTAAAGAGGAAGAGCCCCCCAAAGAAGGAACGAAATGCGCCCCACCAGGTAGGATGCTGCAAGCAGCATCGCGCGCCGCGCCAGCCGCATCCTTGCCAATCGATAATCATCGACAAAGGCCGACAACAACAAAACAAGAATTTCCTATGTTTATGTCTTAATCAATCTACGTTTACGTCGATTCCATAGAAATTGGCATTTCGGGTGTATCCTCCGACCAACCAATGGGGTTCCCGAGTGCGGAGAGGACCTTTGGAGAGCGAGAGAACGCGCACTGTGCTTCCGCCGTGGCGGATGCCACTGCTGAAGCCTGCTTATAGATTTATTTTAATGCGGTTTTTTGTGCCCCGGATAAAATAAAGAAAAGTGGTCAATTGTAGGTGCACAACAACTGCCAAGCTGCACCACCAACGCGACGCTTGTTACGCTCCCGGCAGTGGTGTATTTATGCTTGGAATCTAGAGCGGTCTCTGTAAAAGTGTAGGCAACATAAACAGCGCGCCGAAACGCCAATGATGAAGATACATTGGCATTGGCCTTGGATTAGTCCAAACAAAGTAGCAAAGAAGGCTGGCGGGACAGCAAAGAGGCTTTTAACTATGGGTACTAGCAGGGCAAGTAGCTGTTATCTAATTCATCTTGATTTATTTTTTTGCACTGCAATTGTTGTGCAACTTTTTTTTATGACCGCCTTGCTGAATTTGGCATTGGACAAAAATGGGATGGTGGTGTGGGTTATATTGTATTGCGTGCAACTATAGAATCTGTTGCAAGAAGACTTCTTCGTCAATTTACTAATATTGATTACAACATCTTTTCTTTATTATAAAAGCCAAGAAAGAGGGCTTACGAAGTCGAAGCGTGTTGGATAAGAACAACATCCGCCAATTCTGAGAGAAATCCGCAATTTTAAGAGAAACACGCGGGAAATTTTATGAGTATTCTAGCAGCATTTGGGGGTTTAGCAAAATAAGGCTAGAGACAAAGAAGGAATGATCACCTGTAGGCTATAGATATTGAGGTTTCCTCAACTTGATATCCATAAGGTGACATGGCGGTCTCCAGAAAAACAAACGGTCAACGAAATTGATCACACAAGAGGCACGCATCCAGTATTTTTGGTGTCTGAATATTCCAAGAAGCTAACATCGACTCGGACCACCAGCTTGCAACAACGTAAGAAGGCGGATGTCCACCATGTCACAATAATCCAGAAATACTGTGAAAAGACTGCAACAGAATCCTGTCGGGATGAACAAGGAAATATAGTTGCAAAAACACAGTCGATGCTGAGGATATGGAAGAACCACATCTGCAGACTGTTAAACGGAGATGACGAACAACATTCAGCAGTCAGGCAGAATGAACCATTAAATATTTTCTACGACAGCGACAACTGCCCACCACACCACCTGAGTAAAGTGAGGATAGCAATATCTAAACTCAAGCTTATTAAGGCTGCCAGAAATGACGGCCTTCCCACTGAGCTTTGTCAAATCGCTGCAGATGACTTGATAAGTAACATTCACCAACTCATAAGCCAACTCTGATCCGATGAAAGTATGCCTGCAGAATGAAACCTCAGCATGGTTTTCCCGGTCCACAAAAATGGAGACTCTCTGAACCGCGCCAACTACAAAGGCGAAAAGCCTCCTCAACTTCACCTACAAGATCCTATCTGCCATAATATGTAAACTCCTGAAACCGTTTAACAACAACCTGATCGTCTCTTTTCAGTGTGGTTTTAGGCCAGGAAAGTCCACAACCGATAAAATTTTCACACTTCGGCATATCCTGGAAATAACCAAAGAAATCCAAATTGATAACCACCACCTATTCATCGATTTCAAAGACACATACGACAGCATTTATAGAGACGAACTCTACAGAGCCATGTCTAGTTTTGGTATACCGCCCAAACTCGTCCGTTTGTGTAGGATGACGATGGAGAATTCGGGCTGCTCCATCAGGGTCGGAAACGATCTCACCGACACATTCGATACCAAAAAAGGATTTAGGCAAGATGAAACGCTATCATGTGACTTCTTCAATTTGAATCTTGAGAGGATTGTGCAAAACTCATAAGCCAAGACCAAATGCACAACTTTCTAAAAATCGGTACAACTACTAGTATACGCCAACGATATTGGCATCATTGGTAGGATCCGACGTAATGTCATAGCGACGTTTGCTAGTATAGAGAAGAAAGCGGGAAAAATTGGTTTAACAGTAAATGAGGGCAAGACGGGGTATATGCTCTCAACACGAAAGGACACATAACATCGACGAATTGGACAGAACGTCACCATTGACAGATGTAACACTGAGGTAGTACGGGACTTTGTCTATCTCGGCTCCGCTATTGACTCTGACAAGAAATTAAACGAAGAATTACTCTTGCCAACCGCTGTTTCTTCGGGCTAAGAAGGCAATTCAGTAGTAAAGCCCTCACTCGAACTACTAAGGAGATGTTATATAAGACCCTGATCATCCCAGTGCTGCTCTACGGAGCTGAAGCATGGACCATCTCAAAAGCATATGAAGAAATCCTTGGTCGATTTGAGATGAAAATTCTTTGAAAAATCTTCGGTTCCGTTTGCGTTGACGAGGTATGGAGACGAAGATTCAATCAAGAACTATACGAGCTGTACAGCGACATGCTGTACAAAAAACTAGGCATTGGACTTTTAGGATGGCTAGGACATGTAGAACGAATGGACACCACCAATACTCCGGCTCGCAGTGTCTTTGAATCCCAGCCAGATGTCGAACGCAGTAGAGGAAGACCTCGCCTTAAGTGGCGCTCACAAGTAGAAATCGACCTCAGCCAACTTGGAGTGCGCAGCTGGAGGCAGTTAGCTATGGACCGGGCTAATTGAGAGGCTAATGGAGAGGCATATTGGTTGAGGCCCAGGTTCATTCCGGACTATAGCGCCACTTAAGTAAGTACGTAAGTAAGCTTAGCAAGGCTGCCAGAAATGACGGCCTTCCCACTGAGCTTTATAAAATCGGTGCAGATGACTACGTAAGTAAGTACTCTGGCCCTCCTTTCGTGATAATCTGACAAATCATCCGAGTAGTATCAATTGTAAAGAATAGCCTATCTTAACTTCGCCGTTCAGAGTCGGAATAAAACATACGCACACATGAAAGGTTGTGAGAAAGCTAGACCCTGGATACTAACGAGCCTGTTGCAGTTTTTAGAATACCAAGCATAGACGAATGGTCTTCAAGTACTGTCGGTTTAAAATGGAAATAGGAGTGGGCTCTGGGGTCTACACTGACAAAATCGGGTAAACCATATCGCTTCTGCTAGCAAACTCGTATTCCAAGAAGGGATCCTAGCCATACTCGAAGTTGCCGAAACGGCTAGAATATTGGACGTATAACAAAAAGACCTTCCACTTTTATAGCTGTGGGAGTGATAACAGATCGCAACCTGTTGGTAAGCACGCAAATCGAATCGGACTGGCTGACTCGCACCAGCTATTGAGAAAATGCGGCGACCCATAAGTCGAGAAGGAATTCCCACACATACTCTGTCGCTGTCCTGCGATCTACAATAGCCACAACAAACTCCTATGTAGCTTCGACTAGGACAACCTAACGGAGTTACCAACGAAACCTTTAGCGCAGATCGTGCATTTCTGCTGCAAATCGGAATGAAGCAAACATCTGTTTGAAGCGGATGAAACAACACAGATCACAAGTGAAGTATCACACTCACTATATTTTAAATATTCTATTCAGGTACATATGTCTCCAGTTAGGTGTTTATAGATCATGTATAAAATTGAAGAGTTGAGATGAAGAAGGGGGTAGGTGACATTTTTGGACATTTTTTAGTTTTTCTCCACCAATGAAATGCCAAATGAACTAACATTTCTGTATGATTGGCGTCTAAAATAAGTTAGGTTTTGATTCCTTATCAGATGTTTTTTTTTACCCTTCAAAAATTCTCTAACAAAGACTTTGAACTCTTATATCTCGAAACAGCGCAAACGTCACTAATCCCCATCTTCATCTCAACGCTTCCATTCAAAGAAGCGAGCTCATAAAGATACACTGTTTGTAAGTTTCTTAGTTTGTGATTTATTTTCAAATACAGAAGATTATTTCAGTTTTTTTTTCCGAATCTGTCGAATTATTGGGCCTACAGATAAGATGAATGCCTTTATCTCTCGTATGGTATATCTATGTCAGAAAAAAAAATATCTTTTCACATCTGTATTGTATCTTACCTCACAACGTTTATCTCTCCAGTATAATCTTTCAGAAGTGATGTAGAAATAATTATCAAAATGTAAACAAAATGTGAACAGTAATTTGGTGGCATGACCTATGATATTCCAAAAGGAGAAAATGAACGTTTCTTGATTGGCATCGGTTATGATTTAGAGGATAAAACATCACAAAACAACTTTAAATGCAACAATGTATCGATTACGATACATTGTTGCATTTAAAGTTAGACCTCTCCTTGTTCTTTGCGCTTCCAAACAGATCTTTCTGACGAATATCAGAATATCATAGCTTGACCTCTATCAACTGAAAACCTTCACCGCCATTCACTTATCATTGTCTAAGCAAACTGATTCAACACTCCTTCAACAAATATAGACATTCTGAAACTACCGTTAGCCAATATATATTTTAACATTTCACAAAAGCCTTCTTTTTCGTGGTGCACCCTCTCATAGAGTGCACATGGTCACCACTAACTGCTGGTACCCCAGGTATATCCATTTAAATTTTAAAATATCCCGACCATCTGCGGAGGATTGATCGCAACAAAAGGAGCCCAAGATTTGAAAATCAGATTTCGATTGGATACCCCTGCATCCCGTATAACTCGCACCCCGTGCGACCCTGCAACATCGCCGCAAATGCACAAAATTCCACTCGGCCCGATAATAGTGTGCTAATGAGATTCACTTCCTGGCCGAAAGGCGCGCCAAACACCAAAACAGAAGCCAGCACAAGCGCGAGCTCACTGAAGCGATCTGAACCGTTTTGCTTGCGAAATTGAGTGAAGGTTTTGTTTTCTGTTTCTTCGTTTTCGTCTCGTTTTTTTTTGTTGTTGTTTTTTTTTGGAACCTTTCCACACAATAGAATCGACGAAATCCATTTGCCTGGAGCAGCAGAAGCTACACCGAAGTTATCGATTGAATTATCAGCATTCATTAGCATTTCTCTAAAGGTTTCCCCACACCACCAGAGCTGGAGTGGCAAAAGAAAAACGGTTCCTGGACCTATTCCCTCGCTTAGTTGGGTTTCCCACTCTAAAAGAAAAATCCACATGCAACTGCTTTTGATTTGCGATTGTCCAAAGTTACCAACACCGAATGCAGAATAAGAAAACAAAAATAAAAAGTCCGGAAGAGCCACACGGGTTATCCCACCTGGCATCAGATAGTAGCACCGAGATACCGTTTTGGGTGAAAAGCTAATTGCCAGTGAATTGCTCTCCTTTTTCGAAAGGTTCACGTTTGGAAATGCTTTCATTAATTAACCCTGGCAGCAGCTTTTTCCGCCAGCCATCATCAGTCCAAATGGTCACCATCAAAAACCTAAAAAACAAAAATAAAGAGTGGTACCTCCAGCCCGCAATGGTACAAATATATACATAAATGCATGCCAAAACAAATAATGTGGGATTCTAAGCTGATCGTCATCTCTTGAAGGGGAAAAGGAAGCCTGTCTGCGACCGCTCGCGCACACACAGGCAGATGAAGGGCGCAAGAGTGGGCGGACGTCTATACCCAAGGAGAGCAAGAGACAGACCCCTGCCTGAAGAACCATTCACTGAAAATCCTGAATCACGGAAAATCGTGAATCCGCTCTCAGTGATAACACGTGTAGAGTGTCTTGCTGCACCGCGAAATGCTTTTAGAGGATATTTTACATACTTCGACAGGCCAACCACTAAATAAGTAGATTCTTATTTTTGCGGATTCGCGCGACGACAATAAATAGCTATCGCCTCTGGATGGAGGCACTCCAGCATACATATACACAGGAACCAGCAAGGCGATGACACAAGGAAACGAGTTGGAAGAGAAAATATACTCACAGGGTGAAGGAATAGGGGGTAGCTGGTAGCTCTATGGATCTATGGAACTCAATCGACCGCTTTAGAAGGAAGTTGATTGCGGTGAAGTGTTTGCGGCTTGCATACCGCTAATATCTCGGAAAATCAAAAATGGACAACCGGAGGATATTGACTTGACCGAAGATCCGATAATTCACGCAAAATGTGATTTTGATGGAAAATTCAGGTTTTAACATGAAAAATGTCTTTTACGTTATAGTCAACGATAATCATTTCAAAAGTTAGGGAACGACTACCCAGCGTTGTCATTTCTGATCAAATGTAGCTGCATACTAGGGGGAAGCGTTCATTAGATTTCTGATTACTTATTGTAAAGCACGATTAATGGTGGTTAATTTTATATATTTGAACCGCTCCGAATTGCCGCCCCTTCTTTTGATATCCTGATGTAAGTCATTTTTACCCGCTTAGAGATTTGGAAATCGAAAAAAATAGGAACATTTCCAATTTGTATAAAATCTCAACGTATTTCTTTATTTCAATTATTTTGCTTGTCTCAAACTTTAAAAGAACGTCTTCTCGCTACCCAGCAAACATTTGTATTCAAATCTCTCTCGCTCGTATTCTCTCTTTCACTCAGTCGTCGTGATTCTTGAGTGTATTGCCGTGATGTTATATTTGCGGCTTTGCTAGAAAGTTGTAGGTACCTACAAACAACAGTTGACAACATTTCGAATAGAAATTTTACCAAGTTTATTGAAATATCTAACTATACTTACTTTGGAGTTTCTTAGATTGGAAAAGATCCGGTAATTCAGATGACCTCTTGCTACGAAATTCCCTGTGAGCGAACTGTCAAACAAAAATCACTCACTCGAAGATTCGCAACTTATGGGGTTGGACTTCCGAAGTACGATGTTAAAATCGTGCTGGGAGATTTAAACGCAAAGTTAGGAAGAGAAGACATCTTTAGCAGAATTGTCGGAAAACAAAGCCTACACGGCAACACGTCTAGCAATGGACTTAGGCTAATTGACTTCGGTACGGAACCAGTACACGGTTTCTTCACCTCGATATCCATAAGTGGATATGGCGGTCTCCAGGTCAACGAACGGTCAACCAAATTGATCACAAGAGACACGCATCCAGCATTTTCGACGTCCGAATATTCCGAGGAACTAACAGCGACTCGGACCACTATCTTGTTGCAGCCAAGAATGCGAATATCCACCATGCCACAACAATCCAGAAATACTGTGAAAAAATTAAATGTCGACAGACTGAAATCGCAAGAGACCGCCAAGATCTTCGCGCAACGCGTATCCCTTAACCTCTTGATTAACACCATACCACCAGCATCGAATGTCGAAGAACAATGGCAACGATGTCAACAAGCCTTTAGATCTGCCGCAACTGATGTGCTAGGTTTCTCGCGCATACCAGCAAGAAACCCCTGGTTTGATGAGGAATGCCGACATATGCTCGCAGCCAAGAACGAGGTCTACAAGGCTAAGCTGCAGGTGAAGACGTAGCTGTCGTTGAGTTTTTCAGAATGAAGAGAAAACATATGAGAAGGCTACAACCCACTGTGTGGATCGTTTTGTACCCAATCCCATCCCATCCTTAAGACAAATATCCCCAAAATGACGGATTTATGGCGATGAAACATAGAAAATGTCATTGTCTTAACATATTGTTCAGACTGTTTATCAAAATCATTTATGGTTCGACAAAAAACACAGTTTGTCGCCTGGTTATGTTATGAGGTTGTGTATAGAAATGATTTTTGTATGAAAACTCCTCCAAAGAGTGGGCGCGGCTTAAAATAATATATGGAAGAAATGTTTATATTAACAGAACCAAGGATAAGGCAACAGCATTTTTTTCGAAATGTTAAATTTTTTTCCGAAAAACGTTTTTTACTAATAACGCCCCCAAAATATGGACGCGGCAAAGAAATTTGTATGAACAAAATATAGACATTACGACTGTCTAGATATGTTGTTCCGACACTTTTTCAGTATCTCTAACGGTTTGGCCTAAAACTTTGTTTTTTCGAAAAGGGGGCGTGGTAGTAGGCAGGTTTCAAAAATGTTTACACTTATTCTGCTGAGAGAAACAACAAGCACGTGTACCAAATTTCATCATTCTAGCTCAAATTTTAAGGCCCAAAAACTGGTGACCTATCGCTGCAAATTGTCGCCCCTAGTAATGTCAAACATATATCACTCACACGAAGATTCGCAACTTCATGTGGGTGGACTACGTGATGCTGGACTAGATCACCGTGGTGGGGTGGGTTCAAATTTGGAGCGCTTTTACTTCCGAGTTAACAATGAATTTTTCGACGCCACGTAATTTTCGGAAAATCTAATTAACCTGAAAATAGCCCGAACGATAAATTAAAAGAAACCAAAACAAGAAACTAAAACCGATGCAGTGAAATGAAATAAAAAAATGTTTTCCTTACGTTATAGAACGGGGGTGATGCGCCTAATAAGATTCATATTTGAACGATTTTCAGTTTGATACAAAGTGCATATAAAACAACTTAAAGGGGGACCACAAAGATGGCCACCAAATGAATTTTATCCCGAAATTTACTAAAAAAAAATATTTAAGAAAGGGATTGTTCCATCTTTTATTAGGATTTTATCGGCCACGGAACAACCAACGAATAATTTTGCACTTTTCGCACTTCGAATTTTTTCTTTTCCTTTTCTTCCGCACTTCTGTTCTTCCTGCTCTTTTTTCCTTGTCCTTACTGCCTTCCTAATACCTCCTCTCCTCTCCTCTTCTCTTATCTTTTTTTCTCAATAAAATAATTTTTTTTCCACAAAAATCGCCAAAGCTAAGTCGAAACATTATCTACCAAATTTTCTAACTCAAAAAAACAAAACGTACGTCTACCTGTCCCGCTAGATATCCAAGAAGTGGATTCGCTTTGTCCAGAATCGATCCCGATTTTGCATTCACACACACAAGTCCACTGCGACTTCTAACAAGTTCTGCCCTTTTGCTGGAAAGTGTGTTCGCTTTTACTATTTTCGAGATACCCGAGTTCACACTTGACTGGTCTTTTTGCGCGTTTTAACTCATTGATGTCATGTATTTCCCCAACGCGGGCTAACGCTGCCAGACACCTCACACTTGCTCCTTACAATTGGGTACTGTTTTTCCATAGGAAAACCCCGGGGTCAATCTTGGACAACTATTTTCTGTCAATCAAACATTTGCTATGTTTGATTGAGCGCGACCAATCCGAAAACCGAACTACCCGAACTATGGTGGAGTAGATTGAGTATCAGAAGAAGGACACTGCACTTTCTCAGAATCAGTGAGCTTAGAGGATGGAGCGAAAGATGAACTGTCAAAAAATCAACATTTCCGCGAACTATGTTGGTGGTTTCGCGTTCGGATTCTGGGGTCAGGATCCCTTTGGGTGCCATCTCCACGTTATTTTATGTTGGGCTATAGGCCTTTTGATTGGGTGTCTCTCGTGTTTGGACACGATTCGTCGTCATTTTCGACTTAAGACACATTGACAGTTGTCTTTGGACTGTCTTTAGACATGATGTCCATTTTTGTGTGTATAATATGTTGAGGTTACTTGTACATGGCATTCCGCTTAAATATCTCTGTTGCTCCTCCGTTGCTCCAGCATTGTGGGGAAAGAGATCGTCTTCTCCTTACCAACGGACCTAACTTTTATAGTCGTGGCTTTGTTGGTCGGGTATCTTTTGAGCCGTCTGCCTCACGCCTCTGCTGCCCCTCCGTTGCTCTTTAGTTGGGTGAAATAGGAGAACGTCTAGTATATGCCATCGAACTTTTTAGCGTTTGCGCCAATGATGCGGTGGCGCAAACCATTTGTTGAGATGTAGGCTCCAGGGATCGTCCTTCCCCACCCGTCAACATCGTATTGAGGTCGACGAGGGAACGTTCTCCCTCACCCATCGAACTTTTCATACCGCTGCTATCCGGTGCTGCCCATCGAGAGTCTCCCACTTCCTTGGGGCTTCGAAGACCGCGATTTCTCGTGGACTCCTTTCGCACGTTTAGTATTGCGTTGCTCTGTCGTGAGTCTTCCTAATCTCCCTAGGGCTACACCGAACAGAGTTGGGCAATCTACTTCATGAGTGGAGTCATCTGTCGCACTCGTTATATCTGTTTTAGGTTGCATCCTCAGGGTTTGAAGGTAGTGGACCAGTGTCTGATGGAACCACGGCTGCCCACCACTTCCTTCAAAAAGGAACGAAGGAATTTAAGGAGAATAAGAGAGTAAGCCTTGTTGCGGTAAAAAATTTCCATTTAACTCTTACTGTCTTCGCAGATGAAGTAAGAATTGTTCTGATTCTATTATTTACGGTGATTTTTCTATTTTATTTCTTGAATTCAAAAGAATGTCAAAATTGCTACTCTTAATTTAATCCTACTGTGAAACCAAAGAGTTTGGCCAAAGCATTTTTGCTTCTTTCAGGAATACACCAATATCCTTAGCAATCAGTGTTCACTTCCATAATGCCAGGGTTCTATGTAACCCTGATCATAAAGTTCTACTCACTATGCTCCCTATTCCCTCCATTAAAACTTCATGTTCACCTTCACCTGATCAATGACCCCCGAAAAATTCCTTATAAAGCGAGCACCACATTTACATTCAGTGACATGCAAATTGATACTTATATGGCTTCATTAAACCGATCTCTTCCCATGAAATCATCAGCGTCCCCACAGATTACTCCACTGCTGATGCTCTCATCCTTTCACCGCTGCAGGACGGGGACAATTGTACGTGTCATCGCATTGTCAGAATTAAATGAAATTCTTTGTTGTTCCTTCATTTGAATATAAGGAGCCCTCAGCCGAAAAGTCCATGCCATCACTCCCAAAAAAATAAAAAATAAAATCGAGATGACAAAAAAAAACTCGAAAAGGAACAGTACAATGTGCCATCAAAATCTCCAATTTACCTCTCAATCATTGGCCACCGTACTCTGGCCATCATCGACTCTGTGTCGGTCGCATGCTAAAAAGTTGCAGAAGTCCCCAAACGTAAGTCCATTCGGTGCATTCCAAGAAATGAATCGTTTCTCGGTTTTTTTGTTTTGGGAGATTTTATTCCGCTGCTCATTCAGAGGATGTGCAATCATCACAATCCTGCACACAATCCGTCTTCCTTGCATTTTTGTTTTCCTTCTTTTGTATCCTCCGCTGAAAAGGATTGTGCATCCTCGCTTGCTGGCGCGGATTGCGCCAATGTGAAATTCTGGAAATTGTTCATCGTTTTCGGCAGTAAATCCTCCACTCGCGCCCTCTATGTCAGTGCTGGACATGTGGCCCTGGCCACTTGTAAATTGTTGTGTGGTATTGAATTGCTACCAACTGCGCCGGGAATGGAATGGGAACCGCACACTCCTTCCTGTTGTTGTTGCTTCTTCTTCTTATTCTACTGCTGCAAGGCTCTGCGTCAACGTCGTCGTCGCGTCGCATCGTTGCAGAGCGGGCCGCTCAAAAAAATGTGGAAAATATGCAAATCCGCTGTTTTCTTTCTGAAAATTACCGTAAAATATTTGAATATCTTCGATGTTTGGTTTTTGTCCACTGGCACCGTTTTTGTTGCTGTTGTTGTTTGCTCTTTTGTGTTTACTTCTTGTGTCGGTTGGTAGGTAGGCTGATGGCTGTGGTGCCGATGGTGGCATTGTTTCTGGATTGCAGCGGCTGCTCACACAGCCAAATGCCATGTGAATTCCCCATGCAGTTAGTATGTCTGAGTTCCGTACCTCACCGTAAATCCAGCCGTCTACATTGACCGCACCGCACTGTTGATAGTTTGTTTGACAATCAACTATAAAATTTGCAGGGCATTGTTGGGAACCGGGAATACAGGCGATATCAAAAGTTATGTGCCCAAAATAATGCCCAAATCTCTGGATTCTCTTTATAACAGATCCAAACTTTCAAAGTCATTGAAGGAATTATACAGAAACAACTGGATGTGTGGAGGATATTCTGTCTTAGTCTAGCGTATAAGTATGTTGGAGTAACATAAATATATACACACTCCCCGCAATATATTAGTACCGGTCCTCTAGGTCAGGGTAGCTTTCTTAACATGTTAAACCCAAATATATTATACATTGACCCGGAGGTACTAAAAACTTTTTGTCATTTGTCAAAAATATAAAAAAATCGGCATGATCATCAGTTCCGACGCTGATTCATAAGGACATGCTGTCAGCTTTTTGGTGAAAGCCAATCTGCTTGAGGTGCATTTCGCAGCCATTTCCACTTTGCCAGATGCTGTATATAGGGAAAATTCGCATTCTTACTTCTACTGTTGCAAGAGTTTTGTTTGACCTTGTGCGTCGTTCAAAAATCCGCTGGCCCATTTGGTATATACCCCTTTGATCCAAGGAGGTGTTCTTCTATGCTAACCTTTTCTATCTATCCTACTTATCCGGACTTTTTCCGATTAGAAGGAAAACTGTATTCGTGTACCAAAAAAGGCGCGAATCTTCTTCTGTATCCAGATCCAGATGCCCGTCAATTGCATTTACATCCATTCTTTTCAAACCTAATTGAGGATAAATTGCCAGCTTATGAAATATTTCGAAAACTTCTCAATGTCCGGCATTATGGGTTCGCAGCAATAGGTTCACTGATGACTTGATGACATATCTCACTGAAAAGTGGGAGAAAGAAAAGTCAGAAACACCATTTTTTGAAAATGCATGCACTTGGAATCGATGAAGAACTTCTTCTATGGTTTAGATTTTTCATTTCAAGTTTTTTTTTTGACGGATTCAAGTCTGCATATCACCAAATATATACTGGTGTTCCCCAAGGCTCAGTTTTGTCTCCGGCTCTATTTCTTACTTTTATAAATGATCTCCTGTCTGTAACTATTAATCAAAATCATTCATCCATTCATTCATTTTAGGTCCACGGCCCTCATCTTCGGACGTGTTCTTTAAACCTCAAAATATGTTAAGTAATCAATCTTGACAAAATGTTGGATAAATCCAACAGAGTGGATTTCAGTGCTTTAACATGCCCAGTCACCTGAATTGGATGGCCTAAACCATAGACATAAAAATGTTTTTGATGTCCATGTTTGTGTGTATAATATGTTGAGAGTGTTTGTATATGGCCGTCCGCCTAAACACCTCCGTTGCTCCTCCGTTGCTCCAGCGTTGGGGAAGGAGATCGTGTTCTCTTTGCCATCGAACCTAACTTTTATAGTTGCGACTTTGTTGGAAGGGTCTCTTTGGCGCCGTCCGCCCATGCCTCTGCTGCTCCTCCGGTGCTCTCTCGTTGGGTGAAAAAGCATCTGAAAAGGCCAAAGTAGTATAAGAATGAGGAGTCCCTAAGGTTCATTGCTAGTCCCAGTTTTATGGAACATAATGTATGAAGGGGTAATGAGAATACCAAGGCTGAAGGGAGTACATTTAATTGCATATGCTGATAACATGGCAGTCACAAAAAATACAAAAATACAAAAATCAAAACCGTCACATTTTGTTCTCTAGAAAACCCCTATTTGTTTTTTTTTATGAGTTGATTTACAACCCGAATTTTGAGTCAAGTAATCAAACCTAAAATACCTGCGACCCTGTATATATAAAATTCGAAAAATTTGTGACGAACCGATTTTTTTGTCTTGATTTTTGTCCTTAAACTACTGTAAGGGTCTGACACCAAAAGAAGCCGGTTAAGCGCATCCTTGTTGCATGCCGCCATAGAGAATTTTCGTCAAAAGTGTCGCTATATTGGCGGAAATGTTTATTTTTCACATTCGTGGCTTCTTCGGACAACTGTCCGATTGGAAAAAAATGCTTGGAATATGACACTAGAAGAGTGAATTAAAATCGTATGCACTGTTGGAGAAAAAGGCTGTCATATATATAAGTTTTCATTTGCGAATTTTTGAAGATCCATCTCATAACCAGAGGATATCACTTCTAACTCTTTTTTATCAGCGATAAATCCACGATTGTAATGGAAAATGTTTCTACTTGCCTATTAAAAAATTTACGCAAGGTGTTGCCGTCACTGGTGTTGGAATACCCAACTTTTGGAATATCATCCAGGAAGCCCATTCTATCGTGGAACTCCTTTTGTGTTTGTCTCTTGGCCGTTTAAATTCTTCCTCGATCCCTTTTTCTGTAACGCGACCCTTATGCACTTCCGTTTTTAGTTTGTACGAAAGATGCAACAGTAATTCAAAAAACCTAATCCTGGCGTGTAACATTGATAGCCCGAATCTTGAAGTCTCTGGAATCTCCGGTTTTTTAGAAGCCAAGTCATTGAAGTATTCGTGCGTTACACACCTTTCCATCGACTATTGTTGGAAGTAGTACACGTCCTTATTTTCTTTTATAACATGTCCTTATTGGTCTGCACCATTTTGGTGATGAGGAGTGGAGGAGCGCGTCCTATATTATGGGTAACAATCTTGTTTAGCTTCTTACGCGTGGTATAGCAAGGATATAAATCTTTTTTTGCCTGATCTCAAACATCTCGTATAGACAAGCAGTTAAATTAGCTTCGGCGAATATCCTCAAAGCGTTTATAGGTGTGTCTTTCTTGGTTTTCAGGGCTTTATTGCCGATCGCAGCTGCTTTCCGGAACTTCATAGCCCTGCTTGGTATTCTTGCCACATTCTTCATCACTTTTGCTAATAAATATCTCCCGCCGCTCTTTGACTGGTCTGAGCCGCGTAGATGTGTTCATCAAGGGACACACTCTTTCGAAGTGTCACTTTTATTCAACGCTTTGTTCGGTCACTTCATTTCCCGCATTCTTAGCTTGGGCGACCTTTTTTGGAAGTATTCCAAAAGGTAGTGTGATATCTTCGCTAAACCACTCTTATCCAATCTATTGCAGAGTTGCCGTCGTTGTATATAAATTTACAACGATGGCAACTCTGCAATAGATTTAGATATTTCTCTTTGTAATACCAAAGAGTATAAAACTATATAGAGTGCGCATATCAAACAACGAGTATTTTCTATGTGGGGTACTGATATTGACACCCCTAGTGTTCACATTGCTACACCAGCATCAAACAACAGCCTTGCCGACGCATACGATCTACGAAATTTCCCCTTAAAACTTACCGCCAACGTCTGAAACGGCTACAAAATTTTTAGCTGTCCGAGCTTCAGCGCTTTAGAGCAGGAGTGGGATGATCAAGGTCTTATATAGGATCTCCTTGGTAGTTCGAGTGAGGGCTTTACTACTAAATTGCCCTTTTAGCCCAAAGAAACAGCTGTTAGAAAGAGTAATTCTTCGTTTAATTTCTGACGAGATGTTGTTGTGAGAGTTATAAGCATCAAAGTGAGAAATCTCGATCGTCATCCTACACAAACGGAAGAGTTTGGGCGGTATACAAAAACTAGACATGGCTCCGTATAGTTCGTCTCTATAAAAGCTGTCGTATACGGTTTTGAAATCGATGAATAGGTGGTGGGAAGCGATTTCGACTTCTTGGTTTTTTTTCCAAGATCCACACTGGTAAGGGCCGATCAGATTTTGGGTAAACGGTTTCGGGCGTTCACCTATTACGGCAGATAGGATCTTGTAAGTGATACTGAGGAGGCTTTTTGCCTCTTTAGTTGGCTCAGTTCAAAGGGCCTCCATTTTTGTGGATAGGGCAAACCATTCTGAGGTTCAATTCTTCAGACATGCTTTTATCCGATCAGATTTGGCTTTTGAGTTTGTGGATGTTACTTACGAAGTCATCTCCGCAGGATATATAAAGCTAAGCGGGGAGGGCGTCAATTTCGGCCGCCTTATTAAGCTTGAGTTAAGATATTGCTATCCTCACTTCAGTTAGGTCGGGTGGTTGGCAGGTCTCGTTGACATTGCCAATGTTAAATGGTTCGTTCTGCCTGACAGTGGAAGATCTTGGCGGTCTCATGTGATTGCAGTCTTTCCACATTAAATTTTTTCACAGTATTTCTGGATTGTTGTGGCGTGATGGATATCCGCATTCTTACTTTGGCTGCAACAAGGTAGTGGTCCGAGTCGATGTTAGCTCCTCGGAATGTTCAGACATTCAAAGTACTGTATGCGTACCTCTTGTGTATCACAATGTGATCAATTTGGTTGAACGTTCGTTTTTCTGGAGACCGCCATGTCCGCTTATGGATAGAAAGGTGAGGAAACCGTGTGTTGGCTATAGTGGCGAAGTCAATTAGCCTAAGTTCGTTATCAGACGTGTTGTCGTGTAGGTTTAGTTTTCCGAAAATACTGCTATAGATGTCTTCTCTTCCTACCTTTGAGTTAAAATCTCCCAGCACGATCTTAACATCGTACTTCGGTAGTCGTTCATAGGTTTTGTCAAGGAGCTCATAGAAGCAATCCATAGCTTTATCATATTTTTCCTCAGTTGGGGAGTGATCGCATTTAAGGCTTATGTTGGCGAATTTGGTCTTGATGCGGATTGTTACAATGCGTTCGCAAATATCTTGGAAACATAAGACTTCTTGCCAAAGTCTATTCGTTATAAGTGCCAGCACTAATAACAAATCCGCATCCGAATAGTTGCTGTTTCTGCTCACTATAAAACGGTCCGTAGTAGATGTAACAGTATTTCATCCTCATTTTGCTCGGCCCATGCCATCGTATTTCCTGGAGGGCAGTAATGTCAGCTTTGTAGCTGTTTAGGGCTTTCACTTGTTGTTGCCCCTCTCCTGTTTAATGTTCTCACATTCCAGGCGCAGATACGAATGTCGTTGTCCTTTTTGCGTTTAGCAGGGTCGTCAACAGTAAAATCAGTCCTTTCCGAGGCTATTGGGTGCATGGTAACCGTTAGTGGGTAGTTAACCCAAAGCACAACCACCAGCCTGGAGGGCCAGTTCCAATTTATTAGATTCCCCTAGGACACGGGGCTCGAGAGCTGCCGTTGGCATTTTGGTTCAGCCGCCACCATCATCTTTCTAACCCTTGAAATTCTACAAAAAAAAGACAACCTGTTGTCTTGTCAAAGCAACTTGTCCGGGTTCACCTGGGATAGCAGGCCGGGTATTCATGCCGTGCCGTAAAGCCCCAGCTTCGGCAGCATTCTTTTTCTACAAAAATCGCCAGCTTATCTGAGGCTACCTATGCGATAATATGAGACATAAGTCTCCTCCTCTGTGCCACGTAGGTTTATGTTATATGGCTTTCCATCTATGTGTCTATCTTTCTTCCTCTGTTGTATTAATGTCTTGCTCTGTCCCAGCTGATGGCCTCAGTCGCCAGTGCGATTATGCGTCTGTACTTCGGTGCAATCATGTGCGAATTACTGTGATGTCAGTATCAATTTTTCTAAGTAAAACTTCTAAACTAAATTAAAACTTAAATTCTAGAAATACCGTTTTTCTAAAAAGTGTGCCTGATACTGTTTACAGGCTCAGTGGCGCGATGGTTAGAGCGATGAACTGCCGCGCAGAAGGTTTGGGTTCTTATCCCAGCCGTAGCAACACCTAAATGATTTTTCACTGGCCCTCCTCTCGTGATGATCTGACAAATTATCCGAGTAGTATCAATTGTCAAGAAAAGCTTATCGCAAATTCGCCGTTCGGAGTCGGCATAAAACAGGAGGTGCCACCATCGTGCAAGAAGTACACACGCACACATGATTCGTTGTGAGAAAGCTCGGCCCTGGGTACTAGAGAGACTGTTGGGCTAAAAATTTGTATATTTTTTTGTGCGTGATAGTGGGCGGATTATGAAATTTGTTTACACTTGTTCTGTAGCCTCGAACGGACAGACAGATATAGCTTAACCGACTCAGCTAGCGATTCTCTGTCGATTCATATACTTAAATGTGTATCCACCTGAATTATTTCTCTATGGTTCAAACTATGTATCAAAACTAATATACCCCTATGGGATAGAGTATAAACACTATCGTGAAACATCATAAAGTTTCATTTATCTATACAACAAATTTGGAAGCTTAAGTTAATTATGTTGAATAAACGAGCTGGTTATTATGTTATTGAAGTTGGAGAATTCGTCTCTTAACTAAGCAATATATCATATAATTATCACACTTTTCTCCATCTTGCGATAGCATAAAGTTTATTGCAAAAGACTTGCCATTCTCATCTCAGACCTTTAGAGAACCAGTTTTCCAAACATGTACCTGGTCAAAAAAAAAAATACCGCATTTGACGTTTAAGATGGCTAGGACATATAAAACTAAGGACACCAATACTCCGACTCGCAGAGTCTTTGATTCCCAGCCAGACGTCGGACGCAGTATAGGAAGACCTTGCCTTAAATGGAGCGCAAAAGTAGAAACCGACCTCAACCAACTAGAAGTGCGCAACTGGATGCAGTTAGCTAAGGAACAGGCTAATTAGAGAGGCATGTAGGTCGAGGCCCAGTTTCATTCCGGACTGTTTAAAAGTATTTTTCTTCAGAACTGCCCTTTTGTTTATTCAGTTTAGTTTCTAAAGTGAGCGAAATATGGCGAAATGGAACTGCTGCTGGGATTTCCTGTAACAGCAAACAGCTCTGGAGACTAGAAAGCCGTAGCCTTCCCAACACCGTCAAGGCGATGTGCTTCGACACTACATCATCCAACACGGAAAGACTCAAAGAAGCATGCGTCGCATTGGAGCAAATGTTAGGAACAGAATTGTTATACCTAGTTTGCCGTCAACCACTGGACCTCATCCGGACATTTGCAAGCGATCCCTCACTGCGTGGCCCAAGATAGGCAAAGGGAAATACGAAACAAGTATCAATGACAATCGAAAACAATACAGCTAACTCCAGAAGTAATTGCAAATGTTACTGCTGAATTCGAGACCAAATTAACTGAGAGCCACCACAGAGATTACTACAAGGAGCAATTGCAGTTGGTTATCGTATTTGTTGGATCACTAGACGGCAATGTTGTGGGTTTTAGAACTCCAGGTGCCATTTATTACGCTAGGTGGATTCATTTTTCGTCGACAAATTAATTTAATAAAAGTACTGTGCATGCCATTTTGCTTTCCTAGTTAAAATTTATTGTAAAGCTTGCTTCAATGCTCCAAAAGCTCATCTTGCACCATAGCAAGATTGAGGTATTTATCATATTCTGTTAGATTTATAGTCGAATGTGACAATGACATTGCAGAAAAAGTTGTTATTGGCTAAAAAAAATGTCCAGTAGCACAGATGAAACATCAGAGCACACTAGGGTTTTAAATCCAAAACAAAATTAAAAGAGGTACTTGATGGAGGATTGGTAAATTTACTTCCCTAAGAAACGTTTACATTGACCGGTTTGACAGATTGAAAGACTTCCTTAGACAACATCCAAACACCTGGCCTCAAAATAATGACTTACAAGAAGGATTGACCATGTCAAAACATGAAAAGTAGGTGATGATATGGCTGCGGGTGGTGTTAAATAAATAACCGACCCTAAAAACCTTCTGACAAAAGATGAAGGTCAAAAGCAATATGTCCTGGAAATTGTTAGCAAATGCCGAGCATTATATACTGACTTTTCAGACCTTTAAAAAACCTGCTTGACAGTAAGTAACTATGTACGTAATAACAACGAAATCCAATGAACGCTGAAAACGCTGAAAATCTCGTAACTTTTGAAATAATTATCGTTGACAATAGTGTAGGTGACTTGGTCTACGTTGAGTTTTTATATTTTATATAAATCACATGGTAGGTTCCCAGAAAGTCTCCTTCAATACCGTCAGCGATAATAATTTTGAAATTAGATAATCAGCCCTAGCGAGGTATCCGTCGGAGCGGACAATTTTCTAAAACGCATACGTCGTCGGAGGTTAAAATTTCCTTCGAGGTATGTGTCATCGGAACAAAAACTACGTTACTACAATTCGTAAATAAATTCCGTGAATAATTTGTTTCGGAGCAAATCGGACAAAAATGCACTTAGCTGTCAAAAATTGCACGAAAAATGCACCTGAACGCTCTTCAATGCAATTCGCCGGGATGTGTTACAAAATGTTGGAGAAATATTCCGAAAAGCTTTTCGGTAAAATGCCTCGAAGCTAAAATCCTCCGAATCGAACAAAATTGGAGAATTTTCCGCTCCGAGGGATACCTCGCTAGGGCTGAATTATTTCAAAAGTTAGGGAATAAGTACCCAGGGTTGTTATTTCTGAAAAATATAGTTGCATCCCAGGGGGCAGCGTTCATTGGATCTTGCTGTTGAGCAACACGAGGAATGTCAGATTACTTACTGTGAAGCAGGGATAATGCTGGTTGATTTTTTTTTAAATCGAATAAAACACTCAAATTTGCATCAAATATTCAAAATTTTTATTGTAATCGATAAATAGGCCTTTGCCATTTACGTTAAAAAGACAACCTCCTGTAAATATTGTCCACTGCTCCGTTTCAAATCCATCCAGAAGGTCCAATTTTGCATCTCTTTTTCGAGCATTTCTGCCTGTATTCCACGAATTTCACGTGTTATCCAGTAAGGCTTCAATCGTATTCGACTTGTCCACATAGAAAAATGACTTTACATTCCCACAAGAAATAATCAAGAGGCGTAAAATCGAATGATCTTGTTGGCCAACTCACAGGGCCATTTCGAGAGATAAGCTGCACACCAAATTCATCCTTCAACATTTCCATTGTTTCACGAGCTATGTGGCATGTGGCACCGTCTTGATGAAACCACTTGATGTCAACCAATTTCAACTCAGCCAACTGGAGCAAAAAAAAAAGTCGCTCGATCATGGCTCGATATCGTTTGCCATTCTCGCATTACGCGATGATTATGATCGTCAAAATCTACCAATTACACCAGCAATCGGTAAAATTGTGTAGAAATTTGAAAAGAGTGAAAGCTTTACTGATGTCGTAAATCCTGTGCCTGTGTACGTCCAGGCAAAGTGACTTTTAGGAGTGCTCTATGGTTGGAAGGTGCCATTAGTCCATATTTCTTCAAAGATGCCAATGTGGACACGGTTAGAGTCAATTCGGACCAATATGGGCAACATGTGGTTCGGACAAGACAGGGCAACAGGCCACCGCCAATTATGGCTTGAAATTACGTTTCATGGTCGCGTGATTTCACGTTTTGGCGATGTCAATTGGCCACCGCGATCATGCGATTTGACACCGTTATATATTTTTTTCGTGGAGCTACACAAATGACTGTGCTTACGAGAATAACCATCGTTCTCTAAACGTAAATAAAACCAACATTAACAACAAAGTTATATCAGAGATACGTCAGAAGAATCGCATGCTGCTAAACTTCCCGAGGTGGCCATTTAAATGATGTTGTTTTCCAGACTTCCAAACTTTATAATGAAACTAGCAATGGCCAGACTTCGCCCGGGTGCAATTTCAATGACTTACTTACTTAAGTGGCGATACACTCCGGAATGAACCTGTGTTTCAACCAAAATACCTCTCCAATTAGCCCGGTCCTTAGCTAACTGCCTCCAGTTGTGCACTCCAAGTTCGTTGAGGTTGGTTTCGACTTGTGCGCGCCACTTAAGGCGAGGTCTTCCTCTACTGCGTCCGACGTCTGGCTGGGAATCGAAAACTCTGCAAGCCGGAGTAATGATGTCCATTCGCTTTACATGTCATAGCCATCCTATGCGCTGTATAGTTCTTGGTTGAACCTTCGTCTCCATAGCCCGTCAACTCAAACGGGACCGAAGAATTTTCAACGAATTTTCCTCTCGATTCGACCATGGATTTCTTTATCCGCTTTTGATACGGCCCATGCTTCAGGTATACTTTCATCCGACCAGATTTGGCTTATGAGTTGGTGGATTTTATTTGCCAAGTCATCTTCGCAGGCTCTATAAAGCTCAACGAGAAGGCCGTCATTTCCGGGAGTTTTGTTACGCTTGTGTTTAGATATTGCTATCCTCACCTCACTCAGATCGGGTGGTTGGCAGTTTCACTGTCGTTGCCAATTTTGAATGGATTGTTCAGTCTGACAGCGGGATGTTCTTCGTCAGCAACCGTCTGCAGAAGTGTTTCTTCCATATCTTCAGCATCGACTCTGTCTCGACTATGTATTTCCTTGTTCATCTCGACAGGAATCTATTCGATCCTTGTATCCTTGGCTTTGACGTTTTACACTTTGGTAAAAGTTGCGAACATCGTACCTGGAGTGGCACCTCTCTATATCCTCGATTGCGCGCTTTTCTTGGTCTTATTTCTTTTTTCTTCTGTTCTCATATGTCGGCATTCCTCAGGGGTTCCTTGCACTTCAGTTGCGGCAGATTTTATGGTTGGCATCGTTGCCATTGTTCTTCGACATTCGATACTGGTGGTATGGTGTTAATCAAGAGGTTAAGGGATACGCTTTGCGCGCAGGTCTGCTAAAGACGTCTTTTCTTCCTAACTTTGCGTTAAGATCTCCCAGTGCGATTTTAACAACGTACTTCGCTAATCGCTCATAGGTTTTGTCAAGGATCTCATAGAAGCAATCCTTAGCTATATCATCATTTTCCTCCGTTTGGGCGTGAGTGCATATACGGCTTATGTTGGCGAAGTTTGCCTTGATGCAGATTGTTACAATGCTTTTTGGAATGTCTTGCTAATGTCTTAGAAACATAAGACTTCTTGCCCAATTCTGGCACTTATAACAAATCCCGATCCGAATAGTCTCTGTTTCTGCTCACTATAACACGGTCCGTAGTAGATGTCGCAGGTTTTCATTCTCTTTTTGTCCGGCACCTCCTGTATGGCGGTAATGTCTGCTTTGTAACAGCTTAAAGCTTCCGCTAGTTGTTCTCCTCTCCTGTTAAATGTTCTCATATTTCAGGTGCAGAAACGAACGTCGTTGTCCACTTTTCATTTAGTAGGGTCGTCATCAATATAATCAGTCCTTTCCGAAGCTATTGGTTGCTTCGTAACATTAAGTTTTTTTTGCCATGGTTGGGTAGTTAACCCAAAGTACAACACCAAACCTGGAGGGCCGGTTCCAATTTATTAGATACACCTAGGGCACGGGGCCATCAGTATCTACGGGATTAAGCGCTGCCCTTGGCGGAAGAACCCGCCACCATCTCTATTCAAGGCGCCTGACTTACCCTCAAAATTCCTAGACAACCTGTCATCCGATATGTCGAAGCAGCTTGTTGGTTCGCCTGGGACAGCAGGCCGGGCATTCACTCCGTGCCACTCCGACCTGGCTGTCGATAGTGTTGCTGTTTTTCGTCGTGTTATCAACACTCGCGCTTGTCGCGTATCAAGTCAAATCCGGTTGGATGAGACCACTACCCGATGGTTACCACTCGGAGGTTAAAAATATGCACTTGATATATAGTGCTGGGAATTGCCAAGTTAAAGACAATCGGAGTATACCCTCGTTCTACATCACTCAACTACAATTTCAATGGCGAACGTTTTAATTTCTGCCACTTAGACCTCGAAGCCCAGCTCCTGTAAGTTTAAATCAGATCAAAACAGTGGAAACCATATCGGTTCAGCAGTTCTCGAGATTCATACACATTTTGCGACTTTATTTCATACTATTTTTATAAATTCAGACTGCCTTGCGCGAACATACACTGATGTGTGAAAATCGAACAGATCCATTTAGTTTTAATTTGTGGTACTGGATGCGCCCGCTGGAACGAATGACTGGAATAGTGGTATCTGTCAAACCCACTTCTCGAACCACCAAGAAACTGCAGGAATCTCCGAGAATATGCCATCTCTTCCTATATCAGTATGTGGAGTAGTATACGTAGAGGTAAATCGACAACCAGCGAGTTAGTCTAATTTGTGACCTGAACGTGATTTAAAGAGTGTTGAGGGAGTGAACTACCTGTGTAAATTTTGGAAAGTGATTATAGTGCGCGAATTTAATCGTTGGTATATGATATCAAATAAGTGATTGAATTGTTAAACGAAATTAATGGCAAAATCGTTTGTAAAAAATTTAATTCTATAAATAAGAGTGCGTTTAAATAAATTATTGTTGAACCTATGGCAGAAAAGTGTTTTATCATTCGAGGCCCGACTTCATTCTACACTGTGTATAGATATAGATAAATAGATAAAATGTTCATAGCAAATGTGTGCGTTTTATTAAGTATTACCTTCGGCAAATGAACAACCCCTTTATGTGTAGGTTTAACTGGTTAAAAACGTAGAAAAAATTTTTTTAGTATGTGAAAAAATTTCTAAAGTCGGCATAAATTGCGCCCGCCCCAGGCAGCTCCAACACACGTTACGCCAGATTAGATATCTATGTTAAATAATCAACTCATTTAGGTACTACCTCTGTACCGTCTGTTTGTATGTATTATATACCTGATGTTTTATATATCAAAATAAAACAATATCATAATTTTCCGCTCCTACGGATACCTCGATAGGGCTGATTAAGCGTGTTTTTTTATTAGTTACCGGTCTGGAATTATGGCTCCACAGTATCGAAAACGACCTCACCGACATATTCGATAAAAAAAAGGATTTAGGCAAGGTGATGCACTGTCATCTGACTTCTCCAATTTGATTCTTGAGAGGATTGTGCAAAACTCCTGAGACAACATCAGAGTCAAAAATCGGTGCAACTATTACCATACGCCGACGATATTGACATCGTTGGCTGGACTCAACGTGATGTCATAGCCACGTTTGCTAGTATAGAGAAGGAAGCGGCAAAAATGGGTTCAGCATTAAATGAGGGCAAGACGAAGTATATGCTGTCACGAAACACTGACGAATTGGCCAGAACGTCACCATTAACAGATATAACTTTGAGGTAGTACGGGACTTTGTCTATCTCGGCTCCGCTATTAACTGTGACAACAACATCTCGTCAGAAATTAAACGAAGAATTACCCTTGCCAACCGCTGTTTCTTCGGGCTAAGAAGGCCATTTATTGAACTCGAATTTCTGTAAAGACCCTATGCAAGACCCCGATCAGACCATTGCGGCTTTACGGTGCTTAAGTGTGAATCATATCAAAAGCGGACGAAGAAATCCTTAGTCGATTTGTGAGGAAAATTCGTCGAAAAATCTTCGGTCACGTTTGTGTTGGCGGGCTTTGCAAAAAAAAGATTCAACCAAGACCTATACGAGCTTTACAGCGGCATGCCCTGGTTCAAAAACTTCGCATTGGACGTTTAAGATGGCTAAGACATGTAGAATAAATCGACAACAATACTCCGGCTCGCAGAGTTTCCGATTCCCAGCCAGGAGTCGGATGCAGTAGAGGAAGATCTCGCCTTAAGTAGCGCGCACATGTAGAGACCTACCTCAACCAACTTGGGGTGCGCAACGCTATGGACCTTGCTAATTGGAGAGGCATGTTTGTTGAGGCCCAGGTTCTTTCTGGACTGTAGCGTCGCTTAATTAAGTAAGTAAGAGTTTGGGCTCCACATGTCAGCTTTTTAACCAAAAAGTTGGATTATTTCAAACATAGAGCGACGAGCAGCAAGGGTTAACGTCGTTTAGTCGAGCTCAAATTTACGCTATCTCATCGTTTTGCGGGGTCCCCCGTCTCTGAGATCTGGTCACCTTAGTGAGCACGCACCCACGACCTTGAGAAATGGAAAACTTTCAATAGAATGACCAGGGACACCGCGTCAAAGTATCAGTACCCTTTCGCAAACCTATGGGAGTTTGACGCCTCATCTGTGTGCCAACAACCCATAAAACCTACCTACATTTCATGGAATATAATAAAGTGCCATATAATAAGAAAACATACCTGAGAGAGTATGATAATTATGCTAAGTACACAAGCTGATTATTAAGTTAGAAGTTAAATAGGAAACATGTATCTTAACTAAGCCATATATCACTAAATTACATTCAATCAGACTTTTCCCCAACTTGCGATAACATAAAGTTCGTTGCGAAAGACTTTCACTTCTCATTCATTTGCCTTAAATTGACTTTGCAATTACATATGCGGTTCCATTATTTAGTCCCAAATTGCACATGCTGAACTAAAGACGCGTTTCTTGAACTCCGTAAAATATGTCGTGGATATTAATTATTTTCTTAGTGCTACTTCTCACCTTGAATTTGTATTTCGTTTATGATATTGTTTCGGCTATAACGACTGTAGATAAAGTCAAGCTAAGATTTTACTATGGGTGAGTTTTGAACGTTTGGACAAGTGTTCTCAAAATCTAAACCCTTACATCCGCAGGCCAACTCTAGACGATTATGAAGCCTACAATCTGGAAGATGCAGCCCAACTGCTTGAGCATCCAAATTTTGTCCACGACACAACTCACTTCTATAATCATGGATACAATGAAAATCAGGATTCCGTAAATGTTAATTTAACAGTTAGTTCCTATCTCAAACAAGGATCTGTAAATATCGTGCTCCTTGATTGGGCTGAGGCAGCAGACAAAAATTATATCACCACTATCTTTATAAATATACCATCGGTATCTAAGACCATCCTCTATAATATTTTGGATATTGGTTTCATACTTCTGCTTTTAAGATTGCTCCTGTGTTGGCCGATACGATCCTAAGCCTCTATAATGCCGGATTGTCTAGAGAAAGCTTAGTTGTAATTGGACATTCTTTAGGAGCTCAACTGATAGGACGAACTGGAAGAGAGGTTATGAGCAAGACCAATGGGGAGGTGACAATTTATCGGTGAGTAGATACAATCTTCGCAAAAAAATATTTTTGTCGAAATCCCCTTTTAGAATTGCAGCCTTAGATGCAGCTTTTCCCTTATATTGGAACATTTGGGGACTAACGGCAACAACTTCACTGAGCAAAAACGACGCGGAACATGTTCAAGCTATTCATACGTCCAGCTGGACTTATGGCCAACCGGGTTCAATTGGTCACATTGATTTCTTTCCAAATGGTGGAAAAATCTTCCAACCAGGATGCCCAATCGGAATTTACATCACACTGAGCAAAGAGGGTAAATAAGATCGATTATGATGTTGAAATTCGACTTTCTATATCACTTGTGTAGATTTGTGCAGCCATCATAGATCGGTGAAATTTTGGGCCGAGAGTCTTGAAGATAAAGAATGGCCAACGTTTTTGGGATACCCATCATCAAGCTATAAAGATTTTCTTTTGGCCGATATTGAAAGTTTAAGTAACCCCGTTGAGATGGGGTATAATTGTCCAATGGGGTAGGGATTTTTTTTTGTGGTGAGGCTAAGTGATTATTTTGACTGACAATATTTATGTTTGCAGGGCAACTGGAACGTATTACCTGAAAACGAATGTGGACTATCCTTATGCAATGGGAGCTTCAAATAAATAATTTTTTAATAAATCTCACATCGCAACAATGGAGTCGATCACAAATAAATATATTAAACAATTCTGTGTTATGCTATGAATTCAAAGAGGAAGCCTATGACGTGTTTGCTCGTTTTATATAGCGCTGATTATCTAACCAGTGATTAACTTTTGATGTTTGCGAGGGTATTCCACTTTCACGTTAGTTATTGATTAGCTAATCAGCGTTAATTAATACTGGGGTAAGTATTATCGAGTAGAAGCTTATATTGTAAATAAGAAAATACTACCAGTTGGTCCAGGGTCCACACGTGGTGTGTGCAAAAATTATTCAATTTGCTCAGATGTGCAAAAGAATTTGAATGAAACGGACCTTAATAGGTGCGAAAGTGATGCGTTGGTTCTGGACGGAATTTCTCAAGCTATTCCAAAGCTTTTCAGGGTTATGACAGGTCAAAAGTGAAGACTACATAAAACGGGTTGTAAAAGCGAGTACTGACGAATTAATCGTAAACAAATGAAAAGTGCTTACTTACTTACTTACTTAAGTCCGGAATGAACCTGGGCTCAACAGATGTGCATCTCCAATTAGCCCGATCCTTAGCTAACTTCCTCCAGTTGCGCACTCCAAGTTGGTTGAGGTCGGTTTCTACTTGTGGGCGCCACTTAAGGCGAGGTCTCCTCTACTGCATCCTACGTCTGGCTGGGAATCGAAGACTCTGCGAGCCGGAGTATTGGTGTCCAGCCGTTCTACGTCTCCTAGCCATCTTAAACGTAAAATGCGGAGTTTTTTAACCAGAGCATGTCGCTGTACAGCTCTTATAGTTCTTGGTTGAATCTTCGTCTCCTTAGCCTGTCAACTTTAACGAGACCAAAGATTTTTCGAAGAATTTTCCTCTCAAATCGACCAATTTTTTCTTCATCCGCTTTTGAGACGGTCCATGCTTCAGCGCCGTAGAGCAGGACTGGGATGATCAGGATCTTATATGGGATCTCCTCAGTAGTTCTTGTGAGTAGCTTTACTACTGAATTGTCATCTTATACTTCTTCTTCGTGTAATTTCTGACGAGATGTTGTTGTCAAGTTAATAGCGGAGCCGAGATAGACAAAGTCCCGTACTACCTCAGAGTTATATCTGTCAATGGTGACGTTTCTAATTCGTCAATGTCTTCTAAGTCTTACCTCTACTTACTGCTATACCAATTTTTGCCGCTTCCTTCTCTATACCAGCAAACGTGGCTATGAGGCAATGTTGAGGACTACCAATGATTTCAATATGGTTGGCGTATGCTAGTATTTGTACCGATTTTTGGAATATTGTGCCTCTCGTGATTTTTGCACAATCCTTCTAACATGATAGCGCATCGCCTTGCCTAAATCCATTTTTGGTATCGTACGTGTCGGTGGGGTCGTTTCCGACCCTGGTGGAGCAGCGAGAATTCTCCATCGTCATCCTACACAAACGGACGAGTTTGGGCGGTATATCAAAACTAGACATGACTCTGTATAGTTCGTCTCTATATATGCTGTCGTATGCGGCTTTGAAATCGATGAAAAGGTGGTATGTATCGGTTTGGACTTCTTGTGTTTTTTCCAGGATCTGCCGAAGTGTGAAGATTTGATCGGTTGTGGACTTTCCTAGCCCCAAACCACACTGATAAGGGCCGATCAGGTTGTTTGTAAACGGTTTCAGGGGTTCACCTATTACGGCAGATAGAATTTTGTAGGCGATGTTAAGGAGACTTATGCCTCTGTAGTTGGAGCAGCTTAGAGGGTCTTTTTTGTGGATCGGGCAAATGATGATGAGGTTCCATTCCTCAGGCATTTTTTCATCCGACCAGATTCGGCTTATGAGTTGGTGGATGTTACTTACCAAGTCATCTCCGCCGGCTTTATAAAGCTCGGCGGAAGGGCCGTCATTTTCGGCAGCCTTATTAAGCTTCAGTTTAGATATTGCTATCCTCACTTCACTCAGGTCGGGTGGCTGGCAGTTTTCGCTGTCGTGCATGGATCGTTCTGCCTGACAGCGGATTCTGTTTGAGGCTCGTTTCCTTCGGTTTGAAGTTTTACACTTTGGTAACACTTGCGAACTTCCAGTCTCTATATCCTCGATCGCATGCTTTTCTTGCTCTTTTTTCTTCTTTCTGTAAAGCCGGTGCTCTCCACATCTTTTCTGCCTATAGGTCTCGTCTTCACCCGCAATTTAGCCTTGTAGGGCTTCTTCTTGGCTGCGAACATCTATCGGCATTCCTCAGCAAACATATCAGGATACAAGGCTCGAACAGAATCCTGTCGAGATGAGCAAGGAAATATCGTAGTTGAGAAACAGTCGATGCTGAGGTTATGGAAGAACCACTTCTGCAGACTGTTAAACGGCAATGAAGAACAACATTCCGCTGTCAGGTAGAACGACCATTCAATATTTTCAACGAAAGCGAAAACTGCCAGCCACCCGAACTGAGTGAAGTGAGTTGATATCCTCACTTCATTCAGTTCGGGTGGCTGGCAGTTTTCGCTCTAAACTGAAGCTTAATAAGGCTGCCGGAAATGACGGCCATCCCGCCGAGCTTTATAAAGCCGGCGGAGAAGACTTGGTAAGTAACACCCACCAACTCATAAGACGAATCAGGTCGGAAGAAAGTATGCCTGAAGAATAGAACCTCAGCATCGTTTGCCCGATCCACAAAAAAGGAGACCCTCAATTGCGCCAACTACAGAGGCATGATCCTATCTGCCGTAATATGTGAACGCCTGAAACCGTTTACCAACAACCTGACCGGCCCTTATTAATGTGGTTTTAGGTTAGGAAAGTGCACAACCGATCAAATTTTCACACCTAGGTCTTGGAAAAAAAAAACTTAAGAAGTCCAAATTGATACCCACCACCTATTCATCGGTTTCAAAGCCGCATACGACAGCATTTATAGAGACGAACTATACAGAGTCATGTCTAGTTTTGGTATACCGCCGAAACTCGTCCGTTTGTGTATGTTGACGATGGAGAATTCTGGCTGCTGAATCAGGGTCGGAAACGATCTCACCGACACATTCGATACCAAAAAAACGATTTAGGCAGGGTGAAACGCTGTCATGTGACTTCTTCAATCTGATTCTTGAGAGGATTGTTCAAAACACACGAGCCAACTCCAGAGGCACAATTTTTCTATACAACTACTAGCATACGCCGACGATATTGACATTATTGGTAGGACCCAACGTGATGTCATAGCCACGTTTGCTGGTATAGAGAAGGAAGAGGCAAAAATGGGTTTAGCAGTAAATGAGGGCAAGCCGAAGTATATGCTGTCAACACGGAAGGACACACAACATCAACGAACTGAGCAGAACCTCACCATTGACAGATATAACTTTGAGGTAGCACGGGACTTTGTCTATCTCGGCTCCGCTATTAACTCTGACAACTACATCTCGTCAGAAATTAAACGAAGATTTACTCTTGCCAACCAGTCCAACTCATCCCAGTCCTGCTCTACGGCGCTGAAGCATGGACCGTCTCAAAAGCGTATGAAGAAATCCTTGGTCGATTTGCGCGGAAAATTCTTCGAAAAATCTTCGGTCCCGTTTGCGTTGACGGGCTATTGAGACGAAGATTCAACCAAGAACTATACGAGCTGTACAGCGACATGCCCCTGGTCAAAAAACTCCGCATTTGACGTTTAGGATGGCTAGGACATGTACAACGAATGGACACCAATATTCCGGCTCACAGAGTTTCCGATTCCCAGCCAAACGTCGGACGCATTTGAGGAAGACCTCGACTTAAGTGGCGCGCATAAGTAGGAACTGACCTCAACGAACTTGGAGTACGCAACTGGAGGCAGTTAGCTAAGGACCGGGCTAATTACAGAGGCATGTTGGTTGAGGCCCAGGTTCATTCCGGACTGAAGCGCCACTTAAGTAAGTAAGACTTCAATAAATAAGCTGCTACGGTAAGAGAAGTCAATATGAGTTTATCATACTTTTATTTATTTTATTGCTTGTGATACATTTTGGAATAAAGGATTTTTTTCTTTATTTGAAACCTAATCCAATGTGTCCGTGCCCATCGCAAACGGATACTCGCTATTCGTTTTGAGATAATGGTCCCCAGTAGGCCTGAAAAGAAATCGCATCAGATAAATGCTGAAAAAAGCAAAAAAGTCAAATACTCACCCTACTGGACAATTGAATCCCATTTCTACTGGTTCATTCTCTAAATTATTACGTCCCGCCAATAAAAAGCTCAAGTAGTTCGAGGAAGGATATGCCAAAAACTTCGAACCATCTATTTTTTCTACACTCTCGGACCAATATCTCCACGATTTTGAATGATTGCATTCTTAAAAGCGCACGATATGGAAATAACAAAACACTTATACCAGCCATAAATCTTGCTTACCTAGATATCCCCTAACAGTTCCAAGTTGACATCCCGGTTGAAAAACTGTTCCACCATTTGGAAAGAAATCAATGTGACCAATTGAATTCGGTTGGCCTACCGTCCAGCTGCTGGTGTGAATAGCTTGAACATGTTCCGCGTCATTTTTGTTCACTGCGGTTGTTGCCTGAAGTCGAAAAAGGTTAAGATAGAAGGGATATACTGCATCTAAGGCTGCAATCCTGAAAGTGGACTTTGTCAAAAATATTGTTTTCGAAGCTTGTGTTTACTAACCGATAGATTTTCACCTGCCCATTGGTTTTGCTCATAACCTGTCTTCCAGTCTGCCCTGCCAGGTGAGCTCCTATAGAATATCCCACTAAGATTAAGCTTTCTCTAGGCATCCCGGTATTATAGAGGCTAAGGATCGTATCGGCCAATACTGCAGCAAGCTATAAAGCATTAGGGTTAAAAGAATATCTAAATATAAAGGGTGTTTTTTTTTTTAGATGTTTAGAACTTCCAATTAAAATAAACCCCACGGTAATTGTCTTAAAGTCCAACAGTTTAGCTTTATGGGAAGGATAATAAATTGCCATTAATATTTAAATAGGTTTTGTTTATGTGGCCGCGGTGGCTGGTTCGAATAAAGCCATGTCTAGAAGTACAATTTTCAACCACTTTTTCCAGCATTCGGGGCCGTATGTCGGCAATAAAGCCACAAATGTTGGCTTCCAAGTCCGCTAACGTTTCTGGTTTATTGGCGTAGACGAACGACTTCACATATCCCCAAAGAAAATAATCCAATGGCGTCAAATACGTCATACGATCTTGGTGGCCAATTGACAGGTCCATTCCGCAAAATCATGCGCTCATCTAATGTTTCCTTCAATACATCAATTGTGACGTGTGCTGTGTGGCATGTAGCGCTGTCTTGTTGGACCCACATCTCATCCACATTCATGCCATCCAATTCGGGAACAAAATAGTCGGTTATCATGGCTCTATACCGATCTCCATTAACAGTTACTGACTCTCCAGCATCATTTCGGAAGAAGTATGGCCCATTGATTCCACCAGCCCATAGCGCATACCAAACAGTCAGTTTTTGTGGATGTAATGGCGTTTCAAGGGTCTCATGTTGATTCTCTTCACTCCGAATGCGGGAATTTTGCTTGTTCACGTAGCCATTCAACCAAAAATCAGCCTCATCATTGAACAAAATTTTGCGATGAAAATCTGCACTGAGATCAATCTCATTTTTCGGCCCATTCACCAAAATCTCGACGCATTGCATGGTCTCGCGGCTTAAATTCTTGCACAAGCTGGATCTTGTAAGGTCATAAGCCAAGATCTTTGCGTGAAATCTTCCATAAAGTTAATGGACAAAGCTCCAATTGCTGTGCACGGTGGCGAATCGATTCATTCGGGTCCTCTTCAACACTATGCTCCACAGCGGCAATTGTTTCTTCAGAGTGCATTGTTCGACGTCTCTGCGGATGCGTATTATCACTTATAGTAAACGTAGTGCGAAAACGATCCATGGTTAACCGAATTAATTGTTCTGATGGATGATTATGTCTTGCGGTTAACTTCGCGAACTGAACTTTGCTCATTTGTCAGCCTATTTACGATAAAATGGCAAACCAAGCTTAACATAAATTACATTAGAATTGCCCGTTTTGACAACAAAATATCAGTCCTATTTCTCTTTGAAAAACCAACCTCTAAAAAAAAACACCCGTTATAATGTATTACATACCGATGGAACATTTATGAAGACAGAGGTGAAAATATTTTTCTTGGTTGCCCAATCGAGAACGACAATATTCACAGATCCTCGTTTTAGATAAGCATTTACCACCACCTGATAGCTTTGGAGTGTCTGGTCTGAAGTCAATCCGGGTATAAATAAGTGTGTTGTATCGTGAACAAATTTTGGATGTTTCATCAGTAGGGCTGTTTCGTTAAGATTGAACATTTCATAATCGTCTAGACTTGGCCTATGGATGTAAGGGTTTAGTTTTTCAAAGCACTTGTCCAAACGTTAAAATATTTACCCATAGTGAAATCTCAGCTGACTACTACCTGGAGGCGCGATGTCAGAAATAAATGCGTAAACAAGATAACCTGCTAAGATCAAAACTAACACTAAGAATATAGCAAAGATCCTCGACATATTTTGCGGAGTTCAACAAACGCGTCTTAAGCTCAGCATGTGTTATTTGAGACTAAATATAACGGAACTACTTGCAAAGTTAATTTTTGGAAAATCGTTTCTCTCAAGATCTGAGATGAGAATGAAAAGTCTTTTGCAATAAACATTATGTTATCGCAAGTCCAACTTGGGTGCAAAGTGTGATTGAAGATAATTATATGATATATGGCTTAGTTAAGAGACAAACTCTCCAACTACTATATCATAATAACCAGCTTGTGTATTCAATCTAATTACCTTAACCTTCGAAATCTGTTATACAAATATTATGTTTCACGATAGTGTTTGTTTTTTTATGGTTGCGCATCTTACACCGTCTGAAAAGCACAGCCCACTCTCAGCGCAGAACGCCTTCTTGTACGGGGCTCATAATCATTGATTTGGCCCTTATGGTTGCCGGATACATTACGATGAATTGGTCCTCAATATTTGTCATTATCCTTGAAAATGCACTGCCTACACGAGCTGCTTTGTCGCACGCATTTTAAGGGGTTTCTTGTATGACGCTTGAGTGTTGTAGAATGAGGATAGACTCTGATTGGCCTTAACTTGGCAATGCCCAGTGGTTTTAACTCTGACTACACATCAAGTGATTATTTTTAACCTCTAAGTGGAAACCATCGGTTACTGGTCTCATCCATTTGACTTGCTAAGCGCTAAGCGCGATAAACAGCCAGGTCAGATTGCCACTGAATGCATACCCGGCCTGCTGTCCCAGGCCGGGTATTCATTCTGTGGAATATCCATAAGGGGGCATGGCGGTCTCCAGATCAACGAATGGTCAACCAAATTGATCACATTGCGATAGATAATGTGACTGCAATCGCAAGAGACTGTCAAGGTCTTAGCGCAACGCGTGTACCTTAACCCTTACATTAACACCATACCACCAGCATCGAATGCCGAAGAAAGCAACAAGGAACCCCTGGTTTGATGAGAAATGCCGACATATGCTCGCAGCCAAGAACGAGGCCTACATGGTTAAGCTGCAAAGAAGATGAGATCTGCCATTCAGCTCTATAGGCAGTGAAGAAGCGAAGAACACCGGCTTTTCAGAAGGAAGAAAAAAGAGCAAGGAAAGCGGACCATCGAGGGTATAGAGAGGTGCCACTCCAGGAACGATGTTCGCAAGTTTTACCAAAGTGTAAAATGTCGAAGCCAAGGATACAAGGCTCGAACAAGGAAACATCGTAGTTGAGATACAGTCTATGCTGAGGATATGGAAGAACCACTTCCGCTGACTGTTAAACGGCGATGACGAACAACATTCCGCTGTCAGGCAGAACGAGCCATCCAGTATTGGCAATAACAGCGAAAACTGCAAACCACCCGACCTGAATGAAGTGAGGATAGCAATATCTTAACTCAAGCTTAACAAAGCTGCCGGAAATGACTGCCCTCCCGCTGAGCTTTATAAAGCCGGCGGAGATGACTTGGTAAGTAACATCCACCAACAAATAATCAAAATCTGGTCGTATGAAAGTATGCCTGAAGAATGAAACCTGAGCATGGTTCGCCCGATCCAAAAAAACGGAGACTCTCTAAGCTACGCCAACTACATAGGCATTAGACTCCTCATCATCGCCTACAAGATCCTATCTACCGTAATATGTGAACGCTTGAAACCGTTTAACAACAACCTGATCGGCCCTGATCAGTGTGGTTTTAGGCCACAAAAGTCCACGACCTATCAAATTTTCACACTTCGTCAGATCCTGAAAAAAAACGCAAGAAGTCAAAATCGATACCCACCACCTAGTCTTCGATTTCAAGGCCGCTCACGACAGCATTTATAGAGACGAACTATACGGAGCCATGTCTAGTTTTGGTATACCGTCCAAACTTGCCCGTTTGTGTAGGATGACGATTGAGAATTCTCGCTGCTCCATCAGGGTCGGAGACGACCTCACCGACAAATTTGATAGCAAAAAAGAATCAAGGCAAGGCGATGCGCTGTCATGTGACTTCTTAAATTTGATGCTTGAGAGGGTTGTGCAAAACTCCCGATCCAACACTAAGGGCACAATTTTTCAATAATCTGTGCAACTACTAGCATACGCCGACGATATTGACATCGTTGCTAGGACTCCACGGGATGTCATAGCCACGTTTGCTAGTCTAAAGAAGGGAGCTGCAAAAATGGGTTTAGCAGTCAATGAGGACAAGACTTCGTATATGCTATCGCACAACATCGACGAATGGGACAGAACGTCACCATTGACAGATATAAGTTTCAGGTAGTAGGGGACTTTGTCTACCTCGGCTCCGCTATGAACTCTGACAACAACATCTCATCAGAAATTAAACGAAGAATTATTCTTGCCAACCGCTATTTCCTCGGGCTTAGAAGGCAATTCAGTAGTAAAGCCCTCACTCGATCTACAAAGGTGATCCTATGTAAGACCTTGATCTTGCCAGTCCTGCTCTACGACCTGTTCTTCCATCAGACATATTTGGTTAGTCTTATCAACGAACCTTCTTAAGGCTTCAAGACACGTTTAGGGAGTATAGATTCTGTAAATATTGAACTTAAGTGTCGTTTCAAATTATTTATCTGCATGCACCCAAATATTAAAAGCGTTCTGCCAAAACAACAAAATTAATCGTATGGTAGTGGGTTAGTTAGGGGTAACAACGATTCGTACTCTAAGGGGGGCAGCCCGGCAATTTCTGTTAGGAATTTTTTTGCCAATTATCAATGAATCATTCTTATGAAATAAAATAAAATGCCTAACATGAAAATATTACGTTTGAAAGCTTAAGCTAATTATCCTGTAAACACACATTAATTATTGAGTTTAACGTTTAATGCAGATCTTGTCTCTTAATTTACCTATATCATGATAATTATATCAAATTGCACTATTCCCTAACCTGCTTGGCATGTTTCGTAAAGTGTATTACAACAGACTTTACTTTCACATCCCGTAGACTGTATCCAATAGCTTTGTGAAAAAATTCACTGCAAGTGATCAACAAATCAGTGTTGACTTACATGTGCTGAACTCAAGACGCGTTCCATTAAAGTAATAAAATATGTCAAAGATATTTATTTTGTGTTTGGTTTATCTGTCTAGTGATCTGGTGTCTGCAACAACGAGTCCAGAGGAATCTCTGCTGAGATTCTACTACGGGTGAGAGTTTTTGACACGATTGAAGCTCAACCAACAACTGAAACCCCACTCATTTCTAGTCCAAGTCTAGAGGATTATGAGATCTACAAACTCACCGATGCCACACAGTTGTTGGAGCATCCAAACTTTGTCCACAATATAACTCATTTGTATATACACGGATATGTTGAAAATCAAGACTCTGAAAGTATTCATGTAGTGGTTGACGCTTATCTAAAACAAGGATGTGTAAATATTTTGGTTCTAGATTGGGCTAAGGCTGCAGCGGAAAATTATTTCACCGCTGTCTTCATAAATGTGCCATTGGTATCTATGCCTAATTTTCATATCTTCAGAACTTTTGCTTAAGAAAAATTCTACTTCGTAGCTTGCTGCAGTGGTGGGAGATATGATCCTAAGCCTTTATAATGCTGGCATACCTAGGAAAAGCTTCAGTGTAGTGGGACATTCCTTAGGAGCTCAATTGGCAGGACAAACTGGCAGAGAAGTAATGAGAAATACCAATGGTCAGGTAAAAATTTATCGGTTAGTTGGTGTAAGGTTTCTAAATCCCAATTTTTAACAAAATCCCCTTTTAGAATGGCAGTCTTAGATGCAGCGTTTCCCTTCTATTCCAACATTACAAGAATTCGGACAACAATCACAGTGAACAAAAACGATGCGGAGCATCTTCAAGCTATTCACACATCCAGCTGGACGTATGGCCAACCACATTCAATTGGTCACATTGATTTCTGGCCAAATGGTGGAAAACCCATCCAACCAGGATGTCCGATTGGATTTTATCCCCCATTGACTACTCAGGGTAAGTAAGATCAAGGATTATAAAGTCATACAGATGACGCCCTACATACAACAAAAATTGCTCTATGGCGGGTCGTACTGGTACAGCCCGCCATTTATTTGTATATCGCTTCTCATGTGTGCATATGCACACCGCTTGCCCGTTCCATGAAGATGGTACGAAAAAGTCTCGAATTTTTGTTCTGAGTGCGTCATCTGTATGGTTTTATAATCTTTGGAAAGATGGATAAGGCCGATATGGGCTCGAATATCTTCTGTGTAGATTTATGCAGCCATCACAGATCTTGGAGATTTTGGGCAGAGAGCGTAGAAGATCAAGATGGAGCGAAGTTTTTGGGATATCCTTTATCGAGCTATAAACAATTTGTTGTGGATGGGAGTGATAATTCAAACAACGAAGCCGTGGAGATGGGATATAATTGTCCAATTGAGTGGGTATTTTATACCATGCAATTATTTTTATTGACATTTCTTATAACTTCAGTCGAAGTGGGGACTATTACCTGAAAACGAATAAGGAATATCCATATGCAATGGGAGCAGCTACGACAGAGTAATTAGATAGATAGATACATAGACAGATGGATAGATATATATATTTCTTATAAAACAAAAAAAAAAAAAAATACATTTGATAAAACAATTCACGTTTATTATATAAGAAAGGTTTTGACGTTCATTATTAATAAAAACAAAAATAGTTTCGAATGCTACTTATGTTGGCGAAAAAAAAATATATATATAAATATATTGGGTGTGGTAACCCTTTGAAAAAATTCAATAAAACAAGATAAAAACAAAAATAGTTTCGAATGCTACTTATGTTGGCGAAAAAAAAAATATATAAATATATTGGGTGTGGTAACCCTTTGAAAAAATTCAATAAAACAAGAAAAAACTATAAATTTCATACTACAAGTAAATTAACAAATGCTGGTATAGATAAGCAAAAAGAAAAGAAAAATAGATTAAACCAAAACATCAGAAATGCTAGATTGTAACTCATCATAATAAAAATTTAAAAAAAGCTTACTTTTATACTTTTTAAGAACGTTCCAGTTAGTGTTATTGTTCTGACTGCCTGTGTAAGTAAATAAAATAACCGATGCGACAAAGTAGAACAAAAAACATATGAGAAGGCTACAATCAAGTGTGTGGATCATTTTGTACCCTATCCCATCCCATACCAATAACAAATTTCCCTAAAATGTGGGCTATTTGATGGTGGGGTGTTGTAGAACGATACTAGACTCTGATTGGCTTTAACTTGGCAATTCACATTGGTTGTAAAACTGACTACACATCGAATGCATATTTTGAAACTCTAAGTGGTAACCAACGGGTACTGGTCTCATCCAACCGGATTTGACTTGCTAAACGACAAGCGAGAGTGTTGATAACACGACGAAAAACAGCAACGCTATCAACAGCCAGGTCATCAGAATGGCACGGAATGAATCCTTGCCCTGCTGTCCCAGGCGAACCTAGACAAGCTGCTTCCACATATTCAGACAACAGGTTGTCTGGGAATTTCGAGGGTTAGTCAGGCTCCTTGAACAGAGATGGTGGCGGATGAGACGAAAGGCCAAAAGCAGTTCTCAATCCCGTAGTGGATACTGATGGCCCCGTGACCTGGGGGTATCCAATAAATTGGAACTGGCCCTCCAGGTTGGGGGTTTTGCTTTTTCGTTAACTACCCAACCATATGGAAAAAACTAACGGTTACGAAGCAACCAATAGCCTCATATACTCATTTCATATGAGGCAAAAAGGACAACGACGTTCGTATCTACACCTTGAATGTGAGAACATTTAACAGGAGAGGTGCAAGCGAACCACTAGCAGAAGCCCTAAACTGCTACAAAGCAGACATTACTGCCATCCATGAAATATGATGGGATGGGCCGGGCAAAAAGAGGATGAAAAGCTGTGACATCTACTATGGACCGTGTTATAGTGAGCAGAAACAGCGACTGTTCGGATTCGGATTTGTTACAAGTGCTCACGCCCCAACGGAGAAAAAAGATATGATAGCTGAGGGTTGCTTCTACTAGATCCTTGCCAAAACCTATGAGCGACTACGGAAGTACGGTGTTAAAATTGTGGTGAGAGATTTCAACGCAAAGGCAGGAAGAGAAGACATCTTTAGTAGTATTATCGGAAAACAAAGCCTACACGAAAACACGTCTGGTAACGGACTAAGGCTAATTGACTTCTCCACGGAACGAAATGCCACAATAGCCAGCACACGGTTTTCTCAGCTCGATATCATTTAGGGGACATGGCGGTCCAGATCAACGAACGGTCAACCAAATTGATCATATTGCGATAGAAAATAGGCACGCATCCAGTATTTTGGATGTCCGAACATCCCGAGGAGATAGCATCGACTCGGATATCCACCGCACAACAACAATCCAGAAACACGGTGAAAAAATTTGATGTCGAAAGACTGCAATCGCAAGAGACCGCCAACACCTTCGCGCAACGCGTATCCCTTAACCTCTCGATTAAGGGATAAAACCATGCCAATAGCATCATGTCGAAGAATACTGGCAACGATGCCAACAAGCCATTATTTCAGCCGCAACTGATGTTGTAGGTTTCTCGCGTACACCAGCAAGAAACCCCTGGTTTGATGAGGAATGGCGACAGATGCTCGCAGCCAAGAAAGAGGCCTACAAGGCCAGTATCCAAATCGATACCCACCACCTATTTATCGATTTCAAAGCCGCATACGACAGCATTTATAGAGATGAAGTATACAGAGCCATGTCTAGTTTTGGTATACCGCCCAAACTTGTCCGTTTGTGTAGGATTGCGATGGAGAATTCTCGCTGCTCCAACAGGGTTGGCAGGCAACGACTTCACTGACATATTCGATACCAAAAAAGGATTTAGGCAAGGCGATGCGCTGTCATGTGACTACTTCGATTTGATTCTTGAGAGGATTGTGCAAAACTCACGAGCCAACACCAGAGGCACAATTTTCCAAAAATCGGTGAAACTACTAGCATACGCCGACGATATTGACTTCATTGGTAGGATTCAAAGTGATGTAAATGAGGGCAACACTTAGTATATTCTGTCAACAAGAAAGGTCATACAACATCGACGAACTGGACCATTGACAGATATAACTTTGAGGACTTTGTCTTTATGCTTTATGGCAATGAAATATAGAATTTTAAAATTTGTCACAATATATTGTTCAGACAAAATCTTTTATAGTTCGACAAAATACCACGTTTTTCTCCAGCATATTGTATACAAATGGTTTTTGTAAAAAAACGCCTCCAAAAAGTAGGCGCAGGTTAAAATAATATATAGACGAAATTTTGATATTAAAATAGCCAATGATTTTGTATCTCGTGATGCAAAAGTTGGAGTGGAGAAAAACTGTGTATAGATGAAATATAGATAATAGGATTGTCTGAATATCTTCTTAACAAACTTTTTCAAAATTCTTTACCGTTTTTAAAAAAAAAATTTACACTTGTTCTGCTTCGTCGGATTGAAAGACTATATACCAAAATTCAAAACCCTTGCTCAAAATTTAAGGCCTAACAATCGGTGACACACAGTAGGACGGACAGACATACATTGCTTGATCGAGACGATCTATATACTTTGAGGTATATCTAGCAAAATCATTTCTCTATTTTACTCATTCAATGCCAAAACTTATATACTTTCATGGGATAGGGTACGCAGTGGTAAGGAAATATGGTACAGATAAAATGTTTGAAAGGTGTCCTCGAAGGGTATAATTGGAAAATGAACGGAAATTAAGATTGAAAAACTTCATGAAGAATATTTTTAGCAACCTATAACAATAAAAGTAACGAAAAGGGAGAATTTTCAGTGCACAGAACAAAGGGAAGCCTTCTAGATTTACGGCTAATTTTCTTGATGACAAATCAGTAGTGGTTATATTTTACTTCGATAACCACCCCCCAACAAGCAATACCATTTTAAAATTTGGAATGGAAAATGCGATAAAAGATTTGCATTAAGAGCTTGGTTGAGCAAACGTTACGCAAATAATAAAAATCCCACAGTGTGCACCGGAAATACTTTTTCAAAATTACGGCATGATTCGAAAATCTCATCCCAGAGTAAAGGGTAAGCCCCAAGTATTTAAATTCTTCTATACTCTCAATAAAAAAAGCATTTATCACTAGAGGCTAGATTAGAACAGAAGGAAGGAGAGGAGAAACCAGTCAAACAATGACAGGTGGAAAGTATAAATCGACGACACTCAGCTGCGTCAAAGTAAACATTTGTTTTAAAATTAAAAGTGGAAGATAAGCCAGAAGCTAAGATAATATATGTACCTTAGTTTTGAAACTAATAAAATAAATTTATGTTCAGCAAACCCGATTCTCAATAAATTAAGATCGCAATTTACCTCAGAAATTAGGTGTCCATTGGTGTCCGTTCGTTATACTTGTTATAGCCATCTTTAGCGTCCAATACGGATTTTTTTGACCAGGGGCATGTCGCTGTACAGCTTGTATAGCACTTGGTCTCCGTGGCCCACCAACGCAAACAGCACCGAAGATTTTTCGAAGAATTTCCCTCTCGAATGGATCAAGGATTTCTTCATTGGCTTTTTATATCGTCCATGCTTCAGCGACGTAGAGCAGGACTGGGATGTTCAGGATCTTAGATAGGATCTCCTTAGAAGTTCGAGTGAGGGCTTTACTACTGAATTGCCTTCTTAGCCCGAAGAAACAGCGGTTGACAAGAGAAATACTTCGTTTAACTTCTGACGAAATATTTTTGTCAGAGTTAAAAGCGGATCCAAGGTAGATAAAGTCCATCTACATCTGTCAATGGTGACGTTCTGTCAAATTTAACGATGTTGTGTGATAGCATATACTAAGTCTTATTCTTATTTACTGCTTTTACCTTCTCTATACTAGTAAACGTGGCTATGACACCACGTTGAGTCCGACCAATGATGACAATATTGTCGGCGTATGTTAGTAGGTTCACTGATTTTTGGAAAATTGTGCTTCTGGTGGTGGCTCTCAAGAATCAAATTGAAGAAGTCACATGACAGCTCATCGCCTAACCTTAATTGATTTTTGATATCGAATGTGTCGGTAAGGTCGTTCCAACATCCTCATCCTATACAGACGGACGAGTTTGAGCGTTATACCAAAACTAGATACGGCTATGTGTAGTTCGTCACTATAATTGCTGTCGTAAGTATCTTTGAAATCGATGAATATGTGGTGGGTATCGATTTGGACTTTTTAAGTCCATGATTTGAACTTTTTAAGTCCATGATCTGCCGAAACGTGAACATTTGATCGGTCGTTGACTTTTCTGGCCTAAAACCACACTGATAAGGACCGATCAGGTTGTTGAGAAACGGTTTCAGGCGTTCATATATTACGGCAGATATGATCTTGTGGGCGTTGTTAATGAGACTTATGCCTCTGTAGTTGGCGCAGTTCAGTTCTTCATTTTTGTTTACCGGACAAACGATGCTGATGTTTTATTTTTGATGCATACTTTCATCCGACTTACCAAGTCATGTCCGCCGGTTTTATGAAATTTAGTGGGAAGGCCGTCATTTCCGGCAGCCTTATTAAGCTTGAGTTTAGATTTTGCTATCGCCACTTCACTCGGGTCGGGTGGTTGGCAGTTTTCACTGTCGTTGCCAGAATTCAATGGTTCGTTCTGCTTGACAGCGGAATGTTGGTCGTCATCGCCGTTTAACAGCAGAAGTGGTTATTCCATATCATCAGCATCGACTATGTCTCAACTTAAATATTGCCTTCTTCATCTCGACAGGATTCTCATCGAGACTTGTGTCCTTGGCTTTGAGGTTTTAAACTTTGATAAAACTTGCGAACGTCGTTCCTGTCGTTCTCTATATCCTCGATTGTACGCTTTTCTTGCTCTTTTTTCTTCTTTGTTAATCGAGAGGTAAAGGGATACGCGTTCTGCGAAGGACTGGTGGTCTCTTGCCATTGCATAAAATATCTTAGAGTACTGAGTATTTGATGTGGCGTGGTAGATATCCGCATTATTGCATTGGATGCAATGAGGTAGTAGTCTGACTAAGTCTTAGATCCAAGTTATAGCTATCATTGAACAACTTCGTTGGAACTCAACACATGATGGAATTGTAATGTCACCCCCCATAGCTTCTTATAGGAATTATTGGAAAATTCCATTTCAGTTCGATGGAATGGCAATCATTACTTCGTAAAAAAGAATGTTGATCAGTGAAAAAAGGAGTCATTTTCTGCGAACGCTATAAATAGAAATTTAAGTATTTTTGGAAAATCATGTTCGAAAAATCTTAAGCTTTGTTTTGACACCAACTCGCCACTGTTTGAATTTCTAAAAAAGCCGCAAGTAGTAAAGGAAAATTTCCAATGAGGGTTTTCAATGATAGCTATAACTGGGCCCTTAGCCCCTCGGAATGTATGGACATTCAAAATACTCGATGCGTATCTTTTGTCTATCGCAATGTGATCAAATTCGTTGACCGTTTGTTGATCTGCAGACCGCCATGTTCCCTTATGGATATCGAGGTGAGTAAGCCGTGTGCTGGCTATAGTGGCATTTCATCCCGTAGCGAAGTATATAAGCCAAAGTCCGTTACCAGACGTGTTGTCGTGTATGTTGTGTTTTCCGACAATACTGCTTAAGATATCTTCTGTTCCTACCTTTACGTTTAAATCTCCCAACACGATATAAACATCGTACTTCGGTATTCACTTATAGGTTTTATCAAGGAGCTCGTAGGAGCAATCCTTAGCTATATCATAACTTTTTCCTCCGAGGGTGAGCGCATATAAAGTTTATGTTGGTGCATTTGGCCTTGATGCGGATTGTTCGAATGCGTTCATTAATGTCTTGGAAACATAAGACTTCTTGCCTAAGTCTGGCACTTATAACAAATCCGCATCCGAATAGTCGCTGGTTTTGCTCACTATGACACGGTCCATAGTAGATATCACAGTTTTTCATCCTCTCATTGCCCGGCCAATCCCATCATATTCCCTGGATAGCAGTAATGTCTGCTTTCTAGCAGTAAATGGCTTCCGCTACTTGTTCGCATGCACCTCTCCTGCTTAATATTCTCGTATTCTAGTTGCAGATACGAACGTCGTTGTCCTTTTTTCGTTTAGCAGGGTCGTCAACAATAAAATCCGTCCTTTACGAGACTGTTGGTAGCTCCGTAACAATGGTTTTTTTTAATGAGTGGGTAACGCAAAGCATAACCCCAACCAATTTATTAGATACCCCTAGGACACTGGGGTATCAGTATTCCATACGGGATTGAGCGCAGCCGTTGGCCTTTCGGTTCATCCGCCACCATCTCTGTCCAAGGGGCGTGACTTACCCTTGAAATTTCTCTAGACAACCTGTTGTCCGAATATGTCGAAGCAGCTTGTCTCGGTTCCCCTGGGACAGCAGGACAGCAGAATGAATAACCGTCATTCGGTGCCATTCTGACCTGGCTGTTTATAGTGTTGCTCGTTTAGCAAGTCAAATCCGTTTGGATGAGACCAGTACCACAACACCCGCGTAAAATAACACCCAACCAGTTTCAGCTGTTCCACCTGGTCCACCAAAATTCCAGCTTGTCCAGCTGATACTGCCTTCAAATTGCGGTCACATATTTTTGGAAAAATTATCCAAAAAAATGGGCGTGGGCGATATATAGTTTTATTCCCAAAATATCTTCACGAATGTTTTTTTAGAATTAACTTAAAATTGTACCGAAAACTGTTGTTTTTACGGAAAACGTCCTCAAAAAGTAGGCGTGGCAAAAACATTGTGTTGACGAAATGCATATAAATATTTAGAATGTCATCTTGGTCAGGCACTTTTTACAAATTTCTGACGGTTTAACCAAAAACAATTTTTTTTTTAAAGTGGGCGTGGCAGTTTGTGGATTATGGAAAAGTGAGGTCTATAACCTTCTTATTGCTTTTCTAAATAGTTAAAAGAAAAACCAAGTAAATTAGTTGAAAATTATGTAAGTTATACTGGTATGTAATGAATTTCATTTGATTTTTCACACACACATACGTTTTCCGATTTCAACAAAACTTTACAAAAACTATATATACACCAATTCCAACGATGTGTGAAAGTTTGGTTAAAATCGGCAAATGCATTAGGACTGAAATCGACGACAAACTAATACAATTTTAAAGCTCATTTTACTTAACTATTGTAGATTTAGTGAACAGAGGTCGACTTAATGGGTCTAATTAGTCCTGTTTTGTTGTTTTTAATCACCTTTACCTGCCTTCATATATGTTTATATATTTTCTTTTCCGGCCTGTAGTTTTTCAACCAATTTTTTAATTGGTGTAGCGAAAAGAGCTGGGTTGCTGCTATTTATTATATAAAAAATAACTCCGTCATCAAATTAGATAATCGAAATATTTATTTTAATTAAGTTGCTCATCATGGGGGGTTTTAGTTTCGCAGTAGAATTAAGATTATTAGATTAAGTCACACTATCCCTGATCATGCAGTATAAAACTGCACTGAAAAACATTTAGAACTGTAAGTATTCGAATCACTAGACTTTGGTTAGGGTTGTAGAGCTCTATGAAAAAAAAGTCATGTACTTCACATTTATTTTCTACTTTTTGTATCTATTCTGTGATTCAGCATTTAGCGTTACGAGTCCAGATGAATCCAAACTGATATTTTATTATGGGTGAGTTTGGTATAAGTGTGCAACCATAATCCAACAAAATCTCTCTTCTTCAGACCAAGTATTGAAAATTTCGAAATTTACAATCTAACTGATGCAGTTAGACTCCTCGAACATCCACAATTCATTCACAATACTACTCACCTCTATATGCATGGGTTTTTAGACAGTCAGGATTCTGAAAGCATTCATGTGGTAGTTGATGCTTATTTAAAGCGGGGTACAGTCAATATCTTGGCCATAGACTGGGCTAAGGCAGCGGGCGAATTTTATATTGTCGATTCCTATCAAAATGTGCCAATGGTGAGTCTTCCTTCGACAACATTGAATTTGGTTCCAAAATAATTCCACTGTTTTAGCTTGCGCCGGTGATTGCAGATATGATATTGAGCCTTTTCAATTCCGGCTTACCCAGGGAAAGCTTCAGCATAGTGGGACATTCTCTTGGCAGTCAACTAGCAGGACAGACTGGAAGAGAGGTCATCAATAAGACGAGTGGACAAGTGAAAATACATCGGTAAATTGATTTTTTTTTCTTTTTCCAAAATTTTACATTTTTTTGACAATTCCTTGTCCAGAATGGCAGTTCTGGATGCAGCTTTTCCTCTTTTTCTTAACATTTCTGGGTCTGAGAAAACAACTTCGGTGAACAAAAACGATGCCGAACATGTTCAAGCTATTCACACAGCTGGATGGATACTTGGTCAACCGAAGTCAATTGGGCACATTGATTTCTTTCCAAATGGTGGAACACCAATTCAAAGGGGATGTCCAACCGGAATAAGGATTCTCTTTGATTCGTCACGTAAGTATTCTTTACGACTATTGCATGTGTATGTGTTATGTTAATTTCGCATGCAGCATGCAGTCATAATAGATCGTGGAGATTTTGGGCCGAGAGTGTAGAAGATGAAGATGGTCCGAAGTTTTTGGGTTACCCTTCTTCAAGCTATTCCCGCTTCTTACTGGACGGTAAAAAAAATTTACAAAATGAACCAGTTGAGATGGGATTTAATTGTCCAACAGGGTGAGTTTTATTTTCTGAATATTTTGTTTTTAATTGGTGATATTCCTTTTTTTAGATCATCTGGAGACTATTACCTCAAAACGAATAGTGAGTATCCTTATGCAATGGGTACGGATACAATAAAATAGGTTACATGCTGTTCACCAATGCAGGTTATTATTAAATATATCCTTAGGAATGAAGGTGCATTATTTCAAGGTGTAAAAAAATTGGTGTTTTTGATTTCGTTTTAGCATTTGCGGTAAAAGTGTGTAGGCCAAGTGGCATTTCTTTTATGTTCAAGCGAGTAAAAGTGTGTAAGCCAGGAGATATTTCTTCTATGTTCAAGCGAGACTATGGAGTTCGCTATGGTTGAGTCTCCTAGCAAATTGGTATTCTATCTAGTAGGTACAATGATATTTTTTGCTGCACCTGAGTAAGAGTTGGACTCAAGTTTAAGATTGTGAATGCGATCGCACCAGCGACCGCTTAATGTCCTCCATGTGAGGTTTAACGGTAGCAAACACACTGACTCGTTCAGCCTTAGTCTGTATACGCTATACCCCAAATATGTGTATGAGGTCAGGGATCGATGTACGATGGATAGAGCTTTGTGGGGACATTAAACGGTTGCTGGTGCGATTACCCTTCACAGGATATGCTTGATAATAATATTTATTGAGGCCAGATCAGAAGGGGAGAAGGATTTCTTGCATCGGTCAAGGAAACCTTGATATTTTTCAAGGGGTTATGTGGTCGTACAACCCTGGAATAGACTTCTTTTTTGTTCCATTTATCGATATCCAGCCCTATCAAAGAATCAGCTTGGAACAATTTACGTGAATCAAAAATCGTTTCGGAACTAAATAATAATGCATGCAATAGATTTCGTTAGTTTCCGTAACAATTCTTAATCGGACTACCTCGGAAGAGATTCAACGCGTAGCTGTGCGATCACGTACGAGATATATCGTGTGAATATATTTATTTTGGATTTTGAAAACGAATTCAAGGCTTGAAATGCCTCAACGCAGGCGAAGTAATTCACGCTTCCTAGTGTTCAAAACCCAGGTCTGTTCGATTCGCTGATTACTACCGAAAAGTTGAAGGCCCTGAGAGAGAGTGAAGCAAACTGCGCCTTACACTGTTCATTGACAGCTAGTGACTAGGAATCTAAGCTGCTTTGCCTTTTTACCTTGGCAAATAGTTACATTTTTAGGAAGCGTTGACAATATGCTAAAAAGGCCAAAAGGTACAAATTGAAGGTACTTCCTTACTTAAGTGGCGCTACATTCCGGATACACCTTTCGTGTTGATACACCTTTCGTGTTGACAGCATCTACCTACTTAGTCTTACCCTCAATTACTGCTTAAAACATTTTTGCTTTTCCTTCCCTATGCTAGCAAACGTGGCTTGGCAGGACTCAACGTGATGTCAAACGTAGTCCTGCCAAGTCCTGCCAAAAAAAAAAAAATATACAAATTTTTGGCGCAACAGGCTCGTTAGTACCCAGGGCCGAGCTTTCTCACAACCATTCGTGTGTGCGTGTGTACTTCTTGCACGATGGCGGGACCTCCTGTTTTATGCCGACTCCGAACGACGAATTTAAAATAAGCTTTTCTTGACAATTGATACTACTCGGATGACATGTCAGATCAACACGAGAGGAGGGCCAGTGAAAAATCATTTTAGGTGTTGCTACGGCTGGGAATCGAACCCAGACCTTCTGCGCGGCAGTTCATCGCGCCACTGAGCCAAGTCCTGCCAATGATGTCAATATCGTCGGCGTATGCTTATTTGCATCTATTTTGGCCTCTGGTATTGGCTTGGGAGTTTTGCACAATCCTTTCAAGAATCAAGTTAAAGAAGTCACATGCCGCGCATCGCCTTGCCTAAATCCGTTTTTGGTATCAAATATGTCGCTGAGGTCCTTTCCGACACTGACGGAGCAGCGAGAGTTCTCCATCGTCATCTATCACACATGGACTAGTTTGGGCGGTATACCAAAACTAGACATGGTTCTGTATATTTCTTATCTGTAAATGCTATCGTACGCTGAATAGATGGTGGGTATCGCTTCTTCTTCTTGAATTTTTTCCAAGATCTGCCGAAGTGTGAAAATTTGATCGGTTGTGGTCATTCCTGGCTTAAAATCACACTGATAAGGCCGATCAGGTTGTTGTTAAACGGATTCAGGCGTTCACATATTACGGCAAACGGGATCTTGTAGGCGATGTTGAGGAGACTCATGCTCCGTAGTTGGCGCAGTTCAGAGCGTCCTCCATTTTTGTGGATCAAGAAAACGATGCGGAGGTTCCATTCTTCAGGTATACTGACATCAAATCAGATTTCGCTTATGAGTTGATGGTTGGTACATACCAAGTCATCTCCGCAGGCTTTATAGAACTCAGCGGGAATGACATCATTTTCTGCAGCCTTATTAAGCTTCAGTTTGGAGATTGCTAGCTTCACCTCATTCATGTCGGGTGGTTGGCAGGTTTCGCTGTCGTTGCCAATATTGAATGGTTCGTTCTGCCTGACAGCGGAATGTTGTACGTAATCGAAGTTTAACAGTCTGCAGAAGTGGGTCTTCCATATCCTCCAAATCGACTGTGTCTCAACTACGAAATAAGCTTGCTCATCTCGACAGGATTCTGTTCGACCCTTGTATCCTTGGCTTTGACGTTTTACACTTTGGTGAAACTTGCGAATATCGTTCCTGGAGTGGCACGTCTCTTTATCCTCAATCACATGCTTTTCTTGCTCGTGTTTCCTCTTTCTGAAAAGCCGGCGTTCTTCCCTTCTTCTCTGCCTATAGAGCTCACTGCAGCTCTCGTCTTCACCTGCAGCTTAGCCTTGTAGGCCTCGTTCTTGGCTGCGAGCATCTGTCAGCATTCCACATCAAACCATAGGGGTTTTTGCTGGTGGGCGCGAGAAACCTAGCACATCAGTTGCGACTTATTTAATGGCGTGTTGGCATCGTTGCCACTGTTCTTCAACATTCCATGCTGGTGGTAAGGTGTTAATTGAGATGTTAAGGGATACGCGTTGTGCGAAGATCTTTGCGGTCTCTTGGGATTTTAGTCTGTCCACATTAAATTTTTTCACTGTATTTCTAGATTGTTGTGGCGTGGCGTACATCCGCATTCTAACCTAGGCTGCAACAAGGTAGTGTTCGAGTCGATGTTAGATCCTCGTAATCGTCGGACATCCAAAATACTGGATGCGTGTCTCTGGTCTATCCCAATGTGATTAATTTGGTTGACCGTTCGTTGATCTGGAGACCGCCATGTTCCCTTATGGATATCGAGGCGAGGAAACCGTGTGCTGGCTTTAGTGGCATTCCGTTTCGTAGCGAAGTCAATTAGCCTAAGTCCGTTACCAGACCTGTTGTCGTGTATGCTAGGTTTTGTCAAGGAGCTCATAGAACCAATCCTTAGCTATATATCATCTTTTTCCTCGCTTGGGGCGTGAATGCATATAAGGCTTATGTTGGCGAAATTGCGGATTGTTACAATGCGTTCGGTAATGGCTTGGAAACATTAGACTTCTTGCCTAAGTCTGGCTTTTTTAACAAATCCGCATTCCAAAAGTCGCTGTTTCTGTCCACCATAGCACTGTTTGAAGTAGATGCCGCAGTTTTTCATCCCCTACTTGCCCGTCCCATGCCATCGTACTCCCTGGATAGCAGTAATGTCTGCTTTTTAGCAGTTAAGGGCTTCCGGTTGTTGTGCGCTTGCACCTCTCCTGTTTAATGTTCTCACATTCCAGTTGCAGATACTAACTTCGTGGTCCTTTTTTCGTTTATCAGTTCGTTAATAATAAAGTCAGTCCTTTACGAGACTATTGGTTGCTTCGTAACAAGTGGATTTTTTTCCATGGGTGGTTAGTTAACACAAAGCACAAAACCCTAATTTTAAAGACAGTTCCAATTTATTTGATATCCCTAGGACCCGGGGATGGATACCCCGGTATCCACTACGGGATTGAGCACCGTGTTGGCTTTTCAGTTCATCCGCCACCATCTCTCTTCGAGGTGCCTGACTTACCCTTAAAATTCCTAGACAACCTGTTGTCCGAATATGTCGAATCAGCTTGTCTAGGTTTGTCTGGGATAACAGGCCGGGTATTAATTCCGTGTTGTTCTGACCTGGTTGTTTTTAGTGTTGCTGTTTTCCGTCTTGTTATCAACACTCGCATTTATCGTTTCGCAAGTCAAATCCATTTGGATTTGACCAGTACACGACGGTACGATTGATGAGTATTATGAGTTACAACCGTTGGGCATTGCCAAGTTAAAGTCAATCAGAATCTACCCTCGTTCTACAACACCCAACCACCCAAAATTTAAAGTCTAATAACAAATAGGTCTAAGCCTATTTGGGATAAACACGGAGCAGGAACAGTCAGGTTATGTATTTGAATTAATATTCCCACTACTTAAGCCAAAGTTTATTCTAGTGCCCAACCTTTTCTAATTAGCTTGGGCACTAGAATCGACTTTGGCATCATTTGCTGTACGACAATTTGTCGCATTAATTACCGAATGATAACCTAACACTCGATCTATATGGAGGTTCTCAGACAACACTCACCTACGATAACCAACAAACGGAGTGCTGTCCTGCAAGATTTCCAGGACCATTTCATCATTTGTTAACTTTATGAAATTTAAAATGATTGCTTTCCATCCGAAAATGGCATTCAAAGAAGACCACAGGATACGATAAACAAATACTGAAGTGGTTTTAATACTTTTCACCAACACTGTACTCAATTTTATTGCTGGCAATACTCTGCCTCTGCGTTTAATGTTGTTTGTCACCAAGCTACCAGATCTCGTATTTATTTGCTTGAAAAAAGAGAAAAGACACGCACTTGGCAGCTACCCATACACAATCGGATGGATAAGCTGAAAACTTGGGATATCCGCCATCGGATGCGTTGACGAAGGTTGCCGGCTGCTAGTTGGCGGCACGGTCGACTGCTGCAGGAATGTTTTATGGTTGTTTTAATGTTTTGTGCCATGTTCGTCGTTTCCGCAAGCTTTCCAAACGAACGTTTAATTAGTCTTTGGCCTGTAGTTGTCAAGCGTAAAAATCTTCAACTCAAATTGATTTTTTTTGGTGCTGTCTAAGCTGATGCTGATGTTTTAAGACCTGCCGCCGCCGACGACGACGACAACGCGTTGTCGCCAGTTCAGTGCCTTTGGGGCGGATGATGGTGTGATCATCCAATAAGCCAAGCTTACCGAAATGATAGGGTGATGGCTGAAGTATGCTTCATTGCGGTAATCCACCGATGAACAATTTCGGAAATTTGTTGACTTTTCTCAGGATCATCGGGCTGGGATCAAGGTATTTATCTGCAGAAGCAGTTAGCACAGACAGCAGGCGTTTTAGTGCAAAGGTCGCAAATAATTGCCGATCGTTCGGGAAGGGTATAGTATTGGCTGATGGGTAATTTGGTGGTTGGGTGATTATCTCGTTGGGAACAGTATCTGCTGGCGGTAATTTGTCATGCGAAGTATGTGCGCACCACAGTGAAAGGGTATTGTTTGCGGTTTTGTATAGAACGAATGGTGGACGGTTTGATGGAATCCGGGGAAACACTGAAGTTAACTGTTCTTTATTAGGTTTTACATTGGCCGCATACAATGTGAACGTAATGGGAAATGTGTTAGGTGGTTGCTGAATCTCCGAGTTAATTGGTCAAAATGTTGCCATAAAAGGAGAAGAAGAAGTCAATTGAAATGCTTAAAGGAACTCAATCAGAAAAAACAAAACGGAAGTAGATATCTACTGGTACACACCAAACTAAAACCACTTTGATTTGATTAGGTTAGGGAGTTGGAAGCATGTTACCATATCACTGCTGCCACAGTTGGTTCTGTTGCTCCAATTAGAGAACACTCATGATACCGGACTTTGTGATGAATTCTAGTTGATCTTTGAATGGGCTGTCAGATATGTCCTCTGCCTCAAGGTAGTGTTGCCCCAGATGGCGTTGACGTAATCTGATTAGGCAATTACAGTGACACAGGATGTGTTGTGATAATTATTCGTCCTCGTTGTATGCCAGCAATTGTTGGATTGAGATATTCCCATAGTCATGAGGTATTTTTTGACTTGACAATTTTCAGTAAGGAACACTGGGACAGCTTGAAACTGACTCCTAGTTAGACGTCGGAGTTATTTCGTTCTTTTGTGGAAAGTGTTTGACATGAACATTTTGGCTTGTCTGTTATCTTCAGTATTAGTCCAGTAATGATTGGCCCAGTTTGTCAGCCATGTTTTAACATAGAATTCGGCAGTGCTGATGGGTCCACAGAATGGTGTTGGCACCATGCAAGTTGATGCCGATCCTTTTCTGGCTGCTATTACGTGTCCACTGTGTCCTGGCACCCAAATGAGATGTTCTCTGTTTTTTGCTGGCTAGCGATGTAAGTAGTTGTAGACAATCCCGTACCAGTTTGATGTTATCTCGTAACTTTGTAAGGCTAGCAGTGCTGCTTTTCTGTCAGAGAAATTATGGAACTATTTAGATTTTCTCTAAGACATATTTCTATAGCGATTTCTATAGCAATTTCTGCTTGAAATACGGAGTTGCATATGTCCATGCTTGTGTATGAACATTTTTGTTTTAACACCGTGTTCTGACGTCATTGATCTTTGAGGCTCTGCCTCATCGTATTTCGTTATCGCCCTGTTCATTGTTCGTTGAATCGTGTCTTCCATTTTTTGTAAGTATTCGTCGGTTCGTTGTTCGTTAGGTTTCTGTTGTTTGGTGGTGAAATGGCCCTCGAACTTAGTTCTCTTGATAAGGCGTTGGTGAAGCGAGGCCAACGCATATTACCGTAGTTGTATAGATATAGATCAGATCTTCAGTGGCGTACACCTCAACCAACTTAAATTACACAACTCGAAGGACTTAGCTGAGGACCGGACTTAAGCGCCCCTTTAATAAAACAATAATATTGTCTGCCCAATCGCCAAAAAATGCAAACCCTCTTAACTGCGCAAACTATACAGGGGCATAAGATTTCTCATTATTGCATGCAGGATCCTATCTAACATTCTATGAAAACGCCAGTTGACTTTCAAGTCTCGTAGGGTCGTTGAATTGTTGACACTAATACAAGTTATAAAAAAAAATTATAGGAATGGGCTGAATACTAAAAATTGTCCCTTATTGAGATGATATAGCCCAGGAAGTGTTCCTTAAAAACAGCCGTCAATCCCGTTGAAGTGGGAGTATTATCTCCATCCTGTTGGAACTTAATGCCCCTTAAGTCATATTCATCAAATCCTTAAAAAAACATATGAGAAGGCTAAAATCCACTGTGTGGATCGTTTTATACCCTATCCCATCCCATCCTTTTAATCAATATCTTCTAAAATGTAGGTATTATGGCAAAGATATATTAAAATTGAAATTGTTGCAACATATTGTTCAGACAGTTTATCAAAAACTTGTATGGTTCGACCAAAAACAACGTTTTTCTTCTGCATATGGTATGGCGTAGGGTATACAAATGGTTTTTGTATGAAAAAGTGGGCGTCGGTAAAAGTGATATATGGAAGAAATGTTAACATTACCAAAACCAATTATTTTGCATCAATTTTTTTTTCAAAATTTTTAAAATTTTACCGAAAAACTTTTTTTTACTAAAAACGCCCCAAAAAAGCCATAACACATATAGACATAAGGAATGTCTAGATATCTTGTTCAGACACTTTATTAACATTTTGAACGGTGTGGCCTAAAATTAGGTTTTATTAAGAAGAGAGCGTGGCAGTGGGCGGATTTAATTTTTTTTATAGACTGATCGATGCTCAGCTAGCGATACTGAGTCGATCAATATACTTAGAGGTATATCTAGCTAAATTATTTCACTATGTTACAAACAATGTATCAAAAGTAATAAACCCCTATGGAATAGGGTATTATAAGTCCTCCAACTTGTACACACAACGGTTTTAATTCACTGTTACTGTGATCTAACTTTATTCCAGAATTATCAGAGACCAACAAGCCATACTGTTACTTAAGGTGAACTCAAAGGGCTTTGTAGCATTTCCATTTGCTAGTTTCAGAACTGATTGGATCAGTTATCTGGTAATTCACTTGGGGCTTAGTATCTACAGTGTTAGTTCCTTTTCCAGCATCGATCAGTCTATTTTGGGCTTTAAACACGTTTTTTTATTATATGTTGGTCTCGTTGATCGTTTTATTCTTATAAGGATTGGCGAGAAGTTGAGTTTACATCTTCGTTTTATGATGCAAGCATTTGAGACCTCATCTACTACTAAATCGATAGTCTAACCTCCGAACCTTCCTTTATGAGTCCTGAGGACTCGCCAGTTCTTTTTGGATATGTCTTCATTTTGTTCGGGAGTCCGAGCTAGGAAGATGTCCTTCGTAAGGTTGTCAGTATCCGGAACGAAGGCAATGCAGGTATGTAACTTTGGAACTTTGTGTCCCCGAGTTAAACGCAGGTGAGCATCTGTACATGGTTTGATCTTTCTTACCCTCGACATCAGACAGTTTTTGATTTCTGTGTCGTGGCAGGTGATCGACACCTTTCCATCTCTAGCTCAGGTGGTTAAAAATCGTAGGATGGGACATTTTTTGTCGGTTTTATCCATCTATTCTAGTAGACTCTTTCACATTAGCTTTATTTGGTGGTCAGTGAGGGTCTGCTCCGGTTGCATGGAGTGCATGATAGCATTGGGCCATAGTGTCTATGTAGGATACTTCTGATGTGCTAGGTCTTTCCTGTGCTTTTTCTGTACCGCCGGACTTTATTGGTTTTTTATCTCCACTTGGGCTATGAGCAGCATCTGAGTAGGATTTGTCCATACCTCCACATGTGTCTTTATGTAACTCTGTGTGTGGTCTATGTTTTTTTCCTGATTTGTCTGTGTAAGGGCAGCGTTTGCTGGCGCTCCAATACGTTGTTTTCCATTTTCTCCTTGCGCGAGAACAGGCGCATATCTGGCTCTTTCTATTCGTTTTGCTTCTTCGGGTCTATTACCATCTCTTATAAAAGCATCAATTCGACATCTTTGGGTTTCAGTGAGGTGTACATACTTATGCAGAGTCTTTTCTGCATGTGTACTAGCTTCCGAGTACCACTTAGTAAACCCGTTAATTTGATTTTTAATTCATGCTTGGAAACATATTCAAAGCTTTTACAGATTATTACTACAAGGGGGCTCTATTGACTACAATAATGCTCTGTATAGAATTGGCAACAGGAGGTGAAAACGTAAGCCATCAAACAGAAACTACTTACTTACTTACTTGCTTAAGTCGCGCTACATTCCGAAATGAACATGGGCCTCAACCAAAATGCCTCTCCAATTATCCCGGTCCTTAGGCAACTGCCTTCAGTTGCGCACTCCAAGTTGGTTGAGGTCGGTTTCTACTTGTGCGCGCCACTTAAGGCGAGGTCTTCCGAAGACTCTGCGAGCAGGTGTATTGGAGTTCATTCGTTCTACATGTCCTAGCAATCTTAAACTTCCAATGCGGAATTTTTTGACCAGGGGCATGTCGCTGTACAGCTCGTATAGTTCTTGGTTGAATCTTCTTCTCCATAGCCCGTCAACGCAAACGGGACCGAAGATTTTTCGAATAATTTTTCTCTCAAATCTACCAAGGATTTCTTCTTCCGCTTATGAAATGGTCCATGCTTCAGCGCCGTAGAGCAGGACTGCGATGATCACGGTCTTATATAGGATCTCCTTAGTAGTTCGATTGAGCGCTTTACTACTGAATTGTCTTCTTAGGCCGAAGAAACAGAAAGAGTTTTTCTTCGTCTAATTTCTGACGAGATGCTATTGTCAGAGGTAATATCGGAGCCGAGATAGACAAAGTCCCTTACTACCTCAAAGTTATATCCGTCAATGGTGACGTTCTGTCCAATTCGTCGTTGTGTGTCCTTTCGTTTTGACAACATATACTTCGTTTTGCCCTCATTTACTGCTAAACCCATTTTTTCCACTTCCTTCTCTATACTAGCAAACGTGTCTATGACATCACGTTGGGTCCTACCAATGATGTCAATATAGTCGGCGTATGCTAGTATTTTTCTTTGTTAAATTGCTCCTCTGGTGTTGGCTCATGAGTTTTTCACAATCCCTTCAAGAATAAATTTATGAAAAGTCACATGATATCGAATGTGTCAGTGAGGTTGTATCCGACCCTGATGGAGCAGTGAGAATTCTCCAACGTTATCCGAAACAAACGAGTTTGGGCGGTATACCATGGCGTCTATAAATGCTGTCGTACGCGGCTTTGAAATCGATGAATAGGTGGTGGGTATCGATTAGGACTTCTGGGGTTTTTTCCTGGATCTGATTTGATCAGCTGGGAACTTTCTTGTGGACTTTCTTGGCCTAGAACCACATTGATAAGGGCAAATCAGGTTGTTGGGAAACGGTTTCATCCTCAAACATATCACGGCAGATAGGATCTTGTAGGCGATGTTGGGGAGACGTATGGCTCCGTAGTTGTAGTTTGTTCAGAGAGTCTCCTTTTTTAACTAAGCATGTCACCGCATTGATAAAACAGTTAAGCTTGCTCGAAACTTACTCGACCATAAATTCCCTTGTTTTGTTTCACAGGCAGTTTACCACTCAGCTGTAAGTTATTTTTATGCTCAGAGTAAAGCACTTTTTGTCCCACTCAAAAAATATCTAAAAACTTTATTTTAGAAATTTAAATATTGCAGTGGTAGATTTTAGAGTCCTAATAGCCAGTATATGTAGATACCTTATTCAAATATAAATGATAAATGCACTCACTGTTTCCTCAACCAACTCTATCTGCAAAATGGCGGATATTATTCAAAATATTCGTCATCATGCATTTACGATCTATGCGCCACCCCTGTGGCACATCATCAACATTTTCATAATCGAAATTTGGACATCAAAGACAACAAGAAAACATGATCTACCCATAACAAAACACACAAAAAAACCCACAATTAACGAACTTGCAACCTGCAGCCATATTTAAAAGTGAAACTAATTATGTGCACCCATGTGCATCCACCTGAAAACTTCACATGAAGCTCCACAAGGATGCAAATACTGTCCAGTATCTGGTAGAACAAAAAAAAACGGTCAACATCTGAGGGGAAAATAAAATAAAAAAAAAGTCACATCATCTGGTTGGTGCAGGTTCCATGCAATGGCGTCTCTAAAGTGTTTCAGCTAATGGGTGACCAGTATAACCTGTGTACACTATACATGGTACATCATTCCCGGTATATATGCATATTCACCTCATCACCATCTTCTTCCTCGTCATCATCATTAGCATCACCATCATCTGGGTCTTCTTTGTGCAATTTCACTTGCCTTGCCACATTACGCATCAACTGCACTTAGGTGCTGTGCGAAAAAATGGAAGTCCTACGACGACAACGACACCAGAACGAGCGGTTGGCTCAACCGGTGTCTCCGCATAATCAAATCGCATGAACCCAAACCCGATGGACACTATCTCGTCCAATGTGAGCCGGCTCATTTCTCAGTCATGGTTGCGTGCATCTCTCTGATGGAATTGTTACACACACCCATTTAATTAGCGGATGATATTTATGGACGCCATTTTTACTTGTTGTTCTCTTGGTTAAAAGCGCGTTGTCCGCAACAATCAAGAACCAACCTCAAGCAGGTGGCAGAAGGTGGAGCCCAAATTGCATAAACATCTGGGAACTGGAAGCGCAGAAAAGCTCTCGTACGCTGACTGGAACACAACAATCAGACAAATTGCAGCCACTTTCTATATACGTTGCGAATGTGTCTCCCCTGCTGGTCGACTAATGGATCAACATTCCTCCTTTGTCCATGGTCACAAATTGTGCGCCCTCACACAGCAGCGCCGAAGCTGATGCAGCAGCACAGCAGCACAGCTGACCATTGCGGAGCACAGTTGAAACCCAAGCCAGTGCAGCACAGTGATATGACGCAGAGACTAATCGACAGCGAAATACATTTTATTCTAATGGCGACCTCCTACTATCTGGCCGAGTCGGTCCGATTAATTTATGAGGACCGCGCGCCAATGCGAACAGCAGTTCTGCCGGCCCGCCGCACCGCACAAGAGCTGTTGACTGAATTGTTAAATATTTTATTTTAATTAACATCACAAATTGCAATTACCGCCAACTGGCATTTACTGGCATATAGTCGAATACCAGGACCGGCAGAGGGGGATTCAGTGCGATTCGACTGGAATTAATCACCATTGTTGTCTGCTGAAGCCGAGGTGATGCCTTGGAGGCGTTTGCCATGTCTTACAACTCATAACATGTGAGCTTAATTGTTTTGACGGTGTGGCGCGCAGGCGCAGTGAAGCGGCTGCCAACTACCTGTAGACAAAGTGTCTAAGTGTGCCTTGACAAATGGTTGCAGCAAATAGGTGACACAGTTCGTGTTGGATACGAGTCTGAATATGTTCGAACACAAAGTTCTCCAGCGGTAAATGATGTTAATGGTTGTCGAGGAGGACTATACGTCTATTCGTCTCAAGGCATCATATCGTTTTTTTTTCTGTCATAAATATTTATGTTTATGGTGTCTGGTGTCTCGTAATGTAATTTGTTGGACTTTTAGTAACAACACTTTTAGACTTTTCAAATCGTTTCAAGTTGAGTTTTTCGATCGCTTTTTTTGACTGGAGGCATTCAATTAGCCGCTGAACGCGTGTTGACTGCTGAACTGCTGCTTGATGACAGTAGATTAACTTAAAAAGCGCTCAATACGCATCTTAATAGAACTGAATACTGCAGTGAGAAACGATCTTTCATTTAATTAAGTAACTAATGGTAATGACACTCCGGTGATAATAAATGGAGCAGCTTGAGGAGTGGGTTACGCGAACTTATTTTTTGAAAAATCTTGTTAGTATAGGATCTAAGCCAGTTAACCAATGGAAAGTTTGAGCAAGCAAGCGGTTCTTTATCTAGGTCGTTTAGTTTGTTTTTTACATGCAAGCCTTAATTACTTTGTCCGTTTCCTTAGTATAGGCGTCTGCGAAATTTTACAAAAATTAAAACTTATGGAATAACTTAATTTTTTGATGAGGTTTGATGAGATCTGCCCGAACCACAAAAAGGAGCCCCTCTGAACTGCGCCAACTACGGAGGTTATGCATCCCATGTCTCATCAACATCGCCTTAAGATTCTAACGCCTGCAACCGTTTACCAACAGCCAGATCGGCCCTTATCAGTATGGTTTTAGGCCAGGAAAGTCCACAACCGATCAAATGTTCACATTTCGGCAGGTCCTGGAAAAAAAAACCAAGAAGTCCAAATCGATGCCCACCACCAATTCATCGATGTCAAAGCCGCATACGACAGCATTTATAAAACGAACTATACAGAGCCATGTCTAGTTTTGGTATACCTCCCAAACTCGTCCGTTTGTGTAGGATGACGATGGAGAATTCTCGCTGGTCCAGCAGGGTCGGAAACGACCTCAGCGACACATTCGATACCAAAAAAGGACTTAGGCAAAGCGATGCTCTGTCATGTGACTTCTGATTCTTGAAAGGATTGTGCAAAACTCCCGAGCCAGCACCAGAGGCACAATCTTTTATAAATTCGTGCAACTACGAGCATACGCCGACGACATTGACATCATTGGTAGGACTCAACGGTATGTCATAGCCACGTTTGCTAGTATAGAGAAGGAAGCGGCAAAAATGGGTTTAGCAGTCAATGAGAGCAAGACGTAGTATATGCTGTCAACACGAAAAAACAGACAACATCGAGCAATTGGAAAATTTGTCAGCATTGACAGTTATAACATTGAGGTAGTATGGGACTTTGTCTATCTCGGCTCCGCTATTAACTCTGACAAAACCATTTCGCCAGAAAATTTTGCGGGCTAAGAAGGCAATTCGGTATTAAACCCCTTACTCGAACTAGTAAGCAGATCCTATATAAGACCCTGATCAGCTCTACGGTCTAGTCCAGCTCTACGGCGCTGAAGCATGGACCGTATCAAAAGCAGAGAAAAAAAATCCTTGGTAGTTTTTTTTTAATTTTTTCATTTTTCAGAAAATATGCGCCTGTCAATTGATGGGTTTTGCCGATGATTCAACTAAAAAGATCGACTTTCATCGATTTATTCCACAAGAACAAACATTTTGTTCATAACAGCTCTGGCCCGCAGAGTCTTTGACCCTCAACCAGATGTCAGAAACGTTAGAGGAAGACCTAAACTGGCTGCAGTTAGTTAGAGAAATAGGTAATTGAAGTGAAAGGTTCACTAAGACTGTACTATAGAGCCTTTAAAGTAAGTAAAACAATAGCTTCTGCCGTGCCAGCTGATTTGTGTATTTAAAACCTTATAACAATCTTGCAGCTATGCAGCTATACGTGGACGAACGTGTATTTGTTTTGTATAATGTTGTCGGTTTTAAGCTACAGAAGACTAAGTGACTTCAGTTTCGAAAGATCTGCAAAATGAACCGCAAGTGGATTGGATTTGTTTTACTTTGGCCAGTGGTTATATAAGCTTTATTCCAATATTTAAATATATCGGTTAAAACTAACCGAGAGTAAGCAAACCTTTAGTCGTTTTTGGTTCATTTGTACTTATTCGGTTTTCCTCAGTTGCATTGTGATTATGCTCTTAATCCACTCTACTTAATAACCGCTTTACAGCTCATGCCATACCAACAGGTTACCTGTAAGCTTCACACGTCTAGGATATTCGGCAGGTACATACCCGCAGAAATGGTTTTCGAAAAAGTAACAGCCCTAGACAGGATATAATATCAACGGGCATAAAAAGCAAGCTATTGCTGAGGCTTTAACGTGGTACAAGGACATTGATGGCGACCAATCGGTTCTCAATATATTCAAACCTCAACCAGGTAGTTCAAATGAATGCCAATTATCTACCACACGTTTGAAAATAGAAAATCTATCGCCAGCCCAACTTTTTCATATCGAAAATCCAGAAGCATCTTCTCTTTATCTAATTCGGTTGAAATTGACTGAGACAATAATGAATCACCTTCCGGAATAGCAGGGGCTCTCCGATTAAGGACACAATAGCCACCTCTCATGGGAACACCGCATACAGATAAACGTTTTGCAGCACCAACAGCCACAACACCAGCTTTCGGTTCTGGTGTCCCTTAAGAAACAATTGACATGGCAGCCAAGGCGTAATTTATTTTTATCGCAATGACATCGACGACGCGACGCGACGCTCTCCCTTCTCGATGCTTCTCACATCGAAACAGCAAAGCGTTCTGTTCAAAAACAGCTCCTTGCAAGTGTCCGTCTCCCCGTGTCTCCGACAACAACTGTCAAAGATACAGAAACAACCAAGAAGGACGAAGACTGCTCGACTGCGCAAAGCGAAGACGACGCGAAGACGGTGTTTATGGATGAACTTTTGCAACTCTACAACAGAGAGAGGACTATTTTGCATACGATCATACCGTTTAGAGAAGGGGTTGTCTGCACTTACTCTGATTCGTAGGTACTAGTGCGCAAGCGCGCGCTCGCGCATTCTTCCTCGCGGATCTTCTTCAAAAGACAAGCTACTTGCGCAAAACAAAAGCAAACCACAAGAAGACGAACGAAAACACAAATAAAATAGCTCCGGCTAAGGACTCCCAATCGTCGACGACGTATATGGGATACACTGCACTCTGTGTGACGAACAACTGCAGTGGAGCATCCTCAATCGTAGGACCAGTAGCGCAAAAGTTCCCTTTCGTTGAGGTGTCCCTTCGTCCCTTCGTCCCTCCACCTTGCTCAACTGCCTGCTTGAGATGAATTTATGTATGCAAAGTGGTTTTTTGGTGACAGGACAAAGGAAATATCTCTCAAGATGGCTTTGAAATTATTTGTTGTTGTTTGCTAGGACGACTGCTTCTGCCTTCTGGCGGTTGATGCTGAGAATGCGCTACTGGCTGCCACAACCATTTGGTTTTGCTTTCATCTCCTTTGCGGTCGACGATGTGTCGTTGTTGTTGTCGTCGTCGTGGTGGTTGTGTATAGTCTCTATTTCAAGGTTCCTATATGTTGCCCTGGTGATGCAAAAGGGATTCGAAGATTCGCGCATTAGCAGTGCGCAATGCAGTGTACGCAAGTACGCGAAATAAATTATCTCAACGATGAAGACAAATCTTTATGTTGTCAATTTTGTGAAATGTGCATTTTGTCTCCGTTGGCCTTTGGCCAATGGGAGCAACTTTGGCTCGGCCAAGAATAAACGCTTTGAAGGATAAATCGAGACCAATCACTCGTCGCATAGCTCAATAATTTCAAAGTTATTCCTTCGATTTGGTTGCGATGATTGCTCAAAATGTCATTACGAAAATTTCTGATTAATTTATTAAGAGTCTCTGACCAGGAGCGAGCGTTCGAACGGTCGTCCTTGTCCATGTCGTTGTTGGGACTGGCGTGTATCGATGTGTTGTCCTGCCCTCGGTCAGAAGGGGGGTGCACCTATTTTTAAAGTTGACATTTTCGCTAGGAGATTTGCATAGCTCAGGCTTGTTTGATGGGAATGCCTTGAGAATGTGATGAGCAATCGAATGGCCGTAGTCGGGACGATGCGATGTGGACGGATTGAAGGTAAAGGATTAATTTGATGGGTGCTATTTCATTTATCTGTTGAAATATCAAAGGGAAGTGGGATGATGTTTGGCATTTGGAGATTATACTAGCTTTTTGGGTCGAGTGGATCATTGGAAAATTCATTGGAATACTAAGGAAGGGGTCACCGATTAAAACTCCGATCGCAAAAGTTAGACCAACATCACGGTTTATAGCGCTTTCATGCCAATAAAAAACACGTCCCGTTCGGAAATAGGCTTTAAATGGTACGATCCAATTGTTTTACGAAAAATAAAAATTTCACAAAATTTTGTATCTACCAATCAAGCCTAACTACTCTAACTTGAGTAGGTTGAGAAAGGATTTTGGTGAAATAGATACAAATACAAATTTTTTTGGCCAAACAGGCTCGTGAGTGCCCAGGGCCGAGCTTTCTCACAACATATGTGCGTGCGTGTCTCTTTCACGATGGTGGGCCTCCCTGTCTTCGGAGTCAGAACGGCTAAGTTGTGATATGCTTCGAATATATGATTTGTCAGGAAATACGATGGGATGGGCTGAGCAAAAAGAGGATGAAAAACTGTGACATCTACTACGGACCGTGTTAAAGTGAGCGGATGCGGATTTGTTATAGATGCCAGAATTAGGCAAGAAGTCTTATGTTTCCAAGGCATAAGCGAACGACTTGGAACAATCCGCATCAAGGCCGAATTCGCCAACAATGGAGGAAAAAGATGATATAGCTCAGGATTGCTTCCATTGAGCTTTATAGGCAGAGAAGAAGTGAAGAACACGGGCTGCTCAGAAAGAAGAAAAAAGAGCAAGAAACAGCAAGAAAACCAACAACCTGATCGGCCCCTATCAGTTTGGTTTTAGGCCAGGAAATTCCACAGCCGATCTAATTTTCACACTTCGGCAGATCCTGGAAAAAACCCAAGAAGTCCAAATCTACCTATTCATCGATTTATAGGGAGGAAATTCACAGAGCCATGATTAGACGCCCTAATTTTTCCGCTTGTGTAGAATGATGATGGAGAAATCTCGCTGCTCGATCAGGGTCGGAAACGACATCACCGACACATTCGATACCAAAAGAGTTTAGGCAAGGCGATGCACTGTCATGTGACTTCTATAATTTGGAAGATGGTTGTGCAAAACTCCTGATCCCACACCAGCGTAATCTTCCATTCACATTGACATCACAGTACTTCGCACATGAATTCAACGAAATAAAGACTCATAACAGCACTGGCGACTGAGGCAACCGGCTAGGTAATCTTCCAAATAGCGGTGGAACTACTAGCTGATGCAAACGATATTAACATCGTTGGTAGGACTCAGCGTGATGTTTTAGCCACATTTGCTAGTAGATAGAAGGAAGCATCAAAATTGGGCTTAGCAGTAAAGGAGGGTATGACTAAGTATATGCTGTCAATACGAAAGGACGCACAACATCGAAGAATTGGACAGAACGTCACCATTGACAGACAGGCAGACATTATTGGACTTTGTCGGTCTCGACTCCACTATTAACGCTGACAACAACATCTCGTCATTATTAAAACCCATACCTTAAATACCAAGGACATCCATTATAAGACCAGGACTGAGATTCCTGTTCTTCTGCTCTGAAGCGTGGACTGTTTTAAAATTAGATAAAGAAATCCTTGGTCGATTTGACAGTACGATTCTTTGAAAAATCTTCGGTCCCGTTTGAGTTGACGGGCTATGGAGACGTAGATTCCACCAGGAACTATAGAAGCTGTATAGCGACATGGCCCATTAAAAAAAATTTCGACATTATACGTTGAGGATGGCTAGGACATTTAGAACAAATGAACACAATTCTCCGGTTCGAAAATTCTTCGTCGGACGCTGTAGAGGAAGACTTCGTCTGAGGTGACAAGTAGAAACCGATTCCAACCAACTTGAAGGCAGTTAGCTAAGAACCGGTCTAATTGCAGAGGCATGTCGGTTGAAGCCCAAGTTCATTCCGGACTGTAGCACCACTTAAGTATGTAAGTAGGTTTCAGCGAGCATTGGTTGGGGAGCACTAGTAGACGAAAAGCTGTTTCCCGGTCTCTGGGCCAAGAACAAATAAAAGAGGAATTAAAACCAAAAAGAGCCTTAGGCGATTTATGCAGCTTTGAGCGCAGAGAAACACCGTCTGAGCAATGCCCACATTCTTGTTCAATCAATCAGCAACACATACATTCCAAAAGAAGGTGGAACACACTTTTTACGTCTACTTGTACTAACAAGGATGTTACTGACCCTGGTAGACCGTTTAAAAATTCGTCTGTCATAGTGTCAGCCGGGAATGTACAATTGCATAGCGGACCATCTATCTGAGGTCTTCATCCCTGCCAATTCCGATTAAAATAGAAAATCTACAAGAGGTTCTAGTGGATGTTTCAACCAATCTTCCGCCAACTCAAATAGACTGTCTGTTCCTTCAGGCTTGGTTAGTTGGAGTCAAACTAATAGACAACTGGTCTACTTTAAAAAAAACAACTCTTCAATGACAGCTGGAGACTTTCCGCATTGAACACGTGTAGGCAACGGTGGCTGAGGCTAGACTGCGAAGAAAATATAGTTAACCCAAACTCACCATACAATCTCAACAGATTGCGCGTTCGTCTTTAGATGAAAATCTAGCGTGTGTACAATTTTAGTTCACAACTCCGCTATAGCTACTTTCTGTATCCAATAACCAGATGAAATACCCGAAAACTTGTTGGTCAAAAAGTGCTTAAAGCAATTGTATCTGCGCAAGCGACTACAGTTGGCGATTTGGGGTTCCCAAGTAGTTTTGAAATCGTTATGACTTCATCTAATACCAAGAACACATCGTTTGCGGTATCTAGACGAGCGGCTTCAATTCTCTTGCTAGCATCAGCTCGCGGGATGAATGATCAAACGTTACTGCCGATTTCGAAAGATAACATGTCTTCAGCGGATTGGGCTGGAGTGTTGTGGGCAGTTTTCGGATCAAATATCCGTGCGACATCCCTCTGCGACATGCCAGAAGTATACAATTTCGTTGTAGGTATTCTTTTATTGTGTGGTTGTCTATGTTTCCTTGGTTGAAGGAAACTTATTTTGTTTTTTTCAGTTGAAAATGTCCGCCATAGTCTAAACGCTTCCCTTTTTACTGCTACAACTTCCTCACCTTGTTTATTTAACCTTGGATGGCTGGATCCTGTTTTTTTAGAGCGAGGAACGATTAGTTACATACCCAGGAGAATCATCCCTGATACTGCCTCTGCGCAAGTATTGACATCATTTTGTCTGAAACAAGGGTCTTCCCAAGGAAAAGAGTAACAGTAAGTTGTTCGGTAGAGCCATGTGATGGTCTTGTATCCTTGACATCGATATTGGTAATGTGGATATCAGTATCATTAAAGTGTGATCTGAGTTTACTACCCGAATGGAAGTCAGAACAAGGTGATTGTGATGCTTGAAAACGCAGCTGTATAGAAAAGAATGTGACCATCGTCTAGTCATACCTCAAAGTAGCCTCTATAACATTTCAAATAAAAACTGACAATGATTCACCGTTCAAACATTTTCATCACAATGAATCCAATTTTTCGAAGAAGATACTCAATGCCATGACAAATTCGAATGAATTGCCTGAAATCTTGAAACCCGATTACGATTGTCTGGCTTGTTTCAATGCCTTCACAAACACTTCAAGTATTGACTCGCCCTCGGCCATAAATAACCTCAAAATGTATTCTCACAGCTTCGCGGTGAATAATTTCGCATGAAATTCGAAAGACATTGATGGAAATCTCTTCGCGCTACTGCCCACATAGAGGAACGTGTCCGGGCTGAATTTTGTTACCGCTAATGGAATTAAGCATTTTCCATACGCACGTTCCGTATTCGTATCATCTCGTCCGCGAATTGTGCGAACTTGGATGCATTTTTAATGATGATGTGATCATCATCCAAGTGGAAAGCTGAGACCACAGAATCTACTGCACTCTCTGTGATCTGATTAAGTTGGTTGGTTTGGTATGTGCTTCTTGTGCGCATCTAGCCGGTGTCGGTGTCCTCCGCAAGAACATTCATCATTTCCCTGCTCATGGATGATTAATTCCAACTGTCGTCGCCATGTTTGTCGCGCGCATTTTTTGTTCGCTTTTTGTCTGTTCTTCCTTTAAATTTATGAACCTCGTAATTGTGATTCAACGAACTTATCCGGAAGCCATATGGTGGCTTACAAAACTCACGCTAGAGCGAGGAGTTGCGCGCACCCGGTACCGCTGCTCGCCACAGCATAGAACCCAATGACCAATTGTATATTTTTACGGCATCATTAGGGCAACCTTTTCGCATATCAACTGAGCGATCGGTGGTCGGTGGCTTTGGATTTGGTGGATATCTTTACCATCATCATCGTCATCATGATCACCATCAATTCTACCAGAGTGTGTCGCATTGTGAGAGTCGTTCCCCTTCTGCCGGTTCTTGCTTGTCGTCGGAGGAGTCGTCGGTAGTCATCATCATCATTATTCCATCGCATGTTGTCGTCGCAAATTTTATCACTTTGATCCACGTCTTCATGGCGGTGGCGGTAGGTACCTACTCCTATTGGTGGCGATCGCGAAGAATGCCATTGGATTTGAAATGCCTTCTCCGATGTGTGGCAGCGGATCTTAGAATCACCTTCTTCTGGGGCCCCCCAACTTTGTTCGATTCTCGGTGCAAGAACACACTGCGCAAGCGATGTGAGATCTTGATAAGGTCATGCTATTGCTTGGCGGATATTTTATGGTGATGTAACCTGGAATTGGAGTAGGCGCTGTTCATATCACAATGGGGATTGTGTGCAAGCAGGACAAAGCTGCTACGGTGGGGGTTCTACCCCTTTTGCGACGCGGCGATATCGCCAGCGACAACTTCTTCCATGTGTAATAAATTTCGCTTCCCAGCTGTATTGTCGGTAGTTCGGTTGGTTGGACTTGGCTGAGAATCTCTCCCTCACTCTCTCAGTTTGTTGCTCGGTGGAAGATCATGGAGAGGCATTCAATGAATGGCTTCAGTTGCGCCATAATTTTCGCGGTTTTGAATTTAAAATGCAGCCCCAGACACACGAGTGGAAGTTATTGCGATGTGTGGAGCTTCCTGAAAATTTTAATGCCCATTGCACTGAATACAAAATGGCTGGGGTTTTTGGTTTATAGACACTTTTACGGAATGGCTGGTTCTCAGGTGGTAGTTCATGTTCAGGGAAATGTTTTGCATTTTGTTTTTTATTTCCAAAGTGAATAGCAGAGTAGTTTGGACCCATCATTTTTGGTTATTTGGAGTGATAATGAAAAGCAGTCTTCATGGTTTTATTTTATTTGCACTTGCGCCCCATCCGCGATCTGCAGACAGAAGTATCTGTGAATCGGTTTCAATGTGATTCAAGCAAAAGCCGTTGTGCATCCTTTGACGTAAAAGGAGAAACAAACACACAAATGCAGACTCTAGTGCTAAATAAGACTCATCCACCATTTACATATGTGTGTGTACTTTTTGCATAAGTGCGGGACCTCCATTTTAATGCCGGATCCGAATGGTTGAGTTAAGACAAGCTTTTCTTGATAGTTGATACTACCCGGAAGGTGATGAAGGATAATGAGAGAAAAAGGAAATATCCTCCAAAACTCCGTGCAATCAGTCGTTACGCAGTACGATTATATGAGAGCATAACATTTTACGCATAGCTCTCAGCGTCATCGCGGCGAAGGCCAGGTGCCTCGAAATAGAAGACGAATCCTCACACTCTCGACAGGATTCTGTTCGATCCTTCTATTCTTGGCTTTGAAGCTTCACACTTTGGTAAAACTTGCGAACATTGCTCTTGGAGTGGTACCTCTCTATATAATTGAACGCGAACTTTTCTTGTTCTTGTTCTTCTTTTCTTTTTCTTCGATTTTGGAGCGATGGTCGGTGCGTTGAACCACCGCGCAGAAGGGTCTGGGTTCGATTCCCATTCGTAGCAATACCTAAATGACTTTTCACTGGCTTTCCTCTTGTGATGATCAGACAAATCATCCGAGTAGTATCAGTTGTTAAGAAAAGCTTATCTCAAATTCGACGTTCGGAGTCGGCATAAAACCGTAGGTCCCGCCATCGTGCAGCATGGCAACTCTCGTCGTTTACCTGCAGCTTAGCGTAGGCTTTGTTCTTACCTGCGGGCATCTGTCGGCATTCCTCTTCAAACCAGGGGTTACTTGCTGGTGGGCGCGAGAAACCTAGCACATCAGTTGCGGCTGATCCAATGGCTTGTTGGCATCGTTGCCATTTTCGACATTCGATATGGTGTGAATCGAAAGGTTACGGGATACGCGTTGGCGGTCTCTTGCGATTGCAGTCTTTCCACATTAAATTTTTTCACAGTATTTCTGGATTGCTGCGGCGTGGTGGATCCGCATTCATACCTTGGCTTCTACAAGGTAGTAGTCCGAATCGATGTTAGCTCCTCGGAATGTTCGGCCATCCAAAATACTGGGATGCGTGCCTCTTGTCTATTACAATGTGACCAGTTTGGTTGAACGTTTGTTGATCTGAAGACCGCCATAGCCTCTAATGGATATCGAGGTGAGAAAGCACTTTGCTGGCTATGGTGGCATTACGTTCCTAAGCGCAGTCAATTAGTCTTAGTCGGTTACCAGACGTGTTGTCGTGTATGCTGTTTTTTCCGACAATACTGCTTAAGATGTCTTCTCTTCCTAACTTTGCGTTTTATGTTGCTGAATTTCGGCTTTTTGCGAATTTTAACAATGCGTTCGCTAATAATTAAAATACACAATGCTTCTGGCCTAAATCTGGTACTTACAACGAATAATTGAAGGGTTGCATTGTTGTATAAAGTTCTATCAAATTCAACGGAAGTGATAAATCTCCATGAAGAGCAACTTTGATTACATGTAAACGCATGCAGCACTTGCGCCACATCAGTTTGGACATGTCTTTCGAGTTTTTCGTAATTTAATTTACAGCTCTGAGCAAAATAGACACAAAGCATGTTTATTTCATAAAGTAACATAAAAGGTATACCTGCTCCGGTGCGCGTAGTCACCAGCAGTACGTCGAACTGATGATCCAGTAGCTTCGAATGTTGGCAAAAGAGATCGGTGTCTTTTGGGTGTTTTGACAACACAGTCCGGATCAATGATACTGCCATCACTGCTAAAAATTCAATCTTCGCTTCCCACGGAATTGAAGAACTCGATTAATTGATCATCCGACAATTTTTCCAAGTTGGATTTTCTCTTATAACTTCGCTTACAGTGGTCCATCTATCACACTTATATTTCAAAAAAGGAGGAAAATAATAGGCAATGGTAAAACATATTGAAAAGTCTTCCAATTCAAATCCCTAAACAGTCCATGCTGAATCTTCTTTAACTCAAACAATACGTGATTATGTAATCATAAAAGATAGTGCGCAGCTTCGCAATTCCGGGAAACTTTGACATCCAAGGCCGTTAGACTCTCAAGAAAAGATTCTCAAAACTTGATAGGAAACACCTTCTCAACTTCTTTTGGTAAGCTTCTTAATTCCAGTGGTGCCGCCTCGCCTTACCTACCTCTACCGTAAGATAGGCTTTTATTAACGTATCCACCAGACAAACTATCAAAATGTAGAAGATTGTCTGCATGATTTTTGAATGCGTTTGTGCAGGCAGTTCTGTGTGTTTCGAACTGACACAAGAAGCCTAATAAGATCTGCGGGTAGGGTATGCCATTGCAAAGGTATCTGCACAAATTCGTGCTGGTTATTTCCAGACTCGACTGTAATTTTCAAGGTTCTAACAAAACCATCCGGAGTATCAATACATTACTGTGAGTAAATCCCATCTAGTTTCCGTAGCACATTGGACTTTCAATAGCAAAAATCAATCCGATTTATAACACTCATGAGTAATTGGCTACGGCATTCCATCTGTTTGGCATTCTTCACGAAAGCTATCGGAACCAATTTATAAGCCTTTCTTCCGTAGAACTATTTCCCCCTACAAATGCGCTCCCAGAATGCGCTGATTAGCTGTCATTTGTGGTAAATAGAGAGCTAATCCACCATCACACACTGCCTGTCATCGCTGATTGACGCGTACATTGAGTCGACATTTTAAACCATTTCTCAGCGAATTTCGTTCGCATTTCCGCAATAAGATCGTCACAATGCATCGGCACCATGTTAACCTAATTGTTTTCCATTCCAGCGATCAGTTCGAAGACAAATTTCCGCATTCGTATCTTTGAAAGCACAGCGCGGACTCTCTTTGCAAGGAATTAGCCCCGCATTCAGACCATAGCATCCCAGCATCCCGGCATCTGTAGAATGAATAGAAAAATATGTATATTTACATTGAAACGCCTCATTTGAGATGCCTTCAATGGCAGCTCCTCCCAATCACCCTCACAATAGCTTAGAATATACCTCATCCGACTATGTGCCATTGAAACGGCCGGTCCTATGGTTCGCTTAGAAATTCTAATTGCACGGACCGCGCAGGAGTTGTATACCAAATCATATTGAAAGGTTTTCAATTTGGTACCTCTGCGCGTCCTCATTTCGCATTCACACCTCTGCGCTACAGGGTCGTGCTATGCGCGCCGAGGAACAAAAGGACTCGGTACCGGGATTATTGTCACGACTATCGCGCGCTCTAGCCCTCTATGTAGTTTTCGTTTTTTTTTTTTGGTTTGCGTTGTATTTGTGCATCCATAAGGAGGAGGTGGAATTATGCTATGAATGAGAGATGTCCGTTCATAAATCACTGTCACATGATTCACGAGATCACTTTGGCGAGCAGCTAATGTAGGTTGTAAAGGACTACAAAGGCACACGGCAGTTCCTGTTAATTGTTCAAATCGTCGTCGCGTCGCGTCCCAAGAAACTACAACCACCATTCCTCCGCCGCCATCGCCATCAACATCGTCGTCGATGTGACCGTTTATATACGTGATGATTTTAATTCACACAGAGAGACAGAGACGATGCGAAACCGATCCCCGAGTGGGAGGGCGGAATTATGGAACCATGTTGCAGCAATTGTCTTTGTCGTTTCCGTGTTCTGGCGATATTAATGAACAACACGATACAGTTGACAGCACGGAATTTGACAACTTAACCTATAAGCGATGCCGAATGACGTCGAGTGAATGAACTTGCGCTTGCGCAATCGTATTGCAGTTTCCAAATCCGAATCGGAATTGCATCCCATGTTTGGCGTACATGCACACGGCTCGTTTTGTGAACTGGTTGGCCTATTAACGCGCCGGTACATTTTGACATCCGCAGCCACTTGCTGTAGGTAATGGAATTCAGAGGTTGTCCGAAACACCTGTGGCAGCCGCGCCGCCAGTTCTCGCTTAATAGAGTGAATATCTACAATTACCTACGTGCAACATTATAACAATTTCCGATTCATATCTCCTGACTGGATGGCAGTGGTTATGGTTGAGGAAAAAACTTCATGATTAATATCGCTGGTCAAGTGTTAGACGGCTAAAGACTGGCCACAGTCCACGGGCCTGTAGGACGGCTTTTGTTCTGGACGCGAGAGTGCCGAGAATTCACGGGTATGCTCTAGACCATACGAGTTGAATTAATTACATGATTAGGAGCGGAAGCAGTTTGTTCAAGTACTTGTGTGTGGTCTATAAAGTAGGTGAACTGTAAAACGTATTTAGCAAGTGCTAACGAAGGTGTTGCGGGTCCAACAATGTAATTTAATTAAATGCGAATTGCAGTTATTTTTCACAAGTGCAGATTGGATTCGCCCACGGCTTTAGATAGAAGACATCTTTATCTTGATGGGTTTTGCGAATACGCTAATGCAATGTTGCACAGTTTCTTATTCGGAAAATATTTTCCTATTCGTATTAGCAATGCAAACGTTCTAGCAAATAACGGGTGATCCAAGTAGAGATACTTTTTTCAATAGCCTTTTTTGACAGATCACGTGTGAGTCGTGTCATGCTGTCATGTTATTTTTGTTTAGTATTGTTTGGCATTTCATAATGGAAAGACTTACGCGTGAACAACGTTTACAAATTGTTCAACTTTATTATGAAAATTCACGTTCTGTGAGGAATGTGTTTCGTGCACTTCGCTCAACTTATGGTCAACATAATCGGCCTACTGAGCGTACTATTCGCAACACCATCACCCATTTTGAGAACCAGCATTCATTATTGGATAATATTCGACCGAATAGACCACATCCAGCACGCTGTGAAGAAAACATAGCGGCCGTTGCTGGGAGTGTACACGAAGACCTTAGAGAGTCGATTCGGCGCCGTTCGCAGCAACTCGGACTGACGTATGGAACGACTTGGCGCATTTTACGTCAAGATCTTAAATTGAAAGCGTACAAAATGCAGCTTGTGCAACAACTGAAGCCGCTCGACCTTCCCAAGCGACATCGCTTCGCTCTATGGGCTCTTGAAAAGTTCCAAGATGATCCGACGTGGCAAATTTTGTTTAGCGATGAGGCCCATTTCTGGCTCAATGGGTATGTAAACAAACAAAATTGCCGCATTTGGGACGAAGAGCAACCTGAAGAGATTAAAGAACTGCCACTTCATCCAGAAAAAACAACGGTTTGGTGTGGTTTGTGGGCCGGTGGAATCATCGGTCCATATTTCTTTAAAAATTATTCCGGTGCGAACGTAATTGTCAATGGCGACCGTTATCGTGCCATGATAACCGACTATTTGATGCCTGAAATTGAAGCTCGTGATCTCGGCGACATTTGGTTTCAGCAAGACGGCGCCACTTCCCACACATCGAATCAATCAATGGACTTATTGAGAGAACATTTGGCCACCAAGATCGTGTGATATCACACCGTTAGACTTTTTCCTGTGGGGATATGTAAAGTCAAAAGCTTATGCCGACAAAACCGCTTCGATTCAGGCCTTGGAGGAAAACATCACGCGTGTCATTCGCCAGTTACCAGTCGAAATGCTCGAACGAGTGATCGAAAATTGGACTCAACGGATGGACCATCTGCGACGTAGCAACGGCCAACATTTGATAGACATAATCTTCAAAAAATAAATGCCAAAGAATGTTCTTTCAAATGATAATAAACATTCTCCATTAAATTTGAATTTTCTGTGTTTTTTTCTTTAAAAAAGTAGGGAACCTCGAAATGGATCACCCTTTATTATGAGAATCCGTGAGAATCAAGCCATACATAATCGACGTATCCCGTAGCAGGCAATTCTTAAATATTGTCAGTTGGCTAAATTTTTATACATTAACTAGAAACCCAGCCCAACTTCGCCCGTGTACAATTCGATTTGTACAATGAGACACAAATAAATAAATTGGGAGAAGACATTTTTATAATAATTTTTACTTATTTGTTAACAATATTTCTTTGTACACAACATTTGACGTGACACGCGAAGGGCTACGTAAAATTGTCCATGTAAAAAACGGTGCCATGCCATAAGGCCAGATCTATAATTTTAGGCTCATGACGCATTGTGAAAGTGACATAAGTCTAATTTTAGATTTTGGTATAACGACACTTTGATGAAGCGTCAGAAGGCCTATTTGACTTTATGACATTTTCGATTGCATATCCAAGTCCCAATAATAGGGTACTGGTCACATCCAACCGGATTTGACTTGCTAAGCGATAAGCGCGAGTGTTGATAACACGACAAAAAAAACTGTAACACTATAAACTTAGAACGGCACGGAATGAATAGATACACGGCCTGCTGTACCAGACGTACCTTGACAGGCTGTTTCGACAAATTTCATGGGTTAATCAGGCCCCTTGAACAGAGATGGTGGTGGATGAACCGAAGGGCCAACTGCAGCGTAGTGGATACTGATGGTCTCGTGTCCTATGGCTATCTAATAAATTGGAACTGGCCCTCCAGGTTGGATATTGTGCTTTGGGCTAACTACCCAACAATGCAAAAATTTAACTGTAACGAAGCAACCAATAGCTTCGGAAATGAATGATTTTATTGCTGACGACCCAGCTAAACGAAAAAAGGACAGCCACGTTTGTATTTGCACCTGGACAGCAGATGTGCAAGCGAACAACTAGCGGAAGCCCAAAACTTTAACAAGCAGACATTACTGCCATCCAGTAAATACGATGGCATGGGCCGGGCAAAAAGACGATAAAAAACTGTTACATCTACTACGCACCTTCTTATAGTGAGCAGAGACAGCGGCCATTCGGATGCGGATTTGTTATAACTGACAGACTTAGGCAAGAAGTCTTAGGTTTCCAAGAAATTAGCGAACCCATTGTAACGAACCGCATCAAGGCCAAATTCGTCAACATAAGCCTTATATGCGCTCAAGCCTCAACGGAGGAAAAAGAAGATATATATAAGGATTGCTTCTAAGTACTAGGAGATTTAAATGCAAAGGTAGGGAGGGTAGACATCTTTAGCAGTATTGTCGAAAAACATAGCCTGCAAGTCAACACGTCTGGAAACGGACTAAGGCTAGTTGACTTCGCCACGGAACGAAATGCCACTAGAGCCAGCACACGGTTTCTTCACTTCGATATCCATAAGGGGACATAGTGGTCTCCAGATCAACGAACGGTCAACCAAATTGATCACATTGCGATAGACAAGAGCAGTATTTTGGATATCCGAACATTCCGATGGGACAACATCGACTCGGGCCACTACCTTGTTGCAGCCAAGGTAAGAATGCGAGTGTCCACCACAGCACAACAAACAAGAAGTACTGTGAAAATATTTGATGTCGAAAGACTGCAATCGCAAGAGACCGCCAAGACCTTCGCGCAACGCGTATCCCTTAACCTCTCGATTGACATCATACTACCAGCATCTAATGTCGAAGAACAGTGGCAACAATGCCAACAAGCCATTATATCAGCCGCAACTGATGTCCTAGGTTTCTCGCGCCGACTTATAGTCGCAGGCAAGAACGAGGTTAAGCTGCAGGTGAAGGCGAGAGCTGCCATTAGGCTCTATAGGCAGAGAAGTAGGGAAGAACACCAGCTTTTCAGAAAGAAGAAAACAGAGCGCGAATTAAAACACTTGTTTCTTACTTTTAAAATTAAACAATATTTATTTGGAACTATGTCCTTTATTATTGAAATACTTTTTACTAATTCTAAAAGGAGCTTAAGGCTACTATGTAGTTACAATAAGACTATTGATAAATTCATCATACAGTCGTATTTATATACTTTTCTTATCTATCTACAAGGAGACCCAAGCGTACAATCGTCTTGCTTGATAATGAAGAAGAGATAATATTCCAACATTGTATACAAACGATATTATCTCTTTTACATATGTTATCATTGTAGCGTTGTGTGCAAGACTGTACTAGAGACTAAAGATATCATTGAATACAAATAATGTTATCTTTTTTCTCAATATGTCTTGCTATGGATACTTAACTCCCCCCCTTGTTAAACGAAATCGTCCCGATTTTTCGACGCTATTTTTAACATTTCTCTTTCATAAGTTTTGTTATATGCGTCAATCTTTTTTTGTTTTTGACGATCTGTTATACATTGTATAGTTTTTATCATTACGTACGTAAATGCTAGAATAACAATCAGTGTTACAATTGTGTATATAGTTGATAATATCGGTTTTTCTTCAAAAGGAATAATTAGTTTTTTTTAAAGTATCTATGTTATCGAATTTGTACATTGTATCTTCTTTAATTATTTGGTCGATGTAAGATTCTGAATTATGATTTCTTAATATAACTTCTTTAATTTGCTTATGCATGTTTTTGTATATTTTATCGTCTAGATTTATAGTATTTTCATAAGTAACTAAGTTTATACCATTAATTGTTTGATTATTTAACTTATGCTTACCGCTTAATAACATAACACCGGATTCAATTTCCAAGTCGTAATCGTATTCTTGTTTAATGTTGCATTTTGAAGTTATATTCTTTAAAAGTGGAATAAGACAATTTTCTTCTTCAAAGTTAATTTCACAAATGTTTTTACTTAGATGATTTTGACAATTTCTTGTTCTTAAATAAGTTTGGTTACATAAGGCAATTGTTTTATCTGTAATGATTTTTCCATGTTTTGAATTTAAAGGTGTTACTTTATACAATTTACATGATTTAATTAGAACTGGATATTTATATATTGTGATGAAGAATTCATCAGTTCTAGCTAATAATATTTTAGAGTACTCAAGTATATTTATTATGGGTACTTGAATTATTTCATGTTGAATAATATTTTTAATGTCATCTAAGTCTAGGCTTTCTGATAAATATTCATTATTTTTTGCTGCATTAATTGTTCTGGTCAATAATAATAATTGTTCGTACACTTGTTCTATTACTAAATGTTCTTTAAGGCTCTGACCTTCGAATTGTTGCAAAATTTGTTCAAATCTAGAATTTATAGTTTTTTGTTTATTATTGTTTTCTATGAGATTATTTATACTCGTTTCTATGTTAACTAGGTCATAATGGTCAGGATTACCAAACACATATTTGAAAGCTGTTCCTAAAAAGTTAATTGATCTAGTATGCCTAGTATGTTCTTGTAATTGGTCTGCTAAATTCTTAATTTTACTTAACCAAATTTTTTCTTCTTGTGTAGGTTGATATTTACTAGTTACGATATTTACGTAAGGTTGAAATATCGAAGTCAGGTTGGTGGCATGTAACAAATAAGTTTGTTCTTTGAATAAATACACGTCATCTGTTTGCGTAAGTATAAACTTCTTGTTTAGTAACTCAGTTATTTGAACGTTTCCTTGCCCTTCTTGACTCTGTACAATTCCTAGTAATGTTAGGAATATTAATATTTTCGTCATCTGAAAAATGATAATTCTTTATGTTATCCTTGTGAATTTTTATTCCTTCTTTAGAGATTACAGTGTCTCCTTTATCTTCTTCTACTATTCTTGTTATGTATCTGGCGTTAGATTTCTTTCTAAGACCTGTGATTCTTACCATTATCTTATCTCCTTTTTTATACTCTCTGTGTCGAGTTCCTTTATTTAGACGTTCGATCACTTTTTTGGATGCTGAGTTTAGTTTATTTATTATAATTTCACTATTGCTATATTTATTTTGATTAAAGAAAATGTCTCTAGGTTTCAAACCGGTAACTGAGTGTATAGAATTATTTAATTCACGCACTGTTCTAAATATTTCTTCGATAAGTCTTGTTTTATTCTGAATTGTGAATATTCTAGACAGTTCAGTTATTGTACCGTTTACACGTTCTACCTGACCGTTCGCTGTCGATCTGTATACTGGAGTTTCTACTTTAGTTATGTTGTATTTCAAACACATTTGGTTCACCATTTCTGTTTTGAATCCCTTCTCGTTATCTGTCATGAGTCGTTCACATTTTGGGAAATAATTAGATAAGACCTCTTCCATAACGTCGTACAGTCTGTTTCGAGTTTCGATTTCCCGAAGGATTGTATATTTAGAATACTTATCTACTGTTACAAGGAAAGTATACTTGTCGTTGAAGTATATGTCCATATGAATGTGTGTTCCCACATGTGTTGGTATTTCTGAATTATTCAGAGGTTCTCTGATAGGTTTTCTTTCATATTTTCCAAATAGACATGCTATGCATTTTCTGTTGAAACTCTTTGCTTGTTTATTTAGATCGGGCCAGTAATATTTCTCTGAGATTTCTTGTATATTGTTACGTAACCCTCGGTGTGCTCTTTCGTGAGTTACCCTTACAAGTTTTAGTTGTTCCTCCAAATTTGTCACGTCTTGAAGTTTTCTTGGTGTGAATATAAATCTTACTAGTGGGAATTCTTTTTTTATGTTTTCACCATATTTGTATATGTTTTCAAATTTCGTATGCAAAGCTACAATCTTTTGGGGTTGTATAACTTCTTTCATCTGCCTTAGTAAAGAGTCTTTGTCCTTAAACTTTATTATGAGTCTTATTTTGTTACTAAAATAGATTTGTGTTTCGATATTATTTGTTATATCTTCAATAAGTTCGAACTGTGCAGTGTATGCATTAAAAGGCTGATTCACGGTTTTTATTATATCATTAGAAGAACTTTCAGCTGAATGTGCTGTTTCTATGGTAGAAGCATTTATGCGTTGACGTGATAATGCGTCAGCTACAAGATTTAGGTTTCCTGGTTTATAAACTAATTTTGCTCCAAAGTCTTCAATGATTCCCTTCCAACGTTTCAGCTTTGTGTTGGGATTTTTTTCTGATACAGAATATATAAGGCTCTGGTGATCGGTATATATGGTTAAGTCTGCTATACCATATATGTAGTTTCTGAGTTTTTGTAAGGACCATATGATCGCTAATAGCTCTTTCTCGTTTGTGCTATAGTTCTCTTCTGTCTTACTCAGTGTTCTTGACAAGAAGTGTATAGGTTGCTTATTCTGACTTAGTACGGCTCCAATAGCTATGTTGGATGCATCAGTAGTAAGCTCGAATGGTTTACTATAATCCGGTTGAAAAAGTTCGACTTGTTCTTTCAAATAATTTTTTAAAATTCTAATCGCTTCTAATGCTGAATCATTCAGATTTAACTTAATATTTTTACTTTGTTTTTTGTTTACTTTACCGTTATCTCCTCGTAAATATAATGTCAGGGGCTTGGCTATGCTTGCGTATCCTTTTATAAACTTACGATAGTAACCTGTAAGACCTAAAAATCCTCTCAAATCCTTTACCGTTTGTGGGACTGGAAAATTTTCTATAGCTGCTATTTTCTCAGGGTTCGTAGTGATTCTACCATGTCTGATTATGTGACCTAAGTATTCTACTTCTTCTTGAAAAAACTTACTTTTCTCATCAGATATTTTTAATGTGGCTTTATTGAGTACGTCGAATACTTGACTTATGTGCTGTATATGTTCTTCCTCAGATGAGGAATATATCAATACGTCATCAATGTAAACGTGTACGAATTTACCTACAAAGTCTCTCAAAATGTCGTCCACGCATCTCTGAAATATGCTTGGTGCATTTTTGAGCCCGAAAGGCATTCGTTTAAAATGATATTTTGCGCCATTTATAGCAAAAGCTGTTTTTTCTTTATCATCTGTTTTGATTTTAATTTGGTGGAAACCTGACTCCAAATCTAATGTTGTAAAGTACTTGGCTTTACCTAAATTTTGAATTGTCATGTTGACATCCGGAATGGGGTATCTGTCTGTTACAGTGTGAACGTTAAGTTTTTGGAAATCAACAACCATGCGCCGTTTTGGTTTTCCTTTTTCGTCCAAACCTTTTTTAGGTACTGTCCATATGGGACTGTTATAAGGACTATGGCTTTTTTCTATTATATCGTCATGTAAGAGTTTCTGTATTTCTTTGTTTACGAATTCGTTATCTGCTATGGGATATGGATATTGTTTAACATAAACCGGATTATCATTGGTCGTCCTAATGCTTGCTTCTATAGTATCTGTAAAGGGTAACGGTCCTATGCTGTTATTAATCTTCATCAGTCTATCTATGTCTGCTTTATAAATATTATTTTCCCCAATTATGTAATTAATTTTCTGAATAGATTCGACACTGCTTATGGTAGTTAGAGTCATATTACTGAAATTTATTTCCGCGTTTAGAACTTTAAGTCCTTCATATCCTAATATCATATCAAAAGACTGAATATCCTCTAATTCAAAAAATGTTATATTTTTCTTTAATATCCTAACTACTTTCTTTGTATCTACCATAGAATAACCATGCATTGTTTTTATTTTTATAGGTTTAATTTTAATTTTTTCGCTAGAATCGCATTTTCTATTAATGTAATTATGGGTTGCACCAGTATCAATAAGAATTTTATAAATTTCCTTAGAAATAGTACTAGTTAAATTTAAGCAGGGCAACCCGTCTACTAGTTTAAATGATCTATTCTTATGTTATTATTTACCATACATTCCGTTTCATCTGCTTCTGCATATGTACTGCTGACATCGTCTCTGCGTTGTTGTCGGGAGTTATTTACTCTCTGCTGCTTGAAGTTCTGCTGATAAGATCGTTGCGGTCTGTTGTGTGTGTTGAAACTCCCGCTGTGTTCACGTTTCGCTGGTGGATTATATACATCGGGTTTGTATTGATTCCAATTTTGTCGCTGTGCATGTACAATTTGTCTCGAGTTTATCTCCATCGGCTGTGGTCCTTGATTGTGTTGCTGCATATTATCGTATTGCTTCTGGGGTTGATAATTCGTTGTTTGGCTCGAATAATTTGGTCTTCTTTCGTTTCTGCGTTCATGTGGCATATTTTTGTGGTGCTTATCTTGAGTGAGATGTAAATGCCTGTGCACATTATCATGTTCTATTCTGCGAGCAATTGCGAATGCGTGTTCTAGATCATTTATTGTAGCTGAATATAATGATCCTCTTGTAAAGTTGTCACTCATACCATCAATGAATATACGAACTGCGTCGTCGTTAGCATTTTTAATTAGTCTGTCGATTATATTCGGCGGATCACCTGACATAGTGATTTTTGATATTATTAAATTGAGATTTTTATTTATCTCGTCGTGGTATTCAGACAGTGTGCTTCTTTTTTGCGTGATGGCTTTCATCATGTCTTGTAGCACGTATAGAGGTTCTTGATTAGAGTACGTATAATCTAATCTGTTACGTATCGCCTCAAAATTAAAAATTGTGTTATAATTAGTTAACACATTCGCGGCTGCACCCTGTATTTTACTTTTCACTATAGTCAATGCTGCTGCGTACTTACTGTGTGTTTTGAAGTTTTTAATGCTGTCCATTAATCTGGATGCTTCTTCGCGCCACGACCGATAATTTGATTGATCGCCGTTGAAAATAGGTAGGCTTTTAAATGCGTCTAACTGTATTTCACTACCATCTGTATATGTGGTTCTTATTTCCTCTAGCACAGGTATGTTTGGTACTATGCCTAATCCAGATTTTACTTCATTTAGTTTTGTTTCTAAATTAGTGTTTATTTGATTTTGGTTAGTTATTATTGCTGCTAACCTTGCATTCTCTGTGCGTGTGTGCTCTAGGGTTTGTGTTACTGTGTTGCTCCTGGTTTCTAAAGCTTCTAATCTTGCCATTAATACTGCGAGTTGTTCCATTTTGAACTCGTGTCTGTTGTCGTCGAATTTGTGTGTTTTTTTTTCCTCCACATATACACTTTCACTGAATTGCTTTGCTGCTTCGTACGAAGAAGCTATATTTGTACCTGCTATGCTAGGTAATTCTTGTAACCGGTAACGCGAGTGTTCTGTTTATACTAGATTTCACTACTTGTTCCCGAGGTCCGCTCGATTGAAGTTAAAAAGTATATTTAACCTCCTGGCAGGATCGCCAATTAAAACACTTGTTTCTTACTTTTAAAATTAAACAATATTTATTTGGAACTATGTCCTTTATTATTGAAATACTTTTTACTAATTCTAAAAGGAGCTTAAGGCTACTATGTAGTTACAATAAGACTATTGATAAATTCATCATACAGTCGTATTTATATACTTTTCTTATCTATCTACAAGGAGACCCAAGCGTACAATCGTCTTGCTTGATAATGAAGAAGAGATAATATTCCAACATTGTATACAAACGATATTATCTCTTTTACATATGTTATCATTGTAGCGTTGTGTGCAAGACTGTACTAGAGACTAAAGATATCATTGAATACAAATAATGTTATCTTTTTTCTCAATATGTCTTGCTATGGATACTTAACTCGCGTTATCGAAGATATATAGATGTGCCACTCCAGGAACGATGTTCTACCAAAGTGCAAAAGGTCAAAAATAAATATACATGGCTCAAACAGAGTCCTGTAGTGATGAGCAAGGAAATATCGTAGTTGAGACACAGTCGATGCTGAGGATATTGAAGAACCACTTCTGAGGACTATAAAACAGCGATGTAGAACAACATTCCGTTGTAAGGCAGAACGACCATTCAATATTGGCAACGAAAGCGAAAACTGCAAGCCACCCGAACTGAGTGAAGTGAGGATAGCAATATCTAAGCTCAAGCTTAATAGGGCAGCCGGAAATGACGGCCTTCCCGCCGAGCTTTATAAAGCCGGCGGAGATGACTTGGTAAGAAACATCCACCAACTCAAAAGCCAAATCTGGTCGGAAGAAAGTATGCCTGAAGAATCGAACTTCAGCATAGTTTGCCCGATCCACAAAATTGGAGGCCCTCTACACTGCGCAAACTACAGAGACATAAATCTCCTCAACATCGCCTACAAGATCCTATCTGCCGTAATATGTGAACACCTGAAACCGTTCACCAACAACCTGATCGGCCCTTATCAAGTGTGGTTTTAGCCCAAGAAAGTCCACAACCGATTAAATTTTCACACAGATCCTGGAAAAAACCCAAGATGTCCAAATCGTTTCGAGAGGAAAATCCTTCGAAAAATCTTCAGTATCGTTTGCATAGACGGGCTATGGAGGCGAAGATTCAAGGTCTGTACAATACGAGCGACATGCTGCTGGTAAAAAAAACTCCGCATTTGACGTTAAATATGGCAAGGACATGTAGATTGAATGGAGACCAATACTCCGGCTCGCAGAGTCTTCGACTTCCAACCACACGTCGGACGCAGTAGAGAAAACTCTCGCGCACAAGTAGAAACCGACCTCAACCAACTAGGAGTGCGCAACTGGAGGCAGTTAGCTAAGGACCGCGCTATTTGGAGAGGCATGTTGGTTGAGGCCTAGGTTCATTCCGGACTGTAGCGCCACTTAAATAAGTTTCCAAAAAAAAAAGATGACTGAAGGGGCCCATATCAAGGCGCTACAACGAAAATCACGCACGGGCGGATAAGTTACCAAAACCAGGAGACGGGAAAAAAGATGATGAAAAAATAAGAAGAAGAAGAAAAACGACGAAAAAATCTTTTCGCAAAATTCGTCACAAACGACGTCACAGAGATGCTCAACGCTTGAGAACGACGTGTGAGAGACACATTTGGGCTTTCTTCAACTGAAGTCTCAGCGGCAGCAATATTCTCGACACTACGGGCACTTCTTTGTCTCACTTACACGGGAACATTTTGTACTGTGCCTGTCGATTCAAATTTTTTTAATAGACGCTCAATTGTTGATCTGCTAGGACGATTATGACGACCATAAATTGGACGTAGCGCTCTTAACGTTGAGGCACCTGACTCCGAATTCCGGTTGTAAATTTTAATAATTTCGACTCGTTGTTGGATCGTATATCTTTCCATCATGAAGTGGCAAATCTTACTGAAGAGAAATGTCAAAAGAGCGGCAAGAAATATGGCGTCGTTTGCTGTCCCTGTCGCTCAACTTTTGTAGCGTCCCTGTAAAAACAACTGAAGAAAAACAAGACACCAGATTCTGATAGATAGATTGATTTTATTTCGTTAAATATACATTTGGTTTGTTATCGCACATTTTACAGAGATTTGATAAGATATATCTTTCTACTGAAACATTATTTATCCAATTGAAAATATAAAGGAGACAAAAATAGATAGTTTGGAGGAAACACGAAAAAAACCTCCAATTTAAATACAAAAAAAAAAATAAATAAATAAACAAATAAGAAAATAAACAAATAAACAATAAACAAATAAACAAATAAACAAATAAACAGATAAACAAATAAATAAATTACAAAAATAAAATAAATAAAAAAAATAAAAAATAAATAAATAAATAAATAAATAAATAAATAAATAAATAAATAAATAACTAAATAACTAAATAACTAAATAAATAAATAACTAAATAACTAAATAAATAAATAGAAAATTTCAAAATAAATCAACAAATAAATCAACAAAAATCAGTCAAGTGGTATCACATATTTTGGTTTTGTTTTAATTCCAGAAGGGAATAAATATTTCACTCAAAGAGTAAATATATAAACAAGACATTAAGATAAAAAAAACATATTTTTATATAAGACACACCATAAATAACAATTAAATAATTTAATAGGCATTTATATGTTTAAACAAACAAAAATTGATTTGTGTAACTTAGTGCGTATTTAATGCATTAACAAGAGGATTCTCAGCAAAACTACATCGTTCTAAAAATTTATTTGTTAATTTACTGATTCTAGTGGATATCAATTCAACATTTGCTTTTTTATGTATATCTAGAGTTGAGTGATGCCATGGATAATTTAACATCATCTTTAATAATTTATTTTGCGATACTTGCAATTTTTTCGTATGACATTTTGCACATTTTCCCCAGACTTGACACCCATAAAGCATTATAGCTTGAAAAATTACTTTGTGTATAATCATTTTGTTTTCAGTTGAAAGCAAAGATTTTCGATTAATGAAAGGATACAGAGTCTTGATGGCAATACCGATTTTTTTTATAGTCCTACTTATATGTTCGTTTAATGTGAGTTTCTTATCTAGGTATATACCTAGATATCTTACGGATGGTTGCCAACTAATACTTAATCCATTTATCTGTAAATGACTCCTGGGAAGAAAACCAGGCTTTCTTTTCCGACTGAAAAAGATGGCTTGCGTCTTTCCTTCGTTTAGTTTTATTTTCCATTTTGTATAGAAAGTTTCCAAAATTTTCATCGCATCTTTAAGATTCCTCTCAATATTAAGAGCGAATTCATGAGATGAAAATATAGCAGTATCATCTGCAAAAATTCCTGTATCACAATTCGGCAAATCCGGAAAATCCGATGTAAAAAGGTTGTAAAGAACTGGGCCAAGTACTGAACCTTGTGGAACACCAGCATGAAAGTTGATTGTATTTGAGACGGGACTGTTTACGTATACTTTAAAACAACGACCAGACAAAAAACTTTTGACTATGTTACATAAATATGGTGGGAAGTTAAATTTTATCATTTTATAAATGAGGCCGTTATGTCAGCAGAACTCTTCAAATACAGAGGTGTTGCTATAGAATTGTGCACGCCCCAAGCCATTAACTAAGTCTGAATTGTAGAGAGCATGTCCGATGACTCCCAAAATTTAACTTCATGCATCCTACCGAGGCATATCCTTACTTAATGTTGCATATTTGATCCTATACAACTGTGTTAACGTAATAAGCTTTTGTGCAACACACTTGTCGGCACGTACCGGTATGGCTTCTGACCGGTAGATCAACCATATGCTAACATTTCTAACTGAAGCAAATCTTAGAAAAGACAAACGAATTTCAAGTCGAGCCGCACTATCCTGGCTTTTACTTACAATCGGTACATATCATACGCGACCTTGAAGTATTCATCGCATCGCCTTGAGCTTTATAGAACGATGGCGGAATTCGGGATGCTACCATCAAAACGAACACAGCTGTGTCGCCTAACATCGGAGGATGTGCAATGTAACGCTCGGCTTTTTCATGTACTTGTAAGGGATTCTGACAACGAGATGTGGTATCAGGTGATTTCTTCAATGTCGTGCTGGAACAGATAGTGCTTAGGAGTTAACATTATCTTCAACGAATCCGTCCAGCTGCTGTGTAACGCATAAATGACACCTTAGTGGAGATACGACGAAGAGCCTCCATAGAAAAACTATGCCATTTCGAATTTGCAAATCAAATGGGATCGAAGCTCCAAGTCCGAAAGACAAAATACTTGCTCCCCCGGATTCTAATCCTACCAGTCCTACTTTTTGGCCGAGTGATGGACATAAATCAGCAAAACGGAGAAAATATGAGGCATTTTCGAAAGGAAAATCCGTCGTAAAGGACTAAATTGGCACGGCCACATCGAGCGCAAAAGCAATAATTCTCCGATAAAAATAATCTTCGAATTACAGCTTATAGATTCTAGGCGATAATTAAGACCGAACCTCCGGATTAAGGATCATGCGATTCTCCACTCCAGGCTACCTCAATGCCTATGCTTAAATCTTGATCTCATTTGCTCTCATTAGTTCATCTCAGTCGGCTTTCGAATCGATTGCAAAAATTCAACGAGCTGCAGGCCTAAGCACAAAAAGTTCCAAGGCAATAATTTAAAAGTTCGATTTGTAATGCCCGTCGTCTGAACTGTTTCTCCACCACTTTGCTGCAACTATACTTCCAATTCCCATTTCGATTCAAAGTGGCTTATCGCCAAATTAAATCCCAGGCTACAAGGGATATGCACGGAGTGAAAACTTCAAATCAACTTAATTCACATGGCTAAGCTACAGTCACAGGCGTTCGCAACAGAACCCCCACTTGAACAGCTCATTCAAATAAATAACTCAACACCCAGCAAACTGACATAAGAGTTCATTTTCACTTTTAAACATCCAAAAGGAAGCCCTTTTACCGACCGATTCTACAACACCAAAACATGGCCTACGACCACCGAACCGAACCACAGAACCGACGATGCGACGTATGTACCTTGCACACGCCGCACAGTCAATAGATCGCAATTCGGCATAATAATAGCCATCCGGAGGATATAAATTTCATCGAGCAGGGCTGCCGCGCCGCAAAAGTACCACAATAACAAGCTAGCAGCGGTAGGGTCAGCCATCGCCGCCGCCGCCGCCACTCGCTCTGGGAGCTGGACTAGGGCTGGCGCGGTCGCCCCTCCTGCGCTTTTGTTTTGGTATTGGAAATTCGCTGCAGCGGCGGCGCGCGGTGCCGATGAATAGTCTTTTAGAGATAATTTTGCGCAAGCTATTAAATTGATATGATTAAATCTTAATCGCAGATTAAACCGACATCTGAGATTTGCGACATTAGTATGCCCAATGGGTCTGTGTATGGCGTGTCTGTGTTGGGATGCTGGAGCGATGGTTGTGGTGGTATCTGTATCTGCATATTGGAATCTCTCATAGAGCCGATGGATGTGCGCATGGTTGGTCAACTGCAACTGCAGATACTCGCGTACACATATACGAAGGAAGTGCACCGCGCTTGACCATGGTGTCTGTGGATTCGGTTTTTTGAACCAAGAAACATCCAATCGGTCTGTTCGTTGTTTTTATTGTTTCTTTGTCCGGATCGGTGCAGTGTGTGACTGTCAGCTTGACAACTTGATGAAAGAGGATTTATGTCCCATCCATTCAATCCGAACGATTGGCTTCTCTCGCTGAGCATCAAGCACAATACCCCAAGCCTAGCACAAATCGATGACGATGATGATGATGATGATAATGATGATGATGATGATGACGAGGATGCGGATGATGATGATGATGATGATGATGATGAGATGGGGATAGCTCGATCGGTGGATCGTTTATGTAAAGCGATCAGATGACGTTTCAAAGTTGGAATTGTCATCGTCGTCCTAAAGGGATTCAACCTCGCAGAGAGACCCTGAGAGCAGAGGAGAATAATGGCTAAAGATTCGAGCAACTGACATGACCGCTGTGATGTCTGGAGAAGATGTGCCTGAGATTTAAGATGTATGCAAATAGTGTCATGTTAAGGCCGTGCCAGGGAGAGAAGTTCTGTCGTTTGGGTGGGGTGCTGCAGACCTTCTTGCGATCTGTCTTTTGTCTTTTCGGTGGTGGCTGACAATGGGAGCCTTCTTCGGTTTCTTGTTCTTCTTCTTCATCGTCATCGTCATCGTCGTCCTCGTCATCGCCATCGTCTTCATGGATGTGATGTGAAATCTTTCTTAACCGGGGGACACATCTTCGCTTTGATCGGCAGTGACAATTGAAATTGATTTTACCTTCCAACGGTGAAAAGGGGAAGGTAGGGCTAACAAAATGCGAAAAACGAAATCCCTTCAGCACAGGTATTGGCATACATGTCGTCGTTCCGCAAGGATTTCCATGGAACATGCTACCACAGACGGATGGACTGATAGATGGATCGTATCCATCCGATGGCCGGGGATGGAATGAATGGATGAATGGCCCAAGTCGTTGTAATTCGCTGCGGTTGGTTATGTTATGTTTGATTGGGAAATTGTGTGCGCGGAGCTGGAGGCAGCACGGAGTAGGCCCAACTGTCTTTCAATTTATTGACGTGTTTTCTCGGTATAGGTATAGGGAATTTCGTATGCAAAATAGGGAACGCTTTGTTAAATTGATTTTTGTTTTCTTGGATGTTGAATCTCCGCTGCTCAATGGGCATGGAATTTATCGGAAAGCAATTGATTTGATTATTTTCCGGCGACAAGTGTATGTTGGAGTTGGAGTTTGACGACGAGGATACATTCATGTATCCAGTTTTGTTTGGTTTTGTTGTGTATATCCTTCAAAGGGTATCACTTCATCCATATATATTGCAAAGTGCGTTGTTGCTGGTAAGGGCATGCATCTTTTGGTGCAATAGATTTTAGTTGCAAGTGACTATGTGAGGACGGATATGTTACTCACAAGATACGTTTCCAAAAATTCACAACGTCGGCGGCAGGGTTGAGAAGGGCACTTAGCTCCTTATGGGAATAGAAATATAGTGTGGCTCGAAGAGAATCCTGTCGATATGAACAATGAAATATCGAAGTTGAAACACAAATGAAGCTAAGGAATGGCCTCTTCACATACTTACTTACTTAAGTGGCGCTACAGTCCGGAATGAACCTGGGCCTCAACCAACACGCCTTTCCAATTAGCCCGGTCCTTAGCTCCACTTGCACGCGCCACTTAAGGCGAGGTCTTCTTCTACTGCGTCCAACGTCTGGTTGGGGATCGAAGACTCTGCGAGCCTGGGTATTGGTGTCCATTCGTTCTACACATCCTAGCCATCAAGACGTTTACAATGCGGGTTTTTTTGACCAGGGTTATGTCGCTATACAGCTCGTATAGTTATTGGTTGAATCTTCGTCTCCATAGCCCGTCAAGGCAAACGGGACCGAAGATTTTTCGAAGAATTTTCCTCTCAAATCGACCAAGAATTTCTTCATCCGCTTTTGAGACGGTCCATAGGACTGGGATGATCAGGGTCTTAAATAGGGTCTACTTAGTAGTTCGAGTCAGGGCTCTACTACGAACTTGCCTTCTTAGCCCGAAGAAACAGCGGTTTGCAAAAGTAATTCTTCGTTTAATTTCTGACGAGATGTTGTTGTCAGAGTTAATAGCGGAACCGAGGTAGAAAAGGTCCCGTACTACCTCAAAGTTTTATCTCTCAATGGTGACGTTCTGTCCAATTCGTCGATGTTGTAGATCCTTTCATGTTAACAGCATATACTTCGTCTTGCACTCATTTACTGCTAAACCCATTTTTTGCCGCTTCCTGGCAAACGTGGCTGGACACCAATACTCCGGCTCGCAGAGTTTTCGATTACCAGCCAGACGTCGGACGCAGTAGAGGAAGACCTCCCCTTAAGTGGCGCGCACATGTATAAACCGATGGTTATATTATAGAATCGCGTGTTCATTCAGAAGTCACTGGAATTACTTTTGTTTTGTCCACGTCGTATAAAATGAGAGGCACGTTGCAGCATTTTATGAATGAAGGTCTTCAGCTTGTAAAGTGGAAACATTTGATGACAATGATATCTCTGTTCATTTCACAAAGTTATCTTGAAAGTAATTACCCGCACTTAGTTAATGGCTTGAGATTTGCATAAAATGTTGTTCGAAGCTGATCAGCAATGAAAAACAATGCAATTCTCTGATCGTAAGCCATTTGAACAGGATTAAGATTTATTTTTTAAAGAGTTCGCCTTGCTTGCAGTTTTGCAGGTTGTAAATGCGGCAAGGTTATTGGAAGTACTGAATATTTTATATAATGGATTGGGTTGTAGTCAGTAAAAAGTGACATCACTTAATCAAACCTATCAAACCTATAGCCTGCTATCGAAAAGAGATGTTAAAATTGTGCAGGGTGATTCTAACGCCGAGGTTGGAAGGGATGACATCTTAAATAGTAGTATTTTCTTAAAACGTAGAATAAGCAACAAAACGTCTGGCGACGAACTTGGATACATTTTTACGCAACAGGAACGAAATATCACTATAGCCAGCAAACAAATTCCTTGATATCAAAAAGAGGACATGGCAATAGTTAAAGGCAAGAGTGTTTAAACCCTATGGGTAACTAGGACTTTTTGCAACCATTGTAAGAATGCAGACATCCAATTTTCCACAACGGTGCAGTACTTTGAACAGTTCGAAGTCGACAGACAGCTATCGCAAGAAGTCGATCGGATATTTTTAGACCAAGTGCTCCTCATTCTTACCCTTAACACCATACCGCCAGAATCTAATGCCGTGGAAAATGAGGGCTCTGTTAACGAGTCATCCGATCTGTAGAAACTATTGAACTGATATCACCTACGGGCTAGCAGTCAGAAAATACTCGTGAAACAGAGAATTCTAACGGTTAAATGCAGTCTAAAATGGGATTTATGCGAGCAAAGGCGAAAATGACCAAAAAGCTTGCAACTCAGCTTTATAGGCTACAAATGAAAAAGAAGAAAGAACAAGAAAAACACACGATCGAAAATACAGAGAAAAGTTGTTTTTTTAATATTTTTGGTGCAATAGGCTTGTTAACCAGGGCCGAGCTATCTCACAACCATTCTTGCGTGCGTGTGTACTTCTTCCAGTAAGGCGGCACCTCCTGTTTTATGCCGACTCCGAACGGCGAATTTGAGATAAGCTTTTCTTGACAATTGATACTACTCGGATGATCTTTCAGATCATCACGAGAGGAGGGCCAGTGAAAAATCATTTTAGGTGTTGCTACGTCTGGGAATCGAATCCAGACCTTCTTTGCGCAGTTTATCGCACAACCCATCGCGCGATAGTTGAAATGAACAAAAATATACCATAGTTGGGTCACGATCTTTTGCCTAGAACAAAGAATGATTGTGGAAAATTACTCGGTTCTTGGTTCTAACGATCCTGTTGCAAACATAAATATTAAGCCCGGAGCCACTGTGCTCAATGAGCAAGGTGTACTTGGACAAGAATAAACTCACTCCAGAGTACAAGAAATTGACTGAATGAGATGTCACTTTCGAGTTCCCAGAGAATAAATGTAGGTGCAGTGGTATGCACTTACCCAAGATGACGTCAAACGCACTCTCGGCTAATTCAACAAACTATAGACTGATGACGTCAGGATCGCTCTTTTTTTAACCAAATGAAGAGATCAGTGTTGAATCAGACGTCAAATCGTGAAGGAACCGATAACACAAACCTTTCTAATGTTAAATTAACTTAACTAATCTAAATATAATTTTATGTTTGAGCTCATAGTTTACATAAAGTATTTTGAATTTAATTTTAATTTGGTTTCTACAATGTGTCCGCCGGGAAGGTATACTACTTTGTTTTGCCGCCATTTTGGTAAACATTTGTCTTGACAGTTCATATTTGACAGTCGTGAAGTAGACACATGGCAAATTTATTATGGAAAAATAATTGATAAACCAAAGTGTTTTAATAGTTAAAACATTTTATCAAAATCAAAACTCGAGTACTGTGTTACGAGACATTTCGGGAGAAACAACGTGCCAACAAAACGGACTATTTATCGTTTAGTGAATGATTTCGAAGAAATAGGGTCTGTAGGTGATAGGCCCAAGCATGGACCACAACGTACTGCAAGATCGGCTGAAAAAATTACTGATGCTCAAAGAAGTGTTCAACACAATCCATCAACCTCAATGCTAAGGAGCTTGGTCTTCAAAGAACAACTTCGGCCACAATTTTGCACAAGGATTTGCACTTTTTTTCCATTTAATATTCAGTTGATACAAGAGCTTCTTCCACAAGACCATTTACGTCGCCGTACATATGCCAATAGGATATTACGGCTAGCCCATGACAACCCCGATTTTCATGAAAAAATCATAATGAGTGACGATGCACATTTTCATTTAAATGGCTATGTGAATAACAGAATAGTCGGTTCTGGGCAATGGAAAACCCTCAAATTATTGATCAGTCATCTTGCATCCAATAAAAGTTACAGTCTGGTGTGCAATTTGGTCAGGAGGAATCATTGGGCCTTACTTCTTTAAAAATGAAAACGGCGTTACGGTAACCGTGAATGGGGACCGATATCGTGATATGATAAAAAAAACTTTTTAACGCCACAACTGCATGCTTTGAGCTTTATTAACATGTGGTACCAACAAGACGGTGACACATCGCATACAGCCAGGATTACAATGGAATTACTACAAGACCTCTTTCCACAACAAGTTATTTCAAGAAATGGTGATGTTGATTGGCCTCCACGGTCGACTGATTTGACTGCTTCGGACTTCTTATTGTGGGGATATCTAGAAAGCAAGGTTTATGCAAACAAATCAGAAACGCTTGAGCAACTCAAACAAAATATTCGTGATGAAATTAATGAAACACCACGTGAAATGTGTGAGAATGCAATGAAAAATGTGCACAAGGGCTCGCATTTGTAAGAATAACAGAGGCAGACATTTACCTGATATTGTATTCCTTACATAGTTTCCGACATTAAATAAAACATTTATCACTATAAGATCCATTCTCTTTTATTTAATTAAAAATTATAAACAAACAAATTAGTGTACCTCCCGGCGGACACCCTGTACATAAATAACTTCTAACATTTAATTCAAAAGAGGAATACAAATAAATCTTTATACTCAAAATAATAATTAAGTGCTATAGCAACAACATATATGAATATCGATTCCTCAGCAATGATAGAATGGATGTCAGCATTGTTTATTACATCCCATCAAAAATACTTTGCCAGTATTGAAGCCATTTTACTTTTTATCTTTCATTAGAAATCTGCTTCTATTAATTCAGTCTAATAAACCTGCCATCTGCAATAACATCTGCATTATTGCCGTCATACGGCCCCAAATGCTCGAAAAAGTGGTTGAAAATTGGACCTATAGACTTGACTTTATTCGTGTTTTTGTTTCTATAAATAAAAAAATAAAAAGTTTAGTCATTAATGTTCATTACCAGAGGAAAGCTATAGGGACACAAAGTACTGCCCTTCTTTCCTATGTTATACATATTATTGAAAAAAATAAAACGAGTAATGGGTTCTTGCTTGCTATTTGTGCGATCGACATTAAAAGACACATAGAAATCTATTTATGAATAAAATTTTCGATTTTTGTACCTTTGAAAAAAAAAAAATAAATCGTAAGATTTGTTAAATTAAATTTAAACAAAGAAAAATGCAGTTTTGGTAGACATATGCATACATAAATTCATGTATTATTTTTGCTATAAATTTTATATATGAATAATATCCAATTTAAAGTGCGAACCGTAAATATTCAAAATACTTTAAAAAAAACTTATTTTGCAGAACTTTCATTTGAACAACTCATAATATTGATTTTAAATACAAAAAAACAACAATTAGGGTTTCATGCTGCCGGAAATTTCATTATTGACCAAAACTCAAAATCCCTATAAGCGACATTTAAGGTCGGTTTATTCACCTTCGGGTAAATCGACGGTCAAGCTACAACAATTTTGGCTTAACTCACGATTAAAAGGCCCGTTTGCTGATACGAAACTTAAAAGTTTATGTTCCACTTAAGCGCTTAAGTAATAACGCGTGATTTTTTTAGAGCTAAGTTTTCAGGTTGGCAGCACTGGTTAGTAATTCACTTTGACAAACTTCATCTGTCAAAGTGAAAAGTTTTCAGTATACTCTGCATTTAGTCATGTAATGTCTTACAAATGAGCGACGATTGCAAATAAATGAAATTTATTATCAAAATTCGTGCTCTGTGCAAAATATGCACCGTTTGTTACGACCATTTGATGGCGACCAGCGATGAGGCTTGCCACATGAAATGCCACATGCCATACAAGAATTACCGATGCATCCCGAAAAAAATGTTTGATGTGGTTTATGGGCTGGTTTTTTTTTTTCAAAGACGACCGATATTGAGCCATGATACGCGTAATTTTTTTTGAGCTTGGTTGACATGTAGTTTCATCAAAATGGTGCCACATGCCACACACCTCGTGAAACAAGGTGTATGCTCCAGGTTTGGTCATTCTTGTCTTTGTTCTATCAAAGTTGTTCAATATATATTGTCTCTACCTCGTCAACAAGATCAAAGATTTTCACGCTCATAGGTAGGATGGGAGCTTCCCATGATATTAATAACGTCCACATATCCTGTAGCTGGACAGATTGTGATGGCTCCCTAGGTTACATCGGTCCTATCTTGACAATAATTCTTGTACAATTTTAAAATAATTTCCAACAAGTCTGCGAAATACTTCAAATGATCTGCTTTTCAACTTTACGTTCAATCGCTAAAGGGTGATGAATTCCCTAAATCGGTCATCGATCATCAAAGCTACATGCGACCTTAAAAACTGTGAACATATAACGAATATTGACTTGAAAATTTGCTTTTTCTGAACGCCTCGTTTGAAAAAAAATTAAAATACAAAAAAATCAGTATGACAAAATTCCAAATGTCCATATCCACATTTAAACTAGTGGTACGCAACTTTCTCTTTCACTGCGAATTTTGCGGTTGCGGATAGTTAGGCCTAAATGCAAAAATCCGTTCTATGGATTTTCTCGAAGAGACTGGGTATGCAGTTTTGTTGAAACTCGCGGTCGAAAATTTTCACGAAAACAATATCTTTCTTTATAAGAGAAAGTTAAAAAAATTCAATTTGTTCGAAATTAATGTTTTTTAGCACGAAGTTAGAAAATTTCTTTCGTTTGTTGTTCTTGGTTCTCACTTTTTTAAGTTTTTGTTTCAATGCGTGAACAATCAATTTTTCAACTGGGCTTCTGATTTTGTTTTTATTTTTTGGTTGAGTACGAGTTGCCGATTTTTAAAATGTTGGTTTTAAAAAAATCGTCGACTTTTGAAAAGTTGATTGGTAAAAATACCGACTGATTAAAACGTCGACTCTTAATCAGTCGACTTTGAATATATGGGGCGGGAGGACGCGAAAAAAAATTGATTTTCATATATGTCGATTTTACTGTGCATTCCATACTTGACAAATGTCGCAAAAAAGTTTGACAAAACAAAAAAATATAAATTTTAGGTGCAACATGCTCGTTCGTACCCAGTGTACGTGTACTTCTTTCGCGATGGACCACCTGTTTTAAGCTGACTCCTATCGATGAATTTGAGAAAAGCTTTTCTTGACAATTGGTACTACTCGGATGATTTGTCAGATCATTACGAGAGAAAGACCAGTGAAAATTCATTTACGTGTTGCTATGGCTGGAAATCGAACCCAGACCTTCTGCGCGGTAGTTCATCGCGCAACTGAGCCCTTCGTTTGACCGCCGGTGTAAAATATGGACCTTCAAAGAAGTCGTTTGATGAAATGTCCATTTGAAAAATTGAAAGTCGGTAAAAATTGGGAAACGTAAGAATTGTCGACAAAAAAATGTCGACTTGACTATAGTAACAAACGGGGCTATGACATCACGTTGGGTCCGACTAATGATGTTAATATCGGCGGCGTATGCGAGTAGTTGTACCGATTTTTCGAAAATTGTGCCTCTGGTGTTGGCTCGTGAGTTTTGCACAATCCTCTCAAGAATTCAATTAAAGAAGTCACATGATAGCGCATCGCCTTGCCTTAATCCTATTTTGAAATCGAATGTATCGCTGAGGTCGTTTCCGACCTTCATGAAGCAGCGAAAATTCTCCATCGTCATCCTACAAAAACAGAAGAGTTTGGGCGGTATTTCAAAACTAGACATGGCTCAGTATTGTTGGCCTCTATCAATGCTGTCGTATGCGACTTTGAAATCGATGAATAGGTGGTGGGCATTGATTCTGACATCTTTGGGTTTTTTTCAGGATCTACCGAAGTGTGAAAATTTGATGGGTTGTGGACTTTCCTTGCCTAAAACCACACTGTTAAGGGCCCAGTGTTGTTGTTAAACGGTTTGGCGTTCACATATTACGGGAAATAGGATCTTGTAGGCAATGTTGAGGAGACTTATACCTCTGTAGTAGGCGCAGTTCAGAGGGTCTTCATTTTTGTTGATCGGGCAAACGATACTGAGGTTTTATTGCTTGTTCTATGTTCTTCTTTCTGGTGTTGATCGAGAGGTTAAGGGATACGCGTTGCGCGAATGTGGTGGTCCGAGTCGATGTTTGCTCCTCGGAATGTTCGGACATCCAAAATACTGGATACGTGCCTCTTGTCTATCGCAATGTGATCAATTTGGTTGACCGTTCGTGGATCTGGAGAATGCCATGTTTCCTTATGGATATCGAGGTGAGTTAATCGTGTGCTAGCTATAGTGGCATTTCGTCCCGTAGCGAAGTATATTAGCCAAAGTCCGTTGCCTGACGTGTTATCGTGTAGGCTATGTTTTCCGTCAATATTCAATCATAGGTTTTGTCAAGGTGCTCGTAGCAGCAATCTTTAGCTATATCATATATTTTTCCTCCGGGGCGTGATAAGGCAAATAAGGCTTATGTTGGCGCATTTGGTCTTGATACGGACTGTTAAAATGTGTTCACTAATGTCTTGGAAACATAAGATTTCTTGTCTAAGTCTGGTACTTATAACAATTCCGCATACGAATAGTCGATGTTTCGGCTCAGTATAACACCGTCCGTAATAGATGTCACAGTTTTTCATCTTCCTTTTGCCCCGCGCAAACTACTTTGTTGCACTTTATGGCTTCCGCTAGTTATTCGCTTGCATACGAACTTCGTTGTCCTTTTTTCGTTTAGCCGTGTCGTCAACAATAAAATCAGTCCTTTCCGAGGCTATTGGTTGCTTCGCAACCGTTAGGTTTTTCCATGGTTGGGATGTTAACCCAAAGCACAACACTCAACCTGGAAGGCCAGTTCCAATTTTTTGGATACCCCGAGGACACGTATCCACTACGGGACTGAGAGCTGCCGTTGGCCTTTCGGTTCATTCGCCACCAGCTCTGTTCCAGGGGCCTGAATAACCATTGAAATTCCCAGACAACCTGTTGTCGGAATATTTCGAAGCAGCTTGTCTAGGTTCGCCTGGGACAGCAGGCCGGGTATTCATTCCGTGCCGTTCTGACCTGGGTGTTTATAGTGTTGCTGTTTTTCGTCGTGTTATCAACACTCGCGCTTATCGTTCAGCAAGCCAAATCCGGTTGCATGAGACCAGTACCTGATGGTTACCACTTTGAAATAAAAATAGGCACAATGAATGTGTAGTCAGAGTTACAACCACTGGGCATTGCAAAGTTAAAGTCAATCAGAGTGTACCCTCGTTCTACAACATCCAAACCATCTTATCCATGATCTAGTTGGAATTTATATCTGGTATTAACATTAACGAGCTCTATTAGGAGCAAGTAAAATTGTATGCAAATGTATAACCATGACCCAATTAAATTCAAATTCAATTAAACAAATCCATTGACAATGTGAGAATCTAGAAGAAGGGACTCTTTTCTAGCTGGCAGTTTTCTGAAAGTTTCGGTTAAGACAAAATCGCGTGATTTTTCGGGGTTATGGAACTCGTAATTTTGTCCGTAATGTTGTTTGAAAATTAGCTGGATGTGCAGTTGTTATGGAAAGACTGAACCTCATTAGAACAATCGCCGCTGGTCTTCGCTTAAGCAGGGACTGTATAACAAGCGGCAGTGACATGGGTGATTGTTTTTAACATGTCTACGAAGACAGCCCTTCTGTACAAATCTATGTAGCTACAGCTCTAGATAGCATTGCCTATATATGCATATTATACGTCAATGTGGCAAAGCATATTCCCGGTCAAGAGAACTTGATAATATTGAATCCACTATTATCATGATTAAGAAAACGCATTCATACTTTAAACGTATAAATAAAGAATTACTTGTGTAAGCGTATGCAATATTATCTCATTTTATATTTAGTTTATCATTTTGCCCCTACCCCGAATAGACGAATAAAACAAACCCGACTTGGTGATTCTCCATAAGATCACTTCATCCCATTGACAGAGTAATTGCTTTCTCTCGATCATCGGAGTAATTTTCTTTCAAATCAGGAATGATTGGTCAACACATCAGCAATTCATCTATCCGACATCCGAATTAATTCCATCCCGTGGTTATCTTCTCTATCACATCTGCAGTTAAGAATCTCCTCCTCGCTGACTTTAACAACATGTCAAATGTTATTACAGATGCTATCGCATCCATCTATCCAAACGGAACTATCATGTTCCCTTTGAACAACTCCAATGCCGATTTCCCATCGCATCTGGCTACACATTTAGGGCGGCAAAACAAACAAGCTGATACCCGATCTCGACCCAACTACCCCACCACTTCATAATCACCCATAAATTTGCAATAATAATCTCCTCACGAAAGAGTGCTCCAAGTGCTCGATCTACTCGCGCCACGAACCACCACGAGAATCAATCGATTGATTAATCAACAAAAATGGAAACAGGAGAAAAAAAAGGACGCCATCAACACCGTGCGCCTTCCTCATCATCTTCTATCAAAATCCCATCTCGCGACTGACATTGGCCGATCAAAACGAAAGAACCACAAACAGCAGGCCACTCACCACCGGCTAACTAGCTTCCTCGGCCATCACCATCGCAATCATCATCACCATCATCATGGCGTTGCAACGACGACCTTCATCGATACGACCGATGCGACGGACGAACGGGCCGACATGCATCGACGCAACGCGCACGCCTAACCATATGGTAATTGCAATCATATAAACGCACCCCGCGGCCAGTGGCTACTGTTTGGGCGAGCGAGCGTGTTGCCGCGGATGCCCAGGATTCCGGTGATGAATCCCTGCGATTACTCAGCCAGATTTGTCCTCATTATTCAATGTGGAGCTTCGCTTATTGATTTATCATGCGGCTTGCGATGGCTCTACGATGTGCGACTAGAGAGAGAGCAACTAGCGAGACAGGTCTTGTGCCAGCCTCAGGTGCGTTTCGCTTCGTTAATGTCAAAATGAATGGTTCACCTACATACCATAGTCACCGCCACGTTGCCAGAACTCGACGCGAGTGTCGCGTATAACTTGAGGTGTCTATTGAGCTTTTACGTGTTTGTATTGGATTCCTGCCAAGCTCGGGATTATTAATTCGCAAATCAATTTTGATCGTCGTCATCTGAGAGTGTCTATGCTGTTGTTTGGAGGAGCCGAACCTTAAAACCGTTTCCCTCGGTATGCTGTTCCTAATTCCATCGGCACAGCGGCGGCGGCCGCGGCGGTGATGCTGATGGTGATGGTGGCGCATATGGCAATCGGTCTATCGCGCTCCGCGATCAAACAAATATCCAAGCATATGGTAATTATTTATCTAGATGCCATTTGGAGATTAGTTATTCTCCTGGTCTTCCATTTTGGCGGCCGACTCTGGGGCTAGTGGCTGCTGCCTGGCTTTTTGGGATAGGACTATCGTGGTGCTGCAATTTTGGTGGTTGGAGGCTGTTTGCTTGGCGCTGGTAAATTGAATCGCCCGGGACCTACAGCAGAGACAGCACCTCTGTTTGCATGCGAACGAGAGTCTGAGTGTGTTTCTGGGTGCTCTTGGGCCGTGTTTGCATTGTAACGAAAAATGTCTACATCCAGGTGAGGGAGGGAGGCCACTTGCAAACAAATGATCGAACGTTGCGAAAACATCAAGCGCTATGCAGATTGCACAGGTGATTGCGTTTGAAGAGGTGGCATTTGTGTTTTGCTCTGCTCCTCCTCCTGCCCTCTCTCTAGCTCCTTTCGCTTGCCTTTGAGATAATTGAAATTTAATTTTCGGGTATGCAGCACTTTTTTGTAAATATTATCTGAAATCTTAGAAAAACTGCAAAATGTGGGTAGGCCGACTTTTGACAATGGGGCAGGGAATGGACATGTGCAGTATCTGGCTGTATCCTAGGATTGCGATAGCGCTGATATCATTTTGATTAGCAATTGACTTGTTTGACTCTAAGATTGAAAGACAACATAATGGGATGCTGCTCATTGCCACAGAACAGGTATGCTTTTAATGCATTTGAAGACGATTTGAAACGGCAAATGGTCAATTCCTCAAGTGGATGCTATGTAAAAGTTTGCACTTGAGCAGCTGTGATTCTGGTAAAACTTCTCCCGGCAAAGGTCCATTATGGACCTTAAAATTACTTGTAAGCACAGTTAATACGCTTTATCTGCTCTTGAGAGAGATTTAGATCGGCTGGTATCTTTCTGCTTGGAGGAAGCTGGACACAGTTTACCTTTCACTCTTCAATGTTGATGCTGACATTCGGACACTACGGTCAATTACTGCCATTGGAATTTTTGGCAGCGCAGTTCGTCTTGGGATTCTTGATTTATGGGTCATTGAACTTGGTTCGTGGCCCAACATAGCCAAAACGCTTGCCTCTCTGTGTTCTATCGGGGCATATAGACTCAGAGCTGGAGGCCGTAGGCAAGGTAAATGTTTTTTTGATATTTTATCCCTACTCCGATTGACTGCAGTAATATCAAAAAGGATCTGTAAGTCCATATGATAGGTGGATGTTGTAGAACGAGGGTCTCTGATGGGCTGTTGTCCCAGGCCTAGATGAACTGTTTTGACATATTCGGACAACAGGATATTTAGGAATCTCTGGGGTAAATCAGACCTCTTGAACAGAGATGGTGGCGGTTGGAGTGAAAGGCCAGAGGCAGCGCTCAATCTCGTAGCGGATAACACATGTCTAATGATTATCTAATTAATTGGAACAGGCACTCTAGGTTGAATGTTGTGCTTTAGTTTAACTATCCCCACATGGAAAAAACCTACGAAGCAACCAATACCCTAAGCATGGACTGATTTTATTGTTTAATACCCTGCTGAACGAAAAAAAGACAACAAAGCTCATATCTGCACCTAGAATGTGAGATCATTAAACGGGAGGGATGCAGGAAAACAACTAGCGGAAGCTCTAAGCTGTTAAGCTTCCTTCTCTATACTAGCAAACGTGGCTATGACATCAAGTAGGGTCCTACTAATGATGTCAATATCGTCGACGTATGCTAGTAGTCGACGTATGCTAGTAGTTGTACAGATTTTTGGAAAATTGTGCCTCTGGTGCTTGCTCGTGAGCTTTGCATAACCCTCTCAAGAATCAGATTGAAGAAGTCACATGAGAGCGCATCGCCTTGCCTAAATCCCTTTTTTTGGTATCGAATGTGTCGGTGGGATCGTTTCCGACCCTGATTCAGCAGCCAGAATTCTCCATCGTCAACATAAACAAACGGACGAGTTTCGGCGGTATACCAAAACTGGACATGGTTCTGTAGAGTTCGTCTCTATAAGTGCTGTCGTATGCGGCTTTGGAACCGATGAATAGGTGGTGGGTATCGATTTGGACTTCTTAAGTTTTTTTTTCAAGATCTACAGAGGTGTGAAAATTTGATCGGTCGTGCACTTTCCTAACCTAAAACCACATTAATAAGGGCCGATCAGGTTGTTGGTAAACGGTTTCAGGCGTTCACATATTACGGCAGATGGATCTTGTACGCGATATTGAGGAGACTTATGCCTTTGTAGTTGCGGATCGGGCAAACGATGCTGAGGTTCCATTCTTCAGGCATACTTTCTTCTGACCAGATTTGGCTAATGTGTTGGTGGATGCCACTTGAAAATTCATCTCCACCGGCTTTAAAAAGCTCGGCGCGAAGGCCGTCATTTCATCCTTATTATCAGTTGCGGCTGATGTAATGGTTTTTGCGAATCGTTGCCATTGTTCTTCGACATTCGATACTGGTTGTATGGTGTTAATCGAGAGATTTAGGGATACGCGTTGCAAGGAGGTCCTGGCATACAATGGGATGGGCCGGGCAAAAAGAGGATGAAAAACTTGACATCTACTACGGACGGTGTTATACTGAGCAGAAACGTCGACTATTCGGTTTTGTTCAAAGTGGAAACCTTGGGCAAAAAGTCTTATATTTCCAAGACACAAACAAACACATTGTAACAATTCGCATCAAGGCCAAGTTCGCCAACATCAGCATAACGCCCTATGGAGGAAAAAGATGATATTGCTAAGGATTTCTTCTACGAGCTCCTTGATAAAACCTATGAGCGACTGCCTAAGTACGATGTCTTAACTGTCATAGGAGATTTTAACGCAAAGGTAGGAAGAAAGACTGCAATCACAGGAGACCACCAGGACCTTCGCGCAACGTGTATCCTTTAACCTCTTGATCCATATCATACCACCAGCATCAGATGTCGAAGAACAATGGCAACGATACCAAAAGGCCATTAGATCAGTCGGAACTGATGTGCTAGGTTTCTCGCCGCCAGATGATCGCAGCCAAGAGCGAGGCCTTCAAGGCTAATTTGCGAGTGAAGACGAGAGCTTCCATTGAGCACTATAGGCAAAGAAGAAGGAAAGAACACCGACTTCTTAGAGAGAGGAAAAAACAGCAAGAAAAGTGCGCGATCGAGGATATAGAGAGGCATCACTCCAGTAACGATGTTCGCAAGCTTTTCCATGGTGTAAAACGTTAAAGACAAGGATACAATGCTCGAACAAAATCCTGTCGAGATGAGCAAGGTAATATCGTAGTTGAGACGTAGACGCTGAGGATATGGAAGAACCACTTATGCAGACTGTGATGACGAACAACATTCCGCAGAACGAATCATTGAATATTGGCGACGTTAGAAAAATCTACCAACCAACCGACCTAAATGAGGTGAGGATAGCAGTATCTAAACCGAAGCTTAACATAGTTGCAGGAAATGACGATCTTCCCAGGCCAGTAAAGTCCACAACCGATACATTCTTCACACTTCGGCAGACCCTGGAAAAAACGAAGAAGTCCACATCGATACCCACCACCTATACCGCTATACCGCCCAAGCTCATCCGTCTTTGCAGGATGGCGATGGAGAATTCCCGCTGCTCCATGAGGATCTAAAAGGACCTCATCGACAAGTTCGATACCAAAAAGGATTTAGGCGAGGCGATACACTGCCATGAAGCGGCAAAAATGGGTTTAGCAGTAAATGAGGGCAAGACTAGTTATATGCTGTCAACACGAAAGGACACACAACATCGACGAATACATGTAGAACGCTACCATGACAGATATAACTTTGAGGTAGTATGGGGCTTTGGCTTAGAAAGCAATTCAGTAGAAAGGCGCTCACTCGAACTTCTTAGGAGGTCCTATTTTAGACCCTGAACATCCAAACGCTGAAGCGTGGACCGTCTCAAAAGCGGATGAAGAAATCCTCGGTCGTTTCGAGAGGAAAATTCTTCGAAAAATCGTCGGTCCCGTTCGCGTTGACGAGCTATGGACACTAAGATTCAACCAAGAAATATACGAGCTGTACAGCGACATGCTCCTGGTCGAAAAACTCCGCAATGGACATTTAAGATGGCTAAGACATATAGAACGAATGGACATCAATACTCCGGCTCGCAGTCTTTGATTCCCAGACAGACGTCTGAGGCAGTAGTGGAAGACCACGCCCACTGGAGACAGTTAGCTAGGTACCGGGCTAATTGGAGAGGCATGTTGGTTGAGGCTGAAGCTGGGCTTCCGGACTGCAGAGTTACATCCTTTGAAGTAGTAGGAGGTTTTGCCTACCTTGGCTGTGGTATTACTCTGACAAGAACATCTCGTCAAAAATTAAACGCAGAATTACTCTCGCCGACCGCAGCTTAGGCAATTTAGTAGTAAAGCTCTCACTCGAACTAATGAGGAGATTCCATAGAAGACCCAAATCATCATCAGAAGTGGATGAGGAAATCTTTGGAGATAGACTTGACGGGCTATGGGAACGAAGATACAACCAAGAACTATACACGCTGGACGTTGACATAGAACTGGTAAACAAAAAAAGCTTTGGACTTTTAAGATAGCTAGGACATGTAAAGCGAACGGACAATAATACTGCGGCTTGCAGAGTTATCGATTCCCAACCAGGCTTCAAACGCAGTAGAGGAAGACAACGCCTTAAGTATCGCTCACAAGTTGAAACCGAACTCAAACCGAGGTGCGTAGCTGGACGCAGTTAGTTAGGAGCATGTTAGTTGGGGCCAGGTTTAGTCCGTACTGTAGGGCCACTTAAGCAATTATGCGTCAAGATAAAATGGACAAGAAGATACAGCCTGGAGGTTATATTTTAACATGTTAATTGTGCGCTTGATTTACCACATTTAGGAATCAACAAAAATATTTCATCCAAAGGGCTGTTTGAAACCCCGAGGTAAGAGACGATAAAAGACATTTGACATCGAACCTAGACTACTGCTAATGCGCTGCCGAAAATTGGAATGAATAAATGAAAGAACTGACCGCTGTAGATGGATAAACGACTATCTTGCCAAAGCCAAAAATAGTAAGTAAATTGGCTAGTTGAGTTGATGAAAAAAAAACGTTTTAATTCAATGACTACAGTAAATTCTTGTCAAAAGAAAACAACAAGTTAAGCCCCGAATGACATTCTTCAGCGTTGTCGTCTTCAGCCTGCTGTCCCATTTGACAAGTCGATGTACCTAGGATAGGCACAACACTTGAGAAAATTTACGATGAGTGGAATTCAATTAAAGACCTATGTCGACATTAGTCCACCTATGACATCCAACCAATGCCGTGTGCCTGTGTGAATTTTCCAATCCCTGAGAAGCAATCCCAATCACCGAGCACCAACAACAATCGCAGAGAACAGAATAAAAAAACCGCTCGACTCATTCGAATTAATCGCTTTGGTAATTCCAATGAAATTACACAAAACACCAACAGAGTGCCGAACACAATGCACACCGGCCGACCAATGCAGGATGCTTGAAGAGGACGTCCTGCGCACATAGTCATTTGCGCAATGCATTACATTCACACATCGCAATTGAATCGAAAGTGTTATTCCCGGTTTGTGTTATTGTAACGCTCGAGAACACAACCATTTCGAGCCGCAATCGTCATCATCCCCCCGAACTTAAGTGGCATTGACAACACAACTGCCAAACAATTTTAGGTCCACACCGCACCGCAACGAACCGATGCGTCCGTCTTGTGTTCCCAAGCTCCATTCCGAGGGACTATCCTAAGCTACATGATGATCACACTTTAATTGCCCGTGCTATAGGTACTCTCTTGTGCTCGCTCTCGCAAGCGGCTGCAATTATTCTTGTGACGGTGGCATAAAACATCCATGGATTGGATTTTTGAAAACGGATCGCACATCCTTCCACTTCCACATCCGCGGCGGCCAGAAAGAGAGCGCGAAGAGCGTAATTAGTTAATGACTTTGATATACGAGAGTATGGTGCCAGGAATGCTGCTTTAAATCGCGGAGGCTATCCACTCGAACATCGACAAAGGACGTTTCCCAAACGCGCTCGCTCGGACACAACCTCGCCCTCGCGGTGAAGCATCATTAATTCGTTGAGCCACACACTCGCATCCCGCCCGTCTGTCCCCGGCACAATTAATGGGGCCCTGGGCAAAGTAATTTCCCTATGGCCGCACCTTTGTCTCGATTCCGGATGGACAATACCATACCAACTCTTCGACTTACCAAACGTCACCCGCGCGTCTACCGATCCGTTCCAGCATCCGGCCGTCTAGTACTTACAGCAGCCGAAGAGCAGTCCTAAAACTGATTTAATTAAAAATACATCAGTCGAGGCTTTAAATTAAATTCCGTCCTCGTGTAAATTGGTATCGATGTCGCGCGATGTAAATAGCCGTAGGTTGCAAAGTATCTGAATCCGTGTCCAATTTAAACGATTCTGGTCAGTCGCGCGTTACTTACTGGTGTTTGGCGGGCGGCTGTCTTGCGGGGTTAAATATTGTGAGTACCTATTCACTTGTCTATATGGGGGCCAGGCAGTTGTGTTAAGTCTCCAACAACAACAACCCGACAAGGTGCTGGTGCTGTCCTTACTCAAATTTGACTTATAGTCTCTCGGCCGCTGAGAGACTCGGGTCTCCTACGAATAAATTGCGCAAAACGTTGCCAGAGCCAAGAACATGTTGGACAACTTCACGCATCTGATAGGAAAATTCGTGCAATCGTGTAGAAGCGGTGATTGCCAAAAACGAAGTTTTATTGATGGAGTGGGTTGTTGTTTTTGTGTTTTTTTTTGGGGATGCAGGAGCGAATGTAAACTCCTGCCAAGGAGGGGTGTTTTTATTTCAGTTGAATGAAGAAATTTATTTTTACTTTTGGGAATAGTGGGCTTGTTTTGATTGAAAATGAATGCCTGCCTATAAGGCTTTTCTTGCGACCTGATATTCGGCCTAGCGAGGTATCCATCGAAGCGGAAAATTCTCCGATTTTAAACTATTCGGAGGATTTTGGCTTCGAGGTACTTTTGCGAAAAGATGTTCGGAATATTTCTCTTACATTTTGTAACGCACCCCAGCGAATTGCGTTGGAGTGCGTTCAGATGCATTTTTCTGCAATTTATGACAGCTAAGTGCAAGTTTTTTTTTCCGATTTCCTAAGAAAAAAATTCTTTGCGGAATTTATTTACGAATTGGAGTGGAGTGATTTTTTCCCGATGACACATACCTCGAACGGAATTTAAACCTCCGACGAAGTATGCGTTGCGGAAAATTGTCGGCTGCCACGGTTACCTCGCTTGGGCAGATTGTCTGCACATTTGTCAATTTCAATGCCAAAGTTGCCATAAGGTGTCTGTTGTAGTCCATGATCTTTAAGAGAATTGACTTAAGCACGAATTATTACTGAAGCATTTAGCATAAAATCACGTAAAGGGACACTTTTGAAAACTGGGGTTTGAAGATGTAATGCAACTATAGCGGTTGCTAGAATAGGTCATAAATTGTGCCTCTGGTGTTGGTTGTGAGTTTTGCACAATCCTCTAAATAATAAGATCGAAGAAGTCACATGACAGTGCAATACCTTGCCTAAATCTTTTTTGGTATCGAATGTGTCGTTGAGGTCGTTTCCAACCCTAATGGAGCAGCGAGAATTCTCCATCGCCATCCTGTACAGACGGACGAGCTTGGGCGGTATAACAAAACTGAACATGGTTCTGTATAGCTCGTCTCTATAGATGCTGTCTTAGCGGCTTTGAAATCGATAAATAGGTGGTGGGTATCGATTTGGAATTCTGGGGCTTTTTTCCAGGATCTGTGAAGGATCAAGAAGTGTGGAGATACGATTAGTTGCGGATTTTGCTGGCCTAAAACAACACTGATAAGGGCTGATTGGGTTGTTTGTAAACAGGGTTCGCATATTACGGTAGATAGGATCTTGTAGGCGATGTAGGTTCCATTAATCCCAGAAATCTGTTCTTATGATTTGGTGAATGTTATTGGCCAAGCTATTTCCGCCAGCTTTAAAAATCTCTGCAGAAAGGCTTTCGATTCTATCAGCCTTGTTAAGCTTACGTTTAGATATTGCTTTGCTCATTTCACTGAGGTTGGATGGTTGGTAGTTTTTGCAGTCTTCTAAAAACTCTGTGTTCTTCCCTCCGTATTTGCGTATAGAGCTCAATAGCTGCTCTCGTCTTCACCTACAGCATAGCAGTGTAGTTCTCGTTCTGTTCTTGGCTGCGAGCATCTATCGGCACTCGGAATTCTTCATCGAACCAAGAGTTTCTTGCTGATCTGATGTCTTTTTGGCATCGTTGCCATTGTTCTTCAACATTCGATGCTTGTGGAATGGTGCTTATGGAGAAGTTAAGGGATACGCGTTGTGCGAACATCTTGGCGGTCTATTGCGATTGCAGTCTTTCGAAATTAAATTTTTGGTTGGTTGGTTGTTGTGGAGTTCTGGATATCCACATTCTGTGTGCCAAGTCGAAGTCAGCCAATCGGAATGTTCGGAAATCCAAAATACTGAATGCATGCCTTTTGCCCATTGCAATGGTATCGATTTGGTCGACCGTTCGTTAACCTGGAGAATTTCGTTTTGCCCGGAGTGTTCTCTTGTAGACAACATTATTGTGAGTCTTAATTGGTCAGGTACGCATCTTCGATGCTGGACAGAAGAGCGCGGCACGCTCGCGATTGATCGGTTAAACTCGTCGGACGGGGGTAGTTATTGCCCGCTCACCAGACAATCCAGCTCAACAAACATTTTTGTTTCGTGACAGAAAATATAAGAAAAAAAAAATAAAGAAGAAAGCTACTCTACTCAGACTAAAAGGATTGTAAAAGAAATTAACAGAAAATAGAGAAAGCGGCAAAGAAAATATCAAATGTCTATGCCAATAACACTGCAAATAACTGGGAAAAACCGCGGATCTAAATTCAAGCCTAAAATTTAAAGTAAGCTGAAACTAAATTTTATAATAATCCCTAAAATCAGTGGCGCGATGGTTAGTACGATTAACTGCCGCGCAGAAGGTCTGGGTTCGATTCCCAGCCGTAGCAACACCTAAATGATTTTTCACTGGCCCTCCTATCGTGATGATCTGACAAATCATCCGAGTAGTATCAATTGTCAAGAAAAGCTTATTTCAAATTCGCCGTTCGGAGTCGGCATAAAACAGGAGGTCCCACCATCGTAAAAGAAGTACACACGCACACATGATTGGTTGTGAGAAAGCTCGGCCCTGGGTACTAACGAGCCTGTTGCGCCAAAAAAATTGTTTTTGTAAATAAACCTTAGCCAATTTAAATTTAACCTAGAAATACCCTACATACGATAAACTCGATCCCAGCATCATACAGCGATATCGGTTCGTCGTGATTCCGAATCATGGCAGAGTTTGGACCTCCCAATCCTTTGCGTCACGTGGCACATCCCTTGGCTATCCCCCTTGGCCAGGTCTACGAGAGATAGCCCCTGCTACCTTTGCGTTGGGGTGATCCAAATCCAAAATCATAAGTACGATGCATATTCTCAGCAGACGGACGGGACGTGGTAGCGTCTATTTTCTTTCCGGAATCGCTTACATATATGGGTTGTTTGATATTATGCTCAATAGATTAAACAAGCAAAAAAATAGAAATAAGGAATCGGTGATTTTGCTTTTTTTCTATGTCGGGCATTGATACACAGGCCCGTTAGTTAATATTGAGTAAACGCTCCTACTGTTTTAATGGACTTGACATTTTCCATTTTTGGGCGTTCTGTTGGTTGTAAAATTGTGAAAAGTTTTGGCAAGAAAGACGTTCTTCTGATTTTTAGATTTGACAAGATGACGAAAATCCCAGATGTTTTGTTGAGCTGAGAGGAAAACCCATAGCTCGGTACTCTAAATGTCACAGCTTAGCTTTGCAATGTCTTGACATAACCTTTCGTTTACCTTTTCGTCTTGGTTTTATTCGTGGGACGAGCCGGTGTTCTCATTTTCCTGTGGTATAGTTGTTGACGGACTAAGTAGGGCGATGGTCAGTGCGATGAACTGCCGCGCAGAAGGTCTGGGTTCGATTCCCAGCCGTAGCAACACCTAAATGATTTTTTACTGGCCTTCCTCTCGTGATGATCTGACAAATCACCCGAGCAGCATAAATTATCAATGAAAGCTTTTCTCAATTTAGATGTTCGGATTCGGCATGAAACAGGCGGTCCCGCCATCGTGCAAAGAAGTACACTCGCACAAATGAATTATTGTGAGAAAAAGCTTCGCCCTAGGACCCTGGGTACTAACGAGCCTGTTGCCCCATAAATTTATTTTTTTTATTGGTGTTTCAGCGGTTTCACTAATTGTGAATAATGCTCTGAGATATTATCAAGCCTCATTGCGCGGACTGTTCTTATTTTATCGGCTAGTGTTAATGTGTTACTGTGTAGCAAAGCAACTGCTCTCGAATCTCCAAAACAGCCATTCCCTTAGTCTTTCGAAATCAAATGAAGAATTTTCAAGAAATTCCTAAGAATTTGTTGATGATAAGAAAAACAAAAATAAATTCCAAATAGGTTCTGCTAGTTTCTTTAGAACAAAATGGCTAATTAATCAGGTGCAGTGACTTTTTTGAGGCCCACGTTCATTCCGGACTAGCAGTGACTTTCTAAGCGTGAAATTTCTACAGAACGTCTTGAATCTCATCAACATTTTGTTTCGGTCATTCGTATGTTGGCGTATTTGTGTCCTGAGTTATACCGATGATTCCGAGTTAAATGTTGAATTTTCTGAAAACATTTCATCCAATATGTCGGTCTCGACCTCGAGATTTTTAGCATTACGATGATAGGGGAACCGAATTTCACAATTTTGTCAGTCGGCCTCTTTAGCCTAAACAGTTTTTTTTCAAAGTTCGTATACACAGTCTTTTGGTCACAGTTATAGGCTTTTTTTTAATTATTATAGCTAGCGATCCGTCAGTTCTATGAAAGATATCCGTTTTCCTCTTAAATTTTTTATCCCAATATGTCCCAACAAGACTTTTGGTATCTACCCTTGGTAGATACCTGTTGTGGTGATATCTCACGTACAATAAGAGGATCTTGCCAGTTAGTCAAAACAAATTACCCACAAACAGAAAAATGATAAATTATCCAAAAATGTAACTGATTTTCGGGGGAGGAAATGTTCAGAATGCAAAACAGTTCAGAATTCAAGCTTTAACATCACCTCTGCGCAGTAAGTGTGTATTTAGTGAATTTATTTTGTATTTGGATCACTGTTACTGTGAGTTAACGTTTGGATGCCAGGCTCTATTTGCTCGAGCTTCAACCCCAGATTTGATTGCGCTAGTCTTCGGTCTCACATGCAGTTGCTCTGTTAACTCAGTAATGAGTGAATCAAACCGTACCTGTCTTTTGAAAGTTGAATTGTGGCTACCATTGCTGGTGATTAATGGTTTAACCCTCTGCTTGAACTTTATTTCTGCTGTGGGCGATTTGCAATTTTTTCGGTCGATCTGTCATAATGGTAAATAGCCTAAAATGTAAAAGCCACCTGACCTGAGCACATGGTATCGGGCGACATGAAAACATTTAAATATTCAAAGTATCAACTCACCAAAAATCACTTCTTGAATATTTCGATGTCATGATGATGTTTATGATTCAGCAGGAGTCCATGGTCGCTTTACTTCGCTTCTTTCGCTGTCTCAAGAACTTCTTCAGCGACATAAACAATCAAGTGGTCTTTTTGAAGAATTCGAATACTGCTTAGTGCTTACTGAAGCTTTGTAGAGTGGGTCCTTTACTCATTGCTCTTTAGAATCTTCGCCAGCCTCCGATAATTGTAGTCATTCCAAGCTCTTTCCCTAATTTGCTCTACGGGGAATTGTTCAAAGTCAACATTTTTACCTGAGAAAGCTGGATGCGCTTAATTTCACATTACCTTTCCAGAATTATAGTCGAAGATTCCTTGTTACACTTATTCCCACATTACAATACAACATTACAAGCTCCTGATCAGTCTTCTTTTTGGAAGCTCTTATTCAGGGATGTTACGGAGGTGGTTTTACCGAAGTCGCAGTCGGAAGCCTCATTCCGACCTTCGCGGAGTCGGTGTTGAATCGGATTCGGAGTTGGCGGTCGCATGCAAACAAACATTTTTAAAATATAAAATTTGAAAAAAAAAAATCATATTCATTATTTTTATTAGAAATTTTTATAGACAAACTAACTAATTTACAAACTAATATTCAAATTTCAAAATGGGCAAATTATATTTTATAAACAGCAACTTAGCTGCTTTGCCGCCATCTAGTCTGTTCCGTAGTGGGCTGTAAATCAAACCAGCTCCACTAAATAGCTGTTCGCTCGGAACGGACCCTGGCGGATCCTGACAAAAATTGGCTTCAAAACATGGAACTTTGTATTTACTTTCCATCACACCAAAGGATCTTCTATCATCTCGAGACGCTTTTCTCATTTATTCATTGTATTCATGTATTCATTTAAAAGCGCGCTCCAAATAAAATGTTTATTGCCCGCAGCAGAATCAGTCTCGGAACTATACTCCTCTTCATCACTGTTCATAAGAATATTTGCCAGACAAGAATGGAAACTCACTGACGTGCTTTGAAACGGTCGAGACTTAGAACTAGTGGAGGGCTTATCCTATTCAATTCTTGTCCTTTTGAGTAGAGGAGAATCGCAATCCTTTCCTAATGCCATTTTCTTGTCAGGTTTAATAGTTTCAGTGCAGTCAAACCTATCAAGCAAACCTATCAATAATTGGAATTCCATGTGCTCCTTAAAGACTTCATTTAACAAATTTCTTCAAATCGCGGTAACTAATCCATCGAGGTGTAGCCATTCTTCCGGAGAAATTTGTGGAATTTTTTTGCTTGCTAGCATATAAACAGATCGAATCCTTGATCTTAATCAAGAGTTGTATCATATAAAAGGTACTCTTCCTCCTAAAAATAAATAAAAGCGGAGTAGATAAGAATAGAAGAATTCTATAGTTAATGATAATTTTGTATAGTAACACCTTGTGCTAAAAAATGAAAAATCTATGGCGCAACAGACTCGTTAGTACCCAGGGCCTAGCTTTTTTTCTCACAACCAATCATGTGTGCGTGTGTACTTCTTGCACGATGGTGGGACCTCCTGTTTTATGCCGACTCCGAACGACGAATATGAAATAAGCTTTTCTTGACAATTGATACTACTCGGATGATTTGTCAGATCATCACGAGAGGAGGGCCAGTGAAAAATCATTTTGGTGTTGCTACGGTTGGGAATCGAACCCAGACCTTCTGCGCGGCAGTTCAACGCACTAACCATCGCGCCACTGAGCCCATGCGACAATCCTGTATTACACCCAAAGGTTGCTGGTTAAGTTATTTTTTTTAATTTTTTGTAATTCGGACTGTGCAATAAGTGAGTGGCTGAAATATGTCGCTATGTTCTTGCATTTAGCTATTAAAATTGTGACATCTTTGTCTTTTCTCAAAGCATAACGAACGTAAAGCTGTATTTGATCGGGTTTTTCAACAGGGACGCTACAAAAGTTGAGCGACAGGGACAGCAAACGACGCCATATTACTTGCCGCTCTTTTGACATTTCTCTTCAGTAAGGTTTGCCATTTCATGATGGAAAGATATACGATCCAACAACGAGTCGAAATTATTAAAATTTACAACCGAAATTTGGAGTCAGTGGCCTCAACGTTAAGAGCGCTACGTCCAATTTATGGTCGTCATAATCGGCATAGCAGATCAACAATTGAGCGTCTAGTGAACAAATGTGAATCCACAGGCACAGTACAAAATGTTCCCGTGCCAGTGAGACAAACAAGTGTCCGTAGTGTCGAGAATATTGCTGCCGCTGAGGCTTCAGTTGAAGAAAGCCCAAATGTGTCTCTCACACGTCGTTCTCAAGCGATGGTCATCTCTGTGACGTCGTTGTGGCAAATTTTGCGAAAAGATCTTGGCCTACATCCTTACAAGATTAAATTGACGCAAGAACTGAAGCCGTTTGACCACCAGAAGCGTCGTAAGTTCATGAATTGGGCTGAGCAACAACTTGAAAATGATTCGGATTTTCATCGAAAAATCATCTTCAGCGATGAGGCTCATTTCTGGCTGAATGGCTTCGTCAATTAACAAAATATGCGGTATTGGTCAGGCAGCAATCCACACGTACTCCATGAGTCATCATTGCATCCCGAAAAAAATACGGTTTGGTGTAGTTTATGGGCCGGCGGCGTCATTGGGCCGTACTTCTTCCATGATGATCAGTAACGTGCCGGTTACTGTGAATGGGAATCACTGTCGTTCAATGATAACCGAATATTTTTGGCCCCAGTTGGATGATATGGACTTGGAGGACATGTGGTTCCACCAGGACGGCGCCACAAGCCACACAGCGAATGCCACAATCAATTTATTGGAAACCAACTTTGGAGAACGTGTTGTCTCACGAAATGGTCCAGTCGCTTGGCCGCCTTGGTCGTGCGATTTGACGCCGTTAGACTTTTTCCTGTGGGGACGTCAAGTCTATGGTATATGCCAACAGGCCAGCGACGATTGATGAACTTCGTACGAATATCGAACGTGAAATTGCAGCAGTATCGGCCGACTTATGCTTGAAAACCGTTTAAAATTGGGTTCAGCATCTGGACTTCTGCAAGCGTGCCCGTGGTGACCATACAAAAAAAAATCGAGTTTCATACATAATGGCATCAAACGTACTTTCACAGGAATGAGGAATTTTATTGATATCCAAAACCGTTTTTGTTTTATTAAAAAAACACTTTTGTAGCGCTCTTATTGAAAAACCCATTACATTGCAATTCACATCAGGAGTATTTGTTAACTGCATTGCTCGTACCATATTTGACCCACCGTCACGAATGCAGCAGTTATTTGTGTCGTCTTCTATTTTTCACTCATGCATTATATGCTTAAGTTCTTCAGCTATTATATCTCCAGTGTGACGTTCATACAGGGGTTGACATTTCAATATAAGTCGTACGCGTTCGAACTCTTCGGTTATTCCATGTGTCGTTAAACTTATTAACGATACATTAGCACTTGGTTAAGACCAAATATCCGTGGTGAATGACAATTTATGGAAGTTTTTTAGTAATGCGGTAATTTTAATAGCAATTTTGGAATGTAATTCGTTACTAATATTGTCGGTGAAAAACTGGCGTCCTCTCATATTATAATTTGGCACAATATTTTGCATAAGCCGGCGAAATCTTAGACTTTCTACAAAACTGAAAGGAAGTCCGTCTAAGGCGATCATTTCAGAAATTAACTTATCAAATTCTTTAGATTTAGAATGCGAACTATCCCATTTTTGCTTCTTATTTTAGATGTCCTGCAATGATTCCTGATTTTTAGCTTCTTCTAATGGAGTTTTGTAGACACTTTCAGTGACTAACTTTTTTGTTATTCTCGAGTTTCAAAAGCTTTTCATATTTCTCAGCATGTAGCGACTTCAATTGCCCTTTTAACGATGTCTTGCCACCTTTCCTAGAGTATCTTTTTTCACAAACATTGTACTTTGCCGTATCCGAATCAATTTCACTAAAATAGTTCCAAATTGCACTTGTTTTAGGCTTCATATATAATAAATTCTTTACTTAATATTGTCGTTCATGTTCATCGGTCTAACCGATGATGGTCCGAAAAAGCTCCGATGTGATTATATCGGAATCGAAGCCGGATTCGGCGGTGCACTTTAAACCGGAGGTTTCAATATATCGGATTTGGAGTCGAAGCTCCACATCATCCCTACTCTTATCAGTTCTTATTTCGTGGAAGGTATTTGCCTTTCCGATTTTGGGGTTGAGGTATTCGAGAACTGGTTATACCTAAACGATCATTAAATTTCTGCTTGATAGGATCGAAAGGATAAAAGGTAGAACCGTGTTTACATAGTGATGCATGACGGAAATCATGGCTTTGAACCAGATCACAATTACTTTCAATACAATCACTTCTGGGTACACAGGAGAACCATCAAATTCTGGTTGCAGCAGTTATAAAGGTTGCAAGTGCTCATGCTATGTTATCGTAATTCTAGTAACACGAGATGACATGTACGGAATTTGAAGGGGCTGGGATCAATAGCGGGCATATGTTCCAGGTAGATAAATATTGAAGAGGGTGCCGTGACATAAGGCCATGAGACATAAATTCATATTTCACTGACGCTTTCACAAAATGTCAAAAAGCCATATTTCAGGGTATGGACTCAAGTCATTTTCAAATGTATTTTTAGCACTTACCTGGGTTATTTGAAATACCGATAAATGAAATGAAGCCAAATTTCCGAAAATTGGCATTATATTGTTTTTAAAAGGCTTATGTTACGGCACTATTCAAGAGTCGTATAACGTGACTCTCATGAGATGTATTATTACCATTTGCTTGCCCTATTCCCCAGAAAAGAGTGATTTTTTTTGTATCCGCTGAAGGATTGATATCTGACATTTACATTTTGGCCTCAACCAACAACATCGTACGACAGTTGATGCACTTGACATGCAAGAGATTCATGACTGCTATTTCTCACCATCATAAGCTCTAACGACTGGCAGAAGAATGTCATTTCCTGACTGACTAAATCCTTAGAATCTATAACAAACCGTTGTCAACTCATACATGATGTCCCCAACTGCAATCTTTTGATATTAGTCACCCGTGAAGGCTGAAAATCGAAAACTACCATTTGACCAGGCAACGTTTTAACTGATGGTGTCAAAATAAGGCCACATTTCGCACCCACCTAAAAGCCATTAACGCGGTTCTCAACACCCAAAAAAAATGCCAATAAAATTCCCCCTTGAGTAGGCGTCAGCATCGCTCGAAAACAATTCCGTTAAGGCTATCTTTCAAGTGAAACCCAAATCCCACAGTCACAGTACGTGTTTCATTAGCTTCGCGGCATATTAAATTTCCAAAGGACATCCATCCAATGGGTGGTGTTAAACCAGAACGGAGAAAAAAAAATTTAAAATCGAAAAAGCGTTTTATAATAAATGAACCCGCATACGCCTATCCTGGCCATGCCAGGCTTGTGAGAGAGAATTTGGAAAAAAGTACTCATTGGCCACTGTCAACACATAACCAGATGTGCAATTTATTGTGCCAAACTCAATTATTTAAGATCCGCCCGAAACGAAGAAATCACAAAAAAAAAACGACATACCCCAAGCCAAAGGGCCAACGAGAGAGAGTATATGATTTCCTATCTCGCTCCCTCCCCCCTAGGCTTTAGAATGGAGGCGCGCACGCGCAGAGGAACCAGGAAGACATCAACCAAAAATAAAAATGATTATCTGTGGTGTTCGCCGGGCTTTGGGGAGAAGTGTTTACTGGACAAGATGAAAAGAAAAACGATCCTTACACCAAAAACAATGTCCAACGACACTTTCAATGGCACCATCCTCTTCCAACATGCGGTAGATACTCACACCGAGAGATGACGATGGTGATGATGATGATGATGGCCCGAGTTGTTTGCGCTTCCCTCTCGAATCGTCGTCGCGCTACAAATTTGGTCGCCTTCGTCTGCCTGACGATATGATGGAGTAGCCAAGACATTTCCCCACAGCCACACAGAGGCTGGCAGTCCTTTGTACGACTTTCACATTTCCGCCGCAGTCCGCAGTAGAATATGTATATCCGCTGCAGCGGCTGCCCCGCCGAAAAGTCAATTTATATTTCACCAACAAATTATGCTGCGCAGCGGCGCGGTCCAACATGTTCCGCGGGCGGTGGCGGGACACAGCTTCGCAGAAACAGAGTGCACTGGAAGTCACATGTACCGTACATGGGTAATCCTTCGTGGCCCTGCCCAAAAATTCTGGGTTCCCTCTGGAGTGTGGGTTTTCCGATTTTTTTTTCTTGTTCTCGTCCATTCGTTGTTGTTCTTCGCTCGACCAAAAGTTGAACCTACCTTTTTGGCCAAAACAGAAGAAGACGCGCGAGTACAACGACCGAATGATGGTCATGTGGTGTGTGGTGGTAGTATGGAGTCGGTTGCATTCTTCTTCTTTATTTCCCCGAAAGTCATTCGGCCTGGTCCCGAAAATTGTGTAAATCGCAGCGACAGTCGGGAGACAAGTTAACACCATCTCATGCCAGAACGAACGGAACGTTTGTATTAACCGACCGTAAAACTAGAGCTGTCATCGAAAAGGTGGACGCTCCACTCTCTGGTTGGCTACTTTGTGTTGTGTTATGTCGCAGCCTCTGACAGTTTGATGAATTAAGATTTCTGGCATTCCTTCGAGGGTCGTTCACCGATTGACTTCTCTTCTCTCTCATCTTTGGCTGCATGTAAGCTCTCTAAGTGCCCTCGTCCGACATGCTAACAACGCACAAATTCAATTACCACCTCCAGGGGGTGGGGTTGAAAGGTCAACGCGGCATGACAAATACTCCGAACCATTGTTAGCACGGTCTTCGGAGTCTCGGAAGAAATCAATAATCTCAATGCCATCTACAACGGTGAGGATTTTCAAATTTATTTTCACTCCCTTTTCGGTTAGTCCCTCGCTAATCTTTTGGGTCATCGATTGTACTGCTTCGACGCTGGAGAGGATCTCCCTTCATAACTTATGCTGGAGGAGAAATTAAAAGGAAACAACAACAACAAAAGCAACAGTAGAAGTGGCATGAAAAAATTATTAATAAAAATGATCAACGGTCCAGCACTTGCAGGCAGCTATCCCTAACAGGAGCAACAGCAGTCTTGCCGCATGGACTGCGAGAATAAGAAGTGTTAAGCCTTCGGGTATAAATAATCGCAAATGTACATATATTACGCGGGAATGAGGTCCGCAAAAAGAGGGAAACTTTTTTGGCCCAAAATGCAGTGCATGCACTGGAAGCTGAAGCCTTGAAGTTGGGAGGTGTGGTGGCTCTGCAAAACCATGGCAAGAGGAGGGAAATTGATTGCTATTGTCACACCTCCTCCTTCTTGGGCACTGAGATTTGGCGAGTCTTTTGTTAAAAACGATCAAACCGGTGCGCTACAATGTGATGTTCTGCGGTGTAGTAGATACATATTGAGGTTGCAAGAACTTGGACAGATTTATTTTATTGCTGAACTTTTGCGTGATTCTTAAGAGTTTATTTGGCGAACAGTTTGGTGAGATCATCTATTTGGGATGCCGTGGAAGCAGCTGGTGAAATCTGCAATTTGAAATGCAATTCGAAATTCGGGGTAGGGTAATTCAAGTTTTAGTTTTGAGATATGAGTTTGAACAATGGGTTCAGGAGGTCAGTTGCAAAAAGCAACTGCTTAATAATTAATTAAAAATGAATGCGCAATAATCGAATCCTTGAAGAGAAGCGCCGCTGAGAGAGTGTCTTAGGAGTTCTAAGGAACAATCAAAAGGTAAGATAAAAGTTTCATATAAATAGTCGCACGAACGATTCATGAATTATGTTGGAAAAGTCTACCCTCATTTAAAGTATCGAACCCTGGTATCTAAAGCTTGAACAGAATTCTGTGGTTGTAAACGAGATAATTATTAGAGAAAACCACTTCTGAAACGATGACCATCAAACAGTTACTAAAAAATCTGCTAACTGCCTCCAGTTGAGCACTTCAAATTTGTTGAGGTCGATTTCTGCATGTGCGCTCCACTTCAGGCGAAGTCTTAATCTACTGCGTCCGACGCACGTCTGGATAGGATTCAGTACATGTCCCAGCTATCTTAAATATCCAATGCGGGTTTTCGACCATGTGTTTTTCGCTGTACAGCGCATAAATTCCTTAATTGATTCTTCGTCTCCATGGTCCGTCAACACAAACGGTACAACAAAGGTGCACTAGTTTTGACGAAGTTCTAAGGGTCGTTTTTTTTTGGATAGAACAAAAGAAACTTAGCAAAACGGCAGTCATTTCGGCATAACTGGTTAGCTTTGGTTTAGGTCCAAAATAGTGGATGGAATATCCATTACCTAAAGCAAAAAGTTCGATGGTTAAGTGAGAGAGGGTAGACTCTGATTGGCTTTAACTTGACAATGCCCAGTGGTTGTAACTCAGGCTACACATCAAGTGCTTATTTTTAACCTCCAAGTGGTAACCATCGGGTACTGGTCTCATCCAACCGGAATTGGCTTGCTAAACGACAAGCGCGAGTGTTGATAACACGACGAAAAACAGCAACACTATCAACAGCCAAGTCATCAGAATGGCACGGAAAGAATATCCTGCGGACAAGGACAACAGGTTGTCTAGGAATTTCAAGGGTTAGTCAGGCCCCTTGAAGAGAGATGGTGGTGGATGAATCGAAAGGCCAATGGCAGCGCTCAATCCCGCAGTGGATACTGATGGCCCCGTGTGCTAGGGGTATCAAAAGAACTGCAACTGCCCCCCCACGTTAGGGGGCCACTTCCAATTCCATAAAGGGACATGGCGTATCAACGTACGGTCAACCCAACTGATCATATTGCGATAGGCAAGTTGCACTCATCCAGTATTTTAGATGTCCGAACATCCCAAGGGGCTAACATCGACTCGGACCACTACCTTGTTGCAGCCAAGGTAAGAGTGAGCATTAGAATAAGAATAAGAATCCAGAAATACTCTGAATTAATGTGAATTAATGTTGAAAGACTGCAATCGCAAGAGACCGCCAAGACCTTCGCGTAAAGCGTTTCCCTTAACCTCTCGATTGTCAAAGAACAATGGCAACGATGCCAACAATCCACTAAAATAGCCGCAACCGATGTTGTAGGTCTCTCGACCCAAAGAGTAAGAAATCCGTGGTTTGATGAGGAATGCCGACAGATGCTCGCAGCCAAGAACGAGGCCTACAAGGATAAGTTACTGGTGAAGACATGAGCTGCCGTTGAGCTCTATAGACAGAGAAAAAGGGATGAACCTCAACTTTTCAGAAAGAAGGAAAAAGAGCAATAAAAGCGCGCGATCGAGGATAGAGAGGGGTGCCACTCCTCTCGATGTTCGCAAGTTGTACCAAAGTGTAAAACGTCAAAGCCAAGGACACAAGGCTCGAAAGGAATCCTGTCGAGATGAACAAGGAACTATTGCAGTTGAGGATATAGAAGAATCACTTCTGCATCCTATCTGCCGTAATATGAAAACGTTTACCAAAAACTTGATCGGCCTTATCCGTGTGGTTTAAACCAGGAAAGTCCACGACCGCTCAAATTTTCAGATCCTGGAAAAAACCGACAAGTCAAAATCAATACCCACAACCTAGTAATCGACTTCAAAGCCGCATACGATAGTATTTATAGAGACGAACTATACAGAGCCATATCTAGTTTTCGTAATTCTCGCCACTCCATTAAGGTCGGAAAGGATTTAGGCAAGGCAATGCAGTATCAAAAGTTGATAAAGAAATCTTTGGTGGATTTAAAAGAAAAATTCTTCGAAAAAAATTCGGTCCCGTTTGCGTTGGCTATGGAGACGAAGTTTCAACCAAGAACTATTCGCGCTGTACAGCGACATGCTGCTAGTAAAAAAAACGCCGCATTGGACGTTAAAGATGGCTAGGACATGTAGAACGAATGGGCACCAATACTCCGGCTTGCACAGTCTTGCGAGGAAGACATGCGCCTTAGGTGGAGCACAGAAGTAGAAACCTACCTCAACCAACTTGAAGTGCGCAACTGGAGGCGGTTAGCTAAGGACCGGGGGTAATTGGAGAGGCATGTTGGTTGAGGCCCAGGTGCATTCCGGACTGTAGCGCCACTTAAATAAGTGAGTTAGTAATTTCCGAAAGAATATTACACTTATGGACATTCATCCCACAACCAGAGAGCGTGGGCCTGTAATAATGAGAATATTGGTGCAGTAGCAGTAGATGAATCAATTCGTCGCACCGTTGTCAATGTTTGGGCATATCTTATGGAACGTTGAGAAGTATCTTAAAGCGTGTTCTTAGTTAAGAGGCGAATTGAAAAATGAAGCCTACTGACTTTGGCTTACGTTCTAATTTCGTTTCCTGGGCCTTCAAATTGATTCCCTTTTTTCTCAAGAAATGGTTCTGTCAATTGGTCACCAAGGTCTTGTGAATAGCCCCATAGATTACTTTTTCTGAGGATATGTGATATCTATTATTTACGTCCATAAACCTGAAATGATTGAAGCTTCGTAAGCCAACATAAATCATCTTATTCATGGAATACTGGCCGATATGCTTGAAAAAGAGTTCGAAAATTGGACCCACATTTTGAAGGAACAACATTGGAACGACATTGTCTCGAAACATTAAATGGTATGAACCAAACTAACAACTCAATTTAAGATTTTCCTCAATACGGTAATTGTTTTGCGTTTTATAAAAAATGGGTCAGAAAGCTCTTATTGGATCATCCATTATATTTTTAACTAAATTCAAAGAATTATTACGCTAATTGTTTGTTAGCCATCAGAGATCTTTTAACGCATTGCTTTGCCATCTTTTCTAACAAAAATGTGGTAAACTGCAAAAACACGACTTTCGAGTTGATTTGTATTTAAACTTCACGATGAATCTGCAATGTTCACGGAAAATAAAATGAGGTCAAGACGGTCGAGTTCAACAAAAACATTTTTTTTTGAAGGTCGAAAATACCAAATTTGGTTTGTTAACCAAGTACTTGGCCGATCAGATACTATGAGTATCTACCAGAATACTGATCCATTCAATAGACGGCTCTACCTACACAACAGCCCACAACTAATTACGTTGCAAAACCAGCAGCACATCAATTAGCATTCGTACTAATTGCTGCAGCTGCGGGAAGAGCCTGCATGCATCTTTATAAATTTATATATCGACTCGTAAATTATAAAAAAAAAACTGTTCATCGATTTCATTGGTAAATTAGTAAAATCGTGCGATAGATAGACAGATCGACAATAGTGAAATCGTGTTTACAACCTTACAGAGGCTTCTAAATATAAATATTCATCATAATTAGCCTTAACACTATTAAGCCCGCTTGGAAAGTACGTTTGATTGTTTCAGATGGTGGTTATAATTATCCAAGGCACTTGAAATACATTTCTGTCTGAGCACATTGGGAGTATCTACCACTTTCCTGCACCAACGCTGGTTCTTTTGCCAAGCCATTCCGCGTCGATAAATTACCCTCACTACATAACCAACTGACGTGTATTGCCATATTTTCCAAGTAATTTATACAAAGTTTATACAAAAACGTGCAAACATGACCTACTTCATTAGCATCAACACTTTTCAATCGACGTGAATTAGATCGCAGTTTGTCTATCGATTGATGTGGCTGCGGGACTATGCGTTACGATTCGGTTCGTGCATGGTAATTGACATGAGGCTAAGTCCAGCCCGATCAAAGTCCAATCTGATATATAATGTGTTGCCTTAAATGGGCGTTTTTCACACCTTTGGGCTTATTGAATGCCTGATTCTTGATAGGTAATCGAAGAATAGAATGGAAGTGATTATCTAAATGTAAAGCAAAATGCGATTTTCTAAAATCGGATACAACCTGGATAAGTGGAATGGTTTGCATTTATTTTTGTCGCGCAGCATTTAGATGGTGCGTGGGTAATGGTGAAGATATTCTTAAACTCCACCCACACGTATCCGAGTTCTTTATAAGTACAGATTGTGACTTTGATAAGAAGGAAACTGTCAGGATGAACAATCTATAGACATAATTTGGGAGAAGTACACTGCGTGTATTGGAAAAATGGTGGCGTATCGATCAATCCTTTAGTGGAAAGTAATGACTACGCGTATTAGGTGTATCTAATGAATTGGAACTGGCATAGCAGGTTGGGGTGTTGTGCTTTGTGTTAAACATAACCATGACCACGATGATCGAAAAGTAGGACAAAACCGTTTGTATCTGCACATTAACAGAAAAAGTGCAACCCAAGCAATGTTATACGCTATCTCATAGTTTTTTTTTTTCAAATTCATTTTTATTCTCTTAAAAAATTAACTTAATACTAGACAAAAAGGCTTAATTTTAACTTATTTATAACATTTTTGCTTCTTCTTCTTCTTAAGCGGCGCTACAGTCGGGAATGTACCTGTGCCTCAAAAAACATGCCTTTCCAATTAGCCCGGTCCTTGGCTAACTGCCTCCAGTTGGGCACTCCAAGTTCCTTGAGGTCGGTTTCTACTTGTGCTAGCCACCTAAAGCGATTTCTTTCTCTACTACGTCCGACGTGTGGTTGGGAACAGAAGACTCTGCGAGCCGGAGTATTGGTGTCCCTTCTGCATGTCCTATCCATCTTAAAAGTATAATGCGAAGTTTTATGATCAGGAACATGTCGCTCTTATAGTATAGTTCTTGGTTAAATCTTCGTCTCCATGAAGACTTTTCCTCTCGAAACGATCAATGATTTATTTATCCGCTTTTGAGACGGTCCAAGCTTTAGCCCCGTAGAGGAGGACTGGGAACTAGTTCGAGTAAGGGCTTTACTACTGAATTGCCTTCTTAGCCCAAAGAAACTGCGGTTGGCAGGAGTAATTCTTCGTTATATTTCTATCGAGATGCTATTTCAGAATTAATGGGTGAGCATTGATAGACAAATTCCCATACTACCTGAACGTCAATGGTGACATTCTGTTAAATTCGTCGATGTTGTGGGTCCTTTCGTGTTGACAGCATATAGTTAGTCTTGCCCTCATTTACTGCTTAACCCATTTCTGCCGCTTCCTTGTATATACTAGCAAACTTATGATTTGCATCAAATATTCTAAAATTTTGGAAAGAAAGGTTCGTTGAAGATAGTGTAGGAGACTTGCTGGGAACGCAGAGTCAAAGAGTATAGAACTACTCTACTACTCTATTATCTTTGGTAAAACTGAGCGATATCATCGTAGACATCGGACCGAATTTCAAAAAGAAGGCTTACAACAGATAACCTTACTTTCCAACTTAATGTGGCACGACCGATGGCGACATTTATTTTTATTGATGAACAACAGGATACACACACAAACTAGCAGGATACAAAGATTCATAAAATAAATCAGCAGGAGAAGCCTTGATGTTTTGTATTTATATACCCTATCCCATAGGGATATATTAGTTTTGATACATAGTTTGTGACCTAGTGAAATAACTTAGCTGTTTATACCTCAAATTATATGGATCGACTCAGAATCGCAAGCTGAGTCGATTAAGCCATGTCTGTCTGTCCGTCCGTCCGTTCGTCTGTAGGTAACAGGTTTTTGGGCTTTAATGAAATTTGGTATATGTGATCATTGTACATGCTGTTTGAACATGTGTAACATTTTTTTAAACCGCCTACTACCTCGCCCCTTTTTTAGAAAAACCTCATTTTTGGCTCAGTGGCGCGATAGTTAGTGCGATGAACTGCCGTGCAGAAGGTCTGGGTTCGATTCCGAGCCGTAGCAACAGCTAAATGATTTTTCACTGGCCCTCCTCTCGCGATGATCTGACAAATCATCCGAGTATTATCAATTGTCATAAAAAGTTTATCTCAAATTAGCCGTTCGGACTCGGCATAAAATAGGAGGTCCCGACATCGTGCTAAGAAGTACACACGCACACATGAATGGTTGTTAGAAAAAAGCTAGGCCCTGGGTACTAACGAGCCTGTGGCGCCATAAATTTATTTATTTTTTAATTTTAGGCCAAACCGTAAAAATTTTTAAGAAGTGTCTGAACAACATATCTAGAAATTCCTAATGTATATATTTCGTCCATATTTTGCCAGTAAAAAAACGGTTTTCGGTAAAATTTTAAACATTTCGAAAAAAAATTGATGCAAAAAAATTGGTTTTGGTAATATAAACATTTCTTCCATACATCATTTTTACTCACGCCCACTTTTTTGAGGCGTTTTCACACAAAAACCATTTATATACCATACCAAATGTAGGAGAAAAACGTAGTTTTTGGTCGAACCACACAATATTTTGATAAACTGTCTGAACAATATGTGGCGACAAAGTGGATTGTAGCCTTCTCATATGTTTTCAATTTGTTTTTAAAATTGTCAGAATGTCTACTTGACAAAACAGAAAATGGTTGATGGTTTATGGTTGATGGTTGATGGTTGATGGTTGGTGGTTGATGGTTGATGGTTGATGGTTGATGGTTGATGGTTGATGGTTGATGGTTGATGGTTGATGGTTGATGGTTGATGGTTGATGGTTGATGGTTGATGGTTGATGGTTGATGGTTGATGGTTGATGGTTGATGGTTGATGGTTGATGGTTGATGGTTGATGGTTGATGGTTGTTGGTTGATGGTTGATGGTTGATGGTTGATGGTTGATGGTTGATGGTTGATGGTTGATGGTTGATGGTTGATGGTTGATGGTTGATGGTTGAATGTTGATGATCAATTTGCCTGTTTTTCTAAATACGATTCGAGTCCCTTTTGAAAATGATGCGAAATATATCGGAATGAGACCCAATGCAAAATTAAAATGGAAGTCGCATGTAAAAAATAAATGCAGAGAACTGTAATGGTTACTCGGAATATATTTGAAACATAACCTTGATAAAAAGCTGCTATTATACGAGCCGGTTTGGACATATGGCATACAACTATGGTGTTGTACCAGTGAAACGAATCTAAATATTCTATAAAGTTTTGAAAACAAAATGTTAAGATCATTCAATGGTCCGTGGAACATAAGGAACGAGGATACCCGCAGAGATCTGGGTATTCCCGCGGTTAAAGGTGAAACAAAAAATGTTTCACGAAAATATAAAAATCTTTTATTAGGACACGTTAACACAACGGTCCTCCAAATTCTTGACAAAACAAATTTGTTGCGTTGTTTTCAAAGAACCAATTCCTATTGGTCCGATAATAACCGCACTATATATCGCGGAAAAAGCAGGAAATCTCATGGTAAAGTTACCTGCCAAACATTCATTACTTGTGATACAAAAATTTGCTAGATAGGTCGCATACTTAGGTGCAATACAAATGCAAGAAGGGTGGTGGTTTTACTGAGTAAAAATCTCAAACTACTATGAGCACGTACTCATCGTGTCTATGAATATTTTCAACAGCCCACGGAAACAAAATTAGAAGGAATCTGACGAGTACATAGATACGAAATATCTATAATTCTAGCCAAAAAGTATTGTTTGTACACAAGTTCTAGTTTGTAATTTAAATTATTCAATTGATAAACGACATAAATTTCGCAACAGAAATTTCAGGGGCTGTCCCCCTGCACAAAGTGGACGAAATGCACATTGCTTCCAATTGCCAGAATTAATTCCCACAGATTCAAGTTCTAATTTTGCATGCTTTACATGTCATGTCAAAAACGAACTCTTATTCAACGGTTTTTGTAAAGGTGCTATTGTTCTCGGTATTGTTGTGAGATAAGTGGATGTTCCTTTAGCATCTTTAGCATTTCATCTCCAAAGTCAGGTCAGAATGGCACGGAATGAATACCCGGCCTGCAGTCCCAGGCGAACATAGACAAGCTTCTTCGAAAATTCGGAAAACAAGTTGTCTAGGAATATCAAGGGTTAGTCAAGCCCCTTGAACAGAGATGGTGGCGGATGAACCGAAAGGCCAACGGCAGCTCTCAATCGCGTAGTAGATACTGATGGCCCCGTGTCCTAGGTGTATCTAACAAATTGGAACTGGCCCTCCAGGTTGGGGGCTGAGCTTTGGGTTAATTACCCAACCATTGAAAAATCTAACGGTTACGAAGCAACCAATAGCTTCGGAAAGGACTGATTTTATTGCCGACGATCCTGCTAAACGAAAAAAGGACAACAACGTTCGTATCGGCACCTGGAATATGAGAACATTAAACAGGAGAGGTGCAAGCGAACAACTAGCGGCAGCGCTTAACTGCGACAAAAAAGGAACAGAAATATGAAAAACTGTGACATCTGCTACGGACCGTGTTAAAGTGAGCTGAAACAGCGACTATTCGGATGCAGATTTGTTGTAAGTGCTAGACATAAGCAAGAAGTTTTATGTTTCCAAGACATTAGCGAACGCATTGTAACAAACCGCATCAACCTTATATTCGCTCACGCCCGGATGTAGGAAAAAGAGGATACAGCAAAGGATTTCTTCTACGAGCTCATTAACAAAACCTAACAGCGACTACCGAAATACGATTTTAAAATCGTACTGGGAAATTTGAATGAAAATGTAGGGAGAGAAGGCATAGCCTGGTAATTGACTTTACTACGAAAAAAAAGCCACTATAGCCAGCGCACGGTTTCCTCACCACGATATCCATAAGGGGACATGGCGGCCGAGTATTTAGAGAGGTTTCACTCCAGGAGCAGCAAATACCGTAGTAAAGATACAGTCGATGCTGCGGATATGGAAGAACCACTTCTGCAGACTTTAAAACGGCGATGACGAACAAAATTCCGCTGTCAGCAAGAACAAAACACTTAATATTGGCAACGACCTGACCTTAGTGAAGTGAGGATTGGAATATCTAAACTCAAGCTTAATAAGGCTGCCGGAAATGACGGCCATTCCGCTGATCTTTATAGAGCCGGCGGAGATGACTAGGTAAGTAACATCCACCAACTTATAAGCCAAATGTGGTCGGAAGAAAGCATGCCTGAAGAATGGAAACTCAACATCGTTTCGATCGCATAATATCGAAAATTGTACAGAAAGTCACAACAGATATAGCTTTGAATTAGTGCGGGACTTTGTCTATCTCGGCTTTGCTATTAACTCTGATAACAACATCTCGTCAGAAATTAAACGAAGATTTACCCTTGCCAACCGCCGTATCTTCGGGCTAAAAAGACAATTCACTCGAGCTATATAAGACCCTGAACATCCCAGTCCTGCTCTACGGCGCCGAAGCATGGACCGTCTCAAAATTGGATAAAGAAATCCTTGGTAGATTTGAGAGGAAAATTCTTCGAAAAATCATTGGCCCCGTTTGCGTTGACGTGCTATGGAGACGAAAATTCAACCAAGAACGATACGAGCTGTACAGCGACATGCCCCTGGTAAAAAAAACTCCGTATTGGACGTTGAAGATGGTTAGGATATATAGAACGAATGGACACCAATACTCCGGCTCGCAGAGTCTTCGATTCCCACAGCCAGACGTCGGACGCATTAGATGAAGACCTCGCCTTAATTGGCGCGCACAACTAGAAACCGACCTCAACCACTTTGGAGTGAGCAACTGGAAGCAGTTAGCTAAGGACCGGGCTAGTTGGAGATACCTGTTGGTTGAGTCCCAGGTTCATTCCAGACTGTTGCTCCACTTAAATTGTAGTAAGTAAGCATCCAGTGCGAATTAATCGATTCTATTCACACAAGTCTATGATTTTGCGATAAAAAATTGTGTAACAGAAAAACTCATCGAGATCTTTTAACTCCTAACTCAACGAAAGTATCTCAATGATCTCAAAACTTCGGCTGTTCCTTATTGGTTTTCTTAGTCGTCTGAAAATACACTTAAAACTTTTCCTCCCAATTCTAAAGATCACTCAGAATGCAAAACAACACAAAAGTACCTTCATCGCATGCCTCTCAATCTACGCCCAAACATCCCACATAATACAAAGATTTTCCCACATAAACGGTCCAGATCAAAGAACACACACAATACTCTGCCCATTACGAGTCGGACGTAAATCAATCGCTCAACGCGAATCGAACCAAAAGTCCAATTCGCCGCAATCGGTCCAAGCCACATAGCCTGACTCTATAGCTACAACAACAACAACCTCCCCCTCCACCACTCCCCAATATACTTTATTAGCCTCGTTGGCGCGAGTGTCACAACGCCAGTCATGAAGCCATGCATTTTCAGCAAGATGCTTGCACTAAGGACATGACTGCGTGTGTAGGTGGCCCAGGCCACCAACTGAATAATATTCCAAACAATTGGAAATGCATAAATTATAAATCACTAGGGGCTCCCTTGTGCCCGCCACGCCTCCACCACCAGCTTGGTAATCGCAAAATTCTCACCACCATCTGTGTGCGCGTTGCTACCTTTGCAGAGCAGTAGTTTAGGAGGAAGGGATCACCACGAAGTGCTCCAGCACGATTTATCTTACCGAAGCAGGTACATCAGCAATTTGTCTATTTAAGTCGCAACGGACAGAGAGTGGATGCCAACCTTTTGCAAATCCGCGACGCTATGCGGCGTCGCTGCGGTCGCAAAAAATGCAAATTCTATTGTTGCCGGCCCCGGAAAAGCTGTTTGCCGAACAAAAAACTGATCTACCACCGATCACACAATGATCACAAAAGATGAATAATTTTATAATGTGACGGGGAGTGATTTAAAAGTGTTTTCCAGCAGCGCATTCCCTGACCACGAGGGCTTCATCCGCCATCCACCATCCACCATCCAGATTCACCAGAGAAAACTGGTAGCTCCTCTGAACATAATGCCACATGCCCATAAACCGACTTATTTCCATAATTCATGATTAATTCTAGAATTCGCCGGGCTGGAGCGGGGTATTCCGCTCCCTTCGCACTGCAGAAAGAGCATGCGCGACCGCGCAAAAGAGATTCGCGTGATTTTTATCTGATCGCAAATTAATCATATTAGTTTGTGGAGCGCGCTCACACAATGAATGATCCACGGAGGTCCGTGGTCCAGCAGAAGGTGCTGAAGAGACGGCTTTTGGACGAATTTTTTTTTATCCCCGGCAGAGAGAGGATTTCTTTTAATTTCAAGAGCTGCAAGTCGCAATTCGCGAACGCAGAACATAAAAATTTTAAATCACTTAGACACGACAGCGAGAGATACACTCGTCGCGTTGGCGCGCGAGTTGGCTTGTCGGAAGGTCAAACGTGTTTAAGGGATGATGTTGGAAGCTGTGAGATGATGCCACTGCACTGGCCACGATTTCATTATTTCGACAACGAAACAACGTGGAAAATGTATTCCTCTTGGAGTGTGCATACTCGTAACCAGGACATTTTGCGACACACCCCATTAATCATTTGTCAATGGCCCTCCAGCAAGCCGATGCAGTAAGCGATGATCCTTTGTATCAGTTCCTCGTTTCATTTCAGTGGAATTAGTAAAAGCAATTTTTAGGAACGAATGTATGGGTCTCTTCTGATTTTTTTGTGTTCTGGGAACAATATTTTATGAGAGAGAGAGAGAGAGAGGAAGGGAGGGAGATGTACGGTTTAATTGATGGTCCCTTGGGTTGGTTGAATCTGTCACCGGGAACATTTGAGAATTTCCAAAAAAAATTAATGAGTGTCACCGTCCATTTGGGTGTCGGTTAATTGATAAATTAGTTGCGTACTTCGGATGTATTAACACTTCTTCGTGTTCTTTTGAGGAATTGGCGGCAGAGAGTGTCCTCTTGTAGTAAGTACATAAAGAAGTGAAAACTCCTCTGCAGAAGGAAAGTTTTAGTAGATATAGGAAATGTGCCAAATAGATAAAAGCTAAAAAGTCAGATGCACAAACAGTGTAAGCGGTCTTCCAATTAAATCTTAGCTAACAACTAACGTACAGATAGAACAGTGCCTATCACAACATCATAAATGCCAGTAGATGCGAGTCTAGATTTATCAAAGATCATGTTCCTGTTATTGGCTGGAAAGATTTTAACAAACCACAAACCATGCACCTTTTTTAAATCTTTTATTTTAAATCAAATTGTGGGCTGAAGAAATTGTAGATCCTGATGGAGGAATGAAATTCTTCATCGCTAACCTGCAAAGACTGATGAATTTGAGCGGTATAGCAAAATTAGACATGGGTATGTAAGAGTGAAGTTTTAAGTTGGCAGCACTGGTAAGTAAAAGCGTCCAAGCGTCACCTGTCAAAGTGAAATGTTTTCAGTATGCTCTGCCGTTTAAGCATGCAAGACTAACAAACGAGCAACAATCGCAAATTATTTTTCAAAATTCGTGCTCTTTGAAAAATGTGAAATCCGCTGTTTTATCGAAAAATGTGTTCACCGCTGACGCTCATTTCTGGCTCAACGGATACGTAAATAAGCAAAACTGTCGCATCTGGAGTGATGAACAGCCAGCCATACAAGAATAACCGATGCATCCCCAAAAAAAACGACAGTTTGGTGTGGTTAATGTGCTGGTGGCATCATCGGACAGTGGAAGAAACGTTACCGTCAACGGGGACAGATATCGAGCTATGATACGCAACTTTTTTTTGTCCCAGTTGGCTGGGTTGAACTTGGTTGATATGTGGTTTCAACCATGTGCCGGTGCCCCATGCCACATAGCTCGTGAGACAATGGAAATGTTAAAGGATGAATTTGGCTCGAAAAAGCGACGCAAAATGGAATCTTCCGAATGGACCAATGGAAACGGAGCTGCGGACAACATTTGAATGAATTTGTCTTCAAAACGTTAATGGCAAGGGCCTATTTATCGATTACAATAAAAAAAATTTAATATAAAAAAAAAAAAATTCGTTTAAAAAAATTACCCGGCGGGCTGGCCAATACAACCCGCCATAGAACAATGTTTCTTGTATGCAGCGCATCTTCCGTAGGCCTGTATAATCTATGGTTATACAGGGTGTCCGCCGGGAAGGTATACTTCTTTGTTTGTTTACAATTTTTGATTAAATGAAAGAGAATGGATATTTTATGGATAAATATTTTATTTAATGTCGGCAATTATTCAAGCAATTCACAAAAGCGAGCTCTTATGAGCACATTTTTCATTACATTCTCACACATTTCACGTGGTATTTCAATAACTTCATCACGAATATTTTGTTTGAGTTGCTAAGGCGTTTCTGGTTTGTTTGCATAAACCTGGCTTTTCAGATATCCTCACAAAAAGAAGTCCGGAGCAGTCAAATCAGGCGACTGTGTAGGCCAATCAACACCACCATTTCTTGAAATAACTCGTTGTGGAGGTCCGTGCAGTAATTCCATTGTAATCCTTGTTGATACCAGATGGTAATCAAGCACAAAGCATGCAGTTGTGGCGTTAAAAAGTTTTCAATCATATCACGATATCGCTCCTCATTCACAGTTGACGTTACGCCGTTTTTATTTTCAAGAAGTAAGGTCCAATGATTCCTCCTGACCAAATCGCACGCCAGATTGTAACTTTTAATAGATGCAAAGGTGACTGATGAATAATTTGAGGGTTTTACATTGCCCAGAACCGACTATTCTGTTTTTCACATAGCCATTCAAATGAAAATATGTCTCGTCACTCATTATGCTTTTTTCATGAAAATCGGGGTTGCCATGGGCTAGCTGTAACATCCTATTGGCATATGTATGGCGGCGTAAATCGTCTTGCGGAAGAAGCTCTTGTGTCAAGTGAATCTTAAATGGAAACAAATACAAATCCTTGTGCAAAATGATGACCAAAGTTGTTCTTTAAAGACCAAACTCCTGAGCACGGCATCGAATTGAGGTTGATGGATTGTTTTGAAAACTTCCTTGAGCAGCAGTAATATTTTCAGCCCCGATCTTGCAGTACGTTGTGTTCCATGCTTGGGCCTATCACCTACAGACCCTCTTTATTCGAAATCATTCACTACACGATAAATAGTGCGTTTTGCTTCTCTTAACTTTCTGATCGTTATAATAATCGATGATTGATTTTGATAAAATGTTTTCGCGATTAAAACACGTTGGTTTATCGAATATTTTCCAGGACTAATGTTTACCAAAATGGCGGCAAAACAAAGTATTATACCTTCCCGGCGGACACCCTGTAGTTAGCTATCATTGAAAACCATTTTGGAAATTTTCCGACCAATGATTTCAATATCGTCGGCGCATCCTAGTAGGTTCACCTATTTTTGAAGGAATATCTATATTTTATCCCCAATATAATAGGTCTGTTGTTTGAGTTATATGCTATAAGAGTACTAATATCAACAAAGCTAAAAAAGCGATTAATCCTCAACAGATGATTAATGTGCAGGAGGAATAGAGTAGATGAAGAAATTGATGCTTAGGGCACATTAGTATTAATAAAGAATCCTGTTCTCGGAAGCCTTGGAAATGTAGAGTGTGAAGGTCTCTACTCTAGTCTATTGGATATTTGTTTCCAATGCTTTGCATTATTTTTATGATTTCTGAAAGCCTTTCATAGTACCTTTGCGCGGAGGTTCATCATTTTTGCATTCGATTGTTTGGGTAGAAGAGATATTGCAAGAAAATTCACAAGCATAACCAAAGCAATTGTAGTATAACCTTTGTAAGGTTGTTTTGAAGGTTCCGAAGATGTCTGTACATGTACCATATATTAAGATGTTTCGGTAGAACATCGCACGAAGTTAGTCGGAAGCATAACCTGTATAGAGCTTACGAATGAAGGTTTAAAAAAGCTATCACTGCTGTGTATGTTGGCGATGAATTACCTTGCAAAAGTTCCAGGTTCGATTCCCAGTCGAAGCATCAGAAGTATTTACCTCTATAATTTTTTAATTCAAAAAATGTTACATCATTCGATTCTCAGCAAACATAATGTGACATGCATTTCACCAAACGTCAAATACACACTACACAGCATAATTTTCAAAAAATCGTGAAAAGATTAAAAGATCGGGACCATGTTTTTCCATAAGCCTATAATATATCTGGAGGCGAAAAAGCTTCGATAGTTCTTTATCCCTGCAAAATTATTAGTTGGGTGGGTCTGTATTCTTCCTTTTTGGGAATCGATTAGATACGAGCTATTTTATAGCGAATTCTGCATAATATAGAAAATTACCTCCAAAGAATGGGTGCACATTTGGTTTCCCATTTTTAAAGTTATTCGCAAGTAATTTCACTAAGACCGTAAGAATGTTCGGATGGTCTTATATGTAGAGGTCGAAATTTTATTCGAGGTTACGAGGTCTATCGTTGGTGGCACCGAATGCCCTGAGTTTGATATTGAATTTGAATTTTATTTATTTTAATTACCATCGTTCAGCGTCGTCTGTCATTACCCTCTTAAACAGGCCCTGAAGCTTAGTTTATCTAATATCATGTAGATGTTATCATGGTATCGTTGTTATTTTTCTTTATAGCCGTTAAAAACTCACATTTTTATTCCAGAACACCGATTCAAAAAAAATTATCCGTAGGTAATACAGTCGCTTAGAATGGATACCGACATTATTCATAGTGCTGGGTGGCTATAAGGGCAAAACCATAAAATCATTCACATTTGCCCAGTTCCGGTCAAAGTCGTGTAGGCTGAGAATTCTCTTAAGTAATTTTAGTAAAACATTTTACCGGCCATAAATTATTTGTTATAGTGTGTGAAAGCTCTTTATCATGGGAATGAAAACACCTTTTACGCAATTGCAGCCACTAGCTAAAGTAGTTCCATAAATTACAGTTATATAATAAAACCAAGCATATATAATTTTCTATTAAAATTCTTGCCACCCTGTACAGTCTCCATCGACAAAGACATGTCACCAAAACCAAAGCCATTTTGTATGCATTTCCCAAGTAATTACTCCAAGACAATGCGGATGGTCAGATGGTTATGCAAATATATTTTATGTAAACACTAATTAGGCTCTTCAGTTCTGCACACACTCACTAGCTTGCTCTCAGGTTGGAGATCCTTATACAGAAATCTCGCATCAAAGTGCCCGCTAATAAAAAGCCAAACACTTAAAATTCCCATTCCATGATTCAGCTATTAAGGCCATCCACTCACTTAAGGAAGCCACCACCATCTAATGCTGATGCACCATCAAGAAAACACCGATCCGTGAGCGGGAACGAATCCAATCTCAAAGCACCATCACCACCATCGCATCAGCATCACCATCATCGTCATCGTCTTCGTCGTTATCATCATCGTAATAACAATATTTACTCCATGTGTCATGACTTTAGATCCTACGATCATTTTAGTCACACACACGCTGATCCAGTGAGTGAGAAGGAGGACTTCAGCTCCCATCACAAGCGGCCACAGAAAGGCGCAATCAAATTGACAACCTCTCATTGGCAGCTTGTAACGCGTCATAGTGCAACCGTTTATTGGATGCATTCGACATTCGACACATTAGTAGAGCTATACACCTGGGGAAGATACTTCTTTGGGGAAAACTTAGACACACTTTCCCTAGATGTGACATAAGAGGCCATTTTACCAAAGTCATCGTGCCAGCAGTTTGTACGAGTAAATATTCAATCAATAATTGCAAGATAAATACGTCACGTTTTGTGCTTCTGAGGTTTGAGCTGGGGTTCATGGATGGAGCGAGTGCATAATGCCGGAGAGCATTAGAACGCATTCCGTATAAATGCCCGCGGATGAAATGGGTATGACTGCCCGGAGATTTATTGACTTTTCGTTTTCGAATTATTGTGTCCCGTGTCTCAAGGCGGATATACCTACTCATGGCTGACGTAGAGGGGACAATTCAATTTTACGATTTTCTTGCGAATTTTTGTTCGTGATTTCCGTTTTTCCGGGAGAAACACTTTCAAATGAAAGTGATGGGGTTTTTGGAAAGTTATTTATTGGCATGCCTACTGCGAAGAAGAAGTCTTTTAGAAGATTTGGCACAATTTGGGTAGCTTGTTAGTACTTTCATTTTTTACTTAAATCAAGACCTTTCTTACCTTGACATCCATAAGAGGACATGGTGATCTCTAGATCAATGAACAGTCAACCAAATCGATCACATTGCGATAGCGAAGGGACATGCATCCAGTATTTTGGATGTACGAACATTCCGAGGAGCTGAAATCGACTCGGACCACTACCTTGTTGCAGCCAAGTTAAGAATGCGAGTATCCACCACGCCACAACAAACTATAAATACAGTGAAAACATTTTATGTCGAAAGACTGCAATCGAAATAGACCCCCGGCTTTGGCGCAACGCGTATCCCTTAACTTCTCGATAAATACCATGCCACCGGCATCGAATGTCGAAGAACAGTGGTTACGATGCCAACAAGCCATTAGATCAGCCGCAAATGATGTGCTAGGTTTCTAGCGCCCATCAAAAAGAAACAGCTGGTTTGATGAGGAATGCCGACAGATACTCACAAGGAAACATCGTAGCTGAGACACAGTAGATGCTGAGGATGTGGAAGAACCACCTCTTCAGACTGTTAAACGATGATGACAGACAACATTCCGCTGTCAGGCGGCAACGACAGCAAAAAGTGCCAACCACCCGAACTGAGTGAAGTGAGGATATCAATATCACAACTCGAGCTTAATAGGTCAGCAGGAAATGACGGCCTTCCCGGTGAGCTTTATAAAGCCGGCGAATATGACTTGAAAAGTAACATCCACCAACTCATGAGCAAAATCTGGTCTGAAGAAAGTGGTCCTGAAGAATGGAACCTCAGCATCGTTTGCCCGATCCACAAAAAGGAGACCCTCTGAACTGCGCAACCTAAGGAGGTATAAGTTTCCTCAACATCGCCTACAAGATCCTTTCTTACGTATCAACAACCTGATCGGCCCTTATCAGTGTGGTTTTAGGTCAGGAAAGTCAACAACCGATCAAATTTACACAGTTCGGCAGATCCTGGAAAATACTCAAGAAGTCCAAATCGATACCCACTACCTATTCATCGATTTCAAAGCCGCATACGACATTTGAAGAGACGAACTATACAGAGCCATGACTAGCTTTGGTATACCGCCCAAACTCGTCCTTTTTTGTTGGATGCGATGGAGAATTCTCGCTGATCCATCAGAGCCGGAAACGGCCTCACCGACATATTCGATACCAAAAAAGGATTAAGGCGAGGCGATGCGCTGTCAGGTGAGTTTAGAAGTCAATTCAGCAGTAAAGCCATATTTCAATCTACTAAGGAGATTCTATATAAGACCCCGAACATCCTAGTCCTGCTCTACAGCGCTGAAGCATGGACAGCATCAAAAGTGGATGAAGCAATCATTGATCGATTTAACAGGAAAATGTTTCGAAAAATTTTCGGCCCCGTGACCAAGTGACCATCAAATCCATGGAATCAGTATCAACAAATTCAATGACTACCTAGATTGCAGCTCATCTCTACAAGAGATGTCCCCTATGTTGGGTGCCCGGGCAATGGACATAGTGACATTCCAGAGAACTTTGAGGCTGATCAGCTCGTCAAACATGGGACTCAATTACCTGTTGTCCCCGACACGGATGCACTAGTTATTCCAATAGCTATCACTACATGACCGGCTCAGTGGCGCGATGGTTGGTGCAATGAACTGTCACGCATAAGGTCTGGGTTCGATTCCCACCCCTAGAAACACCTAAATGACTTTTCACTAGCACTCCTCTCGTGATGATCTGAAAAATCATCCGAGTAGTATCAATTGTTATGCCTTTCGGATTCGGCATAGAACAGGATGTCCCGCCGTTGTGAGATAGCTGGGCCCTGGTTACTAACGAGCCTGTTGCGCCAAAAATTTGTTCTTTTTGTACATGCAAAAACATAGCAATATGCTGACAGCAATTCAAATCTCAGCTGGAGTCTGGGCACGACGTGCTAAATCACCAAACAAATTTGTCCTTAGCTGAATTTGAGAAGACCCACTTGACTGATTTCGCTTGATAGATCACACATTAGCGCAACCATAGGCGCCATTAATAGTCACTCTACAGGCATGCAGAAGGGCTGGGCATCCACTCAAATGAGTTCTGTAGGTGCTGCATGGATTTCATTTAACTGCCCGTCCCTATCAAACAAACGGAAGCTCCATCTTGGAGCTAACTTAACCATTTACTTAAGTAGCGCTACAGTCCAGAAGTAATCTGGACATCAACCAATATGCCTCTCCAATTAGCTCGGTTCTTTGCTAACTGCCTCCAGTTGCGCATTCCATGTTGGTTAAGGTCGGTTTCTATTTGTGCGTGCCACTCAAGGCGAGTTCTTCCTCTACTGCGTCTGACGTCTGGCTGGGAATCGAAGACTCTGCGAGCCGGAGTATTATTGTCCATTGGTTAGACATGTCATAGCCATCCTAAATGTCCAATGCAGAATTTTTTGACCAGGGCCATGTCGCTGTGCAGCTCGTATATTTTCTGGTTGAATCTTCTTCTCCATAGCGCGAAGATTTTTCGAAGAATTTTCCTATTACATCGACTAAGGAATTCTTCATCCACTTTTGATATGGTCCACGCTCCAGCGCCGCGCCTTAGAGCAGGAATGGGATGTTCAGAGTCTTCAGTTTCCTTAATAGTTGTAGTGATGGGTTTACTATTGACTTGCCTTCTTAGGCCGAAGAAACAACGGTTGGCAAGAGTAATTCTTCGTGTAATTTCCGACGAGATTTTGCTGTCGGAGTTTTTAGCTTACTACTTTCAAAATCTCAGCGATTTGACAGAAATGAATGTGAAAAGTCTCCTCCGTTTTAATAACAAATCAGAATGGTTTTCTCACACTCATCAAGGTAAATTGACAATATCCACGTGGTATCACAATGGACCGAAAAACGGTCTAATTGTGCTGGCAAACTCGCTGGCAGCCACTTTAACCAAACTTATGTTGAACAGTTCTTATGATAATCAAATGTCTACACCTATCAGATCTTCATAGCTTACATACTCTTCATATAGTTGTGATATTTTTCTCTGTGTTATATACATCTCAAGCGCTATTCAAATATGACGATCTTCTCACACCTTGTTATGGATCACTACCAGGCCAAAATTAACATACAAAGATCCAAAGTGCCATTCTATAGCGACCTCTGAAGCCACTTCATCAAAGAATCACCTTCTCGCTTTACGTTCAGCAGATATATCTGGATACCAATCGCTTTTGATTTTGCATAGCTACATCGTCTTCATCCACAAATAGTAGGCAATTTCCCATCCATCTGATTACCCTTTGACATTTAGCCAAACAATCTTCGCTCGGTTGATGGTTGACTTTATTGTCAGTAAGCTCGCCCTCTTGAACTCATCTCCAATGGTCGACCGAAATTGACAGCCGACTAGGCTTACACAATTCAGTGCACCGTGATTTATTACTTTTGAAATCGCTTTTTCTTTCAACTAGATTATGATGAAATTCTCCTCCAGTTGCACTGAGCGGCACGATTTGTATCTCCGCATAAAAATTCATGACTTGTCACATAAACCTCACCGCAACAAACAGCAGCAAACGTAGATCCATCCCCACTCACTATACCTTACCTAGTCGCTAACTAATCGACGAAAATTAATGACAGCAGTTGTTGCATGTGATTCGCGGTAACAGCGGCGGCGGCGGTGGTGGCGGCAACTCTTGTCAACGTTCCACCGTCTTGAGCTTTTTGGAAAATCAAAAGAAAATCCCGTTGACAAAACTGCCAGCAATCAAAGCGATTTCTATGCAAATGACAGACAGTGATTCGAGGTGATTTCAGGTGATTTTCCTTCATTTTGGTCTAGATACAGCAACGGCTACAAAACTAGCGAAAGTCTCCATGTCGAGGACCTATTGTTGGCCAACCGCAGTAAATTGGCAAACATTCGCTTCGCAATTGCAATCGAATACACTCACAAGCAGCAGCATTTTAATCGTTAAAGACCCTCAGCGTATAGAGGGCGCTCAAATGCATCCGCGGTTATGATGGAAGATGGCATCAGTAGGGCGATTCCTTGGAAAAATGACGCAAAGATGAAATTCATCTAAATTAAGATCGCGCTCTGTAATGAGGCATCCACAATCGCCTGCAACACCTTAATAACAATTCCATTAACACTAATGTCTTCATTGGATCTGTCAGTTAATGGTGGATGGGTGCTGCGGATGGGAATTGTTTTGCAACTTTTTTGTTGCACAGACACTCACTTACACACACACAGATACACTGATGCAAGAATTAACTCTCCAAATGCGAAAATAATTGCTAAAACAAATGATGATCCACTGAGGCGAGGCGACGCGACCGCGATGCTTCGTCACACCGAATGATAGTGGTAGAGCTGGGAAAGGATCCACCTCTCGACGCCGCGTTGACCCGCATTCGTCACACCGTAAGGTGCGTCTTTACGCATTTAAGTAAGTCGTGAACCATTGTGCTACGGAATAAAAATGAAGAAATTAAACTACGAGGAGCCAAAAAAAAAAAAAAATAAACACACAGTTCCTGCCAAAAGAGGAGCATAATATAGTTGGTTGCACTGATCCTTGACTCTTCGACTAATGCATGTGGGTTTGCTTTTTGGCCAAAGTGTGATTTAATCGGTGCAAGAATTATTTCTCAATTTTGACAAAAAAGTTTTTTTTTGGAAGCGAACGCCATAGCCGCAGGGCATGGAGCTTTATAATTTCTGAGAGAACAAGAATGGACCGTGATTGAGTAGAAATATGCTCAACTTCCTGGGACCATATCTTAATTGGACGAGGAGCCTAAGATTAATGTAACGCAAGGTAGATATTTTCTCAACAGCCTTTTTAAATTGATGCGAGACCAGCAAATTGCACTTATAAGGCTTGATTTCATTATTTTAATGTCGGACGGCAATGCGCGCTACTAATAATCATCTTTAGAAGGTAGGGCTTAAATATTATGAACTCACAGTGGCTGATTTTTCATATTAAATTAGCTATTGTGACCTACAAACAGACAGATATTAGTTAAGTCCATTAAGCCTTTCAAATTGAAGTTCAGTTTGATATAATGGTAGACGATTTTATTTTTTGAGTACACTTCTCTCAGATAAGTCGAATCTACGAGGGTCTGAAGGCTCAGATGTTGGCTTGTAAGTTTAGCCCAATCCTAATAACGTCAATACATGACCTAATCTCAAACCATTTCTCAAACAGTGAGCATATTCAATGATCATGCTTCTTCGACAGAGTTTGGGAGCTAAATAAAAACCTGCCCTGGCTTTAGACCTTCCGTCAATCATCAGCCGCCAATTTTTTTCTTTTTAAGGCTTTTATTTCAGTGAATTAGTAGAGTCCATGCAATGACTGCCATGCTTTCGGAAATTGCCAACTTTTTACTAACGTGACCTATCGAATGAGCAATGCTCTCACCCAACATACCTCTCCGGGATAGAGATTATCTAACTGCCACCAGTTGCGGACTCCAAGTTGGTTGAGGTCGAGTTTAACTTATGCGCGCCACTTAAGGCGAAGTCTGGCTAGAAATCGAAGACTTTGCGAGCCGGAGAAAAAGTTTCCTTGCGTTCCATATATTTTACTCCAAGCAATCTTAAAGATCCAGTGCGGACTTCTTTTTGACACGGGGCACGTTGCTGTACACCAAATTTAGTTCTTGATTGACTCTTCGCCTCCAGAGCCCATCAAAGCGAACGGGACCGAAAATTTATCGAAGAATTTTCCTCTCGAAACGACCAGGGATTTCATCATCCTGCAGCGCTGTAGAGTACGACTGGGATGATTATGGTCTTATTCAGGATCTCCTTAGTGGTTCGAGTGAGGGCTTAACTAATGAATTGACTTCTAAGCCCAAAGAAACAGCGGTTGGTAAGAGTAATTCTACGATTACTTACGGACGATATGTTGCTGTCAGAGTTAATAGCGAGGTAGATATAGTCCCGTACTACCACAAACTCGAATCGATGTGTGAAAATTAAATCGGTCGTGGACTAAAAGCACACAGATAAGGGCCGATCAGGTTGTTGGTAAACAGTTTCAGGCGTTCACATATTACGGCAGATAGGATCTTGAGGCGATGTTGAGGTGGCTTATGCCTCTGTAGTTGACACAGTTCATAGGTTCTCCTGTTATGTGGATCAGACAAACGATGCTGAGTTCCATTCTTGATGCATACTTTCATCCGTTCAGATTTAACTTATGAATGAGTGCATGTTACTTACCAAGTCATCTTTGCCAGCTTTATAAAGCTCAGTGGGAAACCTTCATTTCCGGCAGCCTTATTAGGCTTGAGTTTAGATATTGCTATCCTGACTTCACATCACTCAGGTCGGATGATTGGCAGTTTTCGCTGTCGTTGCCAGTATTGAATGGTTCGTTCTGCCTGACAGCGGAATGTTATTCCTCATCGCCGTTAAACAGTCTGCAGAAGTGGTTCTTCCATATCCTCATCGTCGACTGTCGACAAGGCTCGAAAGAATATTGTTCGAGCTTTGTATCCTTGGCGTTCACGTTTTACACTATGATAAAACGAGAAAATCATTCCAATGGAGGTACCTCGCTATATCCTCGCGTGATTTTCTTGCCCTGTTTTCCTCGTTCTGAAAAGCCGGTGTTCTTCCCTTCTTCTTGGCCTATAGAGCTCAATGGCAGCACACGTCTTCACCTACAGCTTAGCTTTGTAGGCCTCGTTCCTGGCTGCCAGCATCAGTAGGCATTTCTCACCAAACCAAGGGTTTCTTGCTGGTGTGCTCGAGAAACCTATCACATCAGTTGCGCCTGATCTAATGGCTTCTTGGCATCGTTGCCATTGTTCTTGGACATTCGAGGCTGGTGGTATGATGTTAATCGAGAGGTGAAGGGATACGCGTTGCGCGATGTTTTTGGCGGTCTATTGCGATTTCAGTCTTTCTACATTTTTTCACAATATTTCTGGATTGTTGTGGCGTGGTGGGTATCCGATCACGAGGTAGTGGTCCGAGTCTCATCGTAGTGGCTTATCGGAATGTTCGGACATCCAAAATACTGGATGCGTGCAATGTGATCAATTTGGTTGATCACCCACCCTTGTGGATATCGAGGTGAGGAAACCGTGTGCTGGCTATAGTGGCATTTCGTTTCGTAGCGAAGTAAATTATCCTAAGTCCGTTACCAGACGTGTTGTCGTGAAGGCTGTCTTTTCCTACAATACTGCTTAAGATGTTTTCTCTTCCTACTTCTGAGTTAAAATCTCCCAGCACAAATTTTACATCCTACTTCGGTAGTCGCTCATAGATCTTGTGAAGGAGCTCGTCGAAGCAATTTGCTTGGATGCGAATTGAATTGGTGAAATGCGCTCGTTAATGTCGTGGAAACATATGACTTCTTGCCAAAGACTGGCAATTATAACAAATCCGCATTCGAATAGTCGCTGTTTCTGTTAACTATAACACGGTCTGTAGTTGATGTCACAGTTTTTCCTCATCTTTTTGCCCGGCCTATCCCATCGTATTTCCTTGGTGGCAGTTATGTCTGCTTTGTAGCAATTTAGGGCCTCATAATTCAGGTGCAAATATCGTCGTTGTCCTTGTTTCGTTTAACAGGCTAGTGGCTAGTAGCTAGTGGTTGCTTCGTAACAACGGTGGGTAGTAAACCCAAAGCACAACCCCCAACCTGGAGGTCCAATTTCAATTTTTTAGATACCCCAGGGACATGGGGCCATCAGTATCCACTACGGGATTGAGATGCCTAAATAACCTGTTGTCCAAATATGTCGAAGCAGCTCTTTTAGATTCGCCTGGGACAGCAGGTCGGGTACTCATTCCGTGCCATTCTGACCTGTCTGTTTATAGTGTTGCTGTTTTTCGTCTTGTTATCAACACTCGTTCTTATCGTTAAGCAAGTTATATCCGGTTGAATGAGACCAGTATCCGATGGTTACCACTTTGAGATAAAAATAGGCACAATGAATGTGAAGGCAGAGATACAACCACTGGGCATTGCCTAATTAAGGCTAATCTGAGTCTACCTTCGTTCTATAACATCCAACCAACCGTTACGAGTCAACCATAGAATAATATTGGAATTTCCAACACTACAATAATCAAGCGTACTCGATTTTTCTTAGCTTTAGAACATGATTCCTAGTATAGGCGCCTTTTTGTTTAACACCAGTCCTCTGTCTTATCGAATCTGCGAATCAATATCAAACCTATCTGTCTCCTTTGCATCTAAAAAGTAATGAAACTGAGAATAAAAAATGTCATCAGACATATCCCAGACACTGGTATATCCTGTCTTTTGTACTCCTACGCATTCGTCTCTCATTCAACTATAATTCCACAACCCATCTGTATGCGCATGCGCAACGTTTTTATTTTCTCAACCCATCTCCTCTTTCATTGTTTATCCGCTCATCACAAGTTATTAAGAATCTAAGAATCACGAATCGCGATCATTATGATCAGTGCCTTGTTCGACGTCAGTTGGAATTAGAAGTCAAAAATTTTGACAAATTATCCCCGTAATCATCGCTGCGCCGCTACCATGCCGCTCGCAGGATATACGCCATCAGAGTGATCATCAATCCGTGGAAAAACGAGCGCAGCGAGTCTCCAAACAATCAAAACAAATAAAACCCATAAAACCGGGATGTCTGTGTTCAGTCAAGAAGACATTGGAACGAGGGCGGGCGGGACGTTGCGCCCTGGAGGCTACTTAGGCTTCTAGGGTTCCATATAGGTAAAGTCGTACCACTCACTACCGCACCATTTTGGAGCAGCAGTAGGAGAGGGTTTCCATTCCCCATGGATGCAATTTGATATTCTTGTAATAGAATCCACGATCCGATTCTTCTTCTTTCAGGTCGGAGACGGTTTAGAGTGTTCACCGTTGGGGATAGCATTTGTTCTTGGAGCGGGCATACCTTGCCGCCTCAGTTTGTTTGTGAACGAAAAGGATTTTGCTGTGCAATTTTATTCCCCACTTTTGGGAACCTTTTTCATGTCAATTGATGGCGACGACGATAGACAGCCATGCGAAGGATGCAACTTTGGGGAGTAGGGCCTGTTTTATTTTGTTTTTGTTTTCTTTTTTGTTCGTTGGCTGCTGCACGTCCAACCCTTGTCTGGCGACTGATTTGTATGTGTACATTGTGTGTGACGTGCATCCTTTGCACTGTAAGAGGATCGCATTAGGGGAGTAGCTTCGTGAATGACAAAGGACACACAAAAGCCGAAACGCATTCAAATGTACTGAATCAGGATACTTTTTCAAAGGAAGCATACGTCAAAACTAAATCTACATGACCGCCAAGGACGAAGGAGGAGTCTTCTGCTTTTTCTTCTGGTTCACCATCGAGGTTATTCTCTAAGTATTTTGAATCGTTGTACGCGACTTAATGAAGGCTTACTTGATGGCATTTTTACCCGCTTCTTGCGCCCGCAGAGTAAATTAGCACTCAGCCCAGGAGACATCATCATCATCATCGCCGTATGGCCGCCAACATCCTCGACCGAGGAAAAAACGACAAGACCAACAACTAATGAATCGGGCTAATGAGCTAATGCACTTTTAATCGTGATATGAATTTATTATCGCTCCGCAATTTCTGGATGATCTCTGGCTCGAGGAGTGGAACGGTGTCTGATCATCCTTGCAGCCATTGGTCAGTTTGTATGAAGCAATTTGTCGATCTTAAATGTTGATTCTGTGTGATTGAGGTTGGAGTTGTGGCCGAGCACTCTCCGCGGATGCCATTTGTAGGTGCAAATCGCAGGTGAATTGTGCGCGAGAAGGATTATGATATTTTTTGAAGATTGGAGATGAATCGACAGGCTGTAGTTGTAGTCGTGTCATGATTATCCTAACGACGTGTAATTGGGCTTTGATATCTGCCGACAGTGTAAGGCTATGATTATTTATTTTCTTGATTTTATGATAAGGACGGTGATTGGCTTAATTTTGGCTTGATGGGCATTCAAATATCTAGTTGGTTGGGGCCCTAAACAAGGGCTTTTCAGCGAAGATGATCTCATTGCGGTAAGCAACTTGGGTCCAACCAGATGAGGTAGCTATGTCATTTCATTACAAATCTGTGTTATCAGAGGTTATGTCTTCAACTCAGATATTCGTTTTTTTTTTATCTACATTAATGGAATAGTTTGGATTGGTTCTTATAGGAAAGAAAAGGAGACTAATATAGGCTTCAACCAAAGGAGACTTAGAGAAAGAAAAGGAGACTAATAACAAAAGAAATGCCCAATCCAGGAGCGGTATATTTCTGTGGTTGATCATGCAAGTTCCTTGCAAAAACTTTGCACACCGGACCTTTACAATTTATTTGGATATCAAGTTCAAGTAAGATTATTACTTATACAACTATCGAACAGCATGCAACAATACACCGATCCATCCTTATCAATCCAAAACACTCTCATCTAGCCATCAGTCCTGTGTGCACAGATGCCTGCGATGACATGGTCCTTATAACCATAAAGAAAATAGAAAATCCTTGTCATCTTGGAAGTGATGGCTGGGATTTGAAAATTACTTTACGTTTAATGATGCTTACAGTCCGGGGTGGACCACGGCCTTAATCAACATGCCTCTCCAGCCAGCTCGGTCCCTAGCCCATATACGGTTGTTCACTCAGTAGTTCGGCCTGATTGGAACTGGAGACGCCACCGTTGATAACATCTGGAGAATTTCTTCGCCGTCGGCTGATCTGTTGGGAGTGCATTAGTGGGGGCAATCTCGTTCCTTGTGATGTAATTAGTAGCAAAATCTTACTCTGCTTTGAAAATGTTCATGATCAATAAGGACTAAGTATTTGGCAGTGAATTTTTTTTATACAATGTGATTTATATTTTCTACTAGGGTCCGGTAGAGCTGTAGTCACAAAGCCTCATTCTTAAAACAAATTTTAGCAGTCATTTGCCATATGAAAGCGGGCCTTCAACATTGGTTTGGCTGGTTCACTATGGGCGTTCACAAATCACCATTCGGTACATATCGTCTTAGTACCAAATGACAGGATACTTAGATAAGCCGAGGACATGCACAGTGGGGGCCCAACTCCCCTTGGACTTCTCCTGTAAATGAGAAAAGGTGCGAGCAGCACGTACTACGTGGAATGAGGAAGAAGATGTTCGCATCCATGCCAGACGGAAAAGTGAGTGACAGCCAGTCACTCTTTGTGCAAGTGACTTCAGGACGTGCACTTCAGTTAAGTTCGAAAAATGTTGGAAAATGTTGTTATGGGCTGGGTAATGTCCTGAAAATGTTGTTTTTATAAAAGGAGATGGAGCATGCTTTTGATATATCAAACCTAGCGTAAAGAAGTTTAAATGCTTGGTCGATGCTTCCGACTGTAAAAGGTCTTTCAATAAGACTGATCGGTTGGTAAACCTAAATGAAAACAGGTTCTCTGTCAGATATCAACACAATTTTTTTTTAGGTAATATATTACGGCAGAAGGTGTGATTTTGCACTGGTCCTCCGTGTTGATCGAACAAATCATCCGAGTAGTACACACGTAGACATCAATGGTTGTGAAGCCCTGGGTACTAACGAACTTGTTTCGCCAAACAAATTTATATTGAATATTTTACGGCGTTAAGTAGGCTCGTTACGTTGACTTTTAGCCTGCCAATTGTTTGTGGTGTCATTGCATAGATCATCAATTTAAGAAAGTCTTAAAAAGAGTTGTAGAAGTATAATCGGTAGTGCAGATTGTCCATCTTAGAATGTGTATCGCGTATCGTTTTCCTATTGGAATCACATGCCGGATTTTTTCAAAACCTAATCTGAAACAAAAATTGAAATTCTCCTAATAAATTTATTGCTTGTGTACCTTGTATGGATAACAATTATCTGACAATTAAGCTTGTTCACGAATTCATATGTCAAATTAGGGGATTCGTCGCCTAATATGATATTTTTGGTGAAATTTGGCTTAACTTCAAGCTGCTCTAGAATCCAAACAGCGCAAGCAAACCTATGATACCATCATAGCAGCACAGTTAGTATATGAATCTTTAAGCTGGAGGTTTTCTAAGACCTTTGGAAGTTTCTTCCCAGGTACAAAGTGGTATATGTTAAATGCTTGTTAAGAATTCAGGTAGTCAAAAGTAATTACCTTTATCGCAGGCTTTCAAAATAACCCGCCAAATGATTTTCTTTTCGATTTTATCGGCGAAATCCTCAAGTACATCAAACAGGGTTCGTGGGGTAAAGTTCCTGCAACACGTAAAGGGGTTTGAACAATTATAGCCAATACTACAAAATGTTGTTCTTATGAAAATCACAGTTCGACAAAGACTTATTTACTTTTGGGGCTCTATAGTTCTGAATGAATATAGGCTTCAACCAACATGTCGGTTTCTTCTCGATCCCCTCCCTCCAAACGAGGTCTTTCTCTACTGCATCCTACATCTGGTTGGTAAACGAAGACAAAATTTACCGAGAATTTCTTTAACGGGTTTGCTTTTCGGTGCCGCAGAGCAGCGACCATCAGCATCGGAAACGACCTCAGTGAAAAACTCGATACCAAAAAAGGATGTAGGCAAGGCGATGTACTGTCGTCTGACACCAAAGGCATATTTTCTTTAAAATCGGTGCAACTTACAATCGTGGACAAAAGTATTTTGTCACAGCTCATAGCAATATTCTAGCGCGTGTCTCTCTGTACGCGTAAAAGTAACGGGATCCATTCCACTTTCCAGTGAGAGATTCTATTTATAGCTTTCAGAATTCAAAAGATGACACTGATAAGTCAATTCATTCATTTGTAAATCCAGAGTATAAATCTTCTACTAGCTTTAAACTTTTTGTTGTTCAATTTCATTAATTTGTTACCGTTATTTCATTAAAATATGGGTAAAACACGAGAGGTAAGCCAAATCCAGCGAAACGAAATGGTAATAAAGTACCACGCTTGTATTTCGGTCCAAAGCCTCAGCAAATTTTAAAAAGTACCCCGGTAAATAATTTCTTATCAAATTAACAAGCATAAACTGACAAATTCCAAGGATAATTTAGTCAGAGCTGGAACAACCACGCAAAACTACGCCAAGACAAGATCGTCTAATCTTAGGAAAATTTAAAGATGATGTTTTAATTACACCAAAAGCAGCATCAATGGAAGTAAAAAAAGATTACGATATTTCAATTTGTTGAAAAACAGTTGAAAGACGATTGAAAGAGGCTAACTTTGCTACTTATGTGGCCCGTCCGATACCTTTTATTTCACCTAAAAATAAGTTGAAACGATTAGCATTTGCCAAATCATTTGTTCACAAGCCTCAATCTTTTTGGGAACAGATTTTGTGGACCGATGAGAGTTCTTTTGAGTACCATGGTTCAAAAAATAAAATTTACTGCAGATTACCCACAAATATTCGAAAGAAAATGAGACCCGTATCCCAACGCATACCACATGGCTCAAAAAATAAAATTTACTGCAGATTACCCACAAATATTCGAAAGAAAATGAGGCCCGTATCCCAACGCATACCACATGGTGGCGGCAGTGTCATGTTTTGGGGATGTGTTTGTTTTAACGGGATCGGTGATTTGGTACCCGTCAATGGTACGATGAATCATGGACAATATTTTCATATCCTGAATAACCATGCATTGCTTGCCGGCCATAGACTTATTGGGCAAGACTTTATCCTGCAACAGGATAATGCTCCATGCCATAAAGCAAAAATGATTATGAAGTTTTTGAGAGATTTGGAAGTAAAATCATTAGATTGGCCACCCCAAAGTCCCGATCTCAACATCATCGAGAATGTGTGGGCTTACATAAAACGCAAGAGGAGTGCAAATTTGACAAGAACGCGTGAGGAGGCAATTGATGAAGTCGAAGGACTTTGGAAGAAAATTTCCATTGAAACGCTTCAGAACCTAATAAAATCTGTTCCTTCACGTTTGCAAAAGGTGATAGATGCCAAAGGAGGGTTTATTTTTTATTAATTTCTTTTTTTTGTTTTTAAAAGTTTTGGCAATTCATATCAAATTTGTAGCAAAGCTCGGCAATGAGTGCCTTTTGGAATTTTCCAAACCAATTATTCAACAGCCAAATTGTCCAAATATTGAAAAAAAAACCCAACTTCCACATTTTTTTAAGAAGAAGAAGACGATAATCATTTCTTTGTAGCCCATTTGCCTATTGCTCATCTCACATGTTGTTGGACAAGAACGCGTGAGGAGGCAATTGATGAAGTTGAAGGACCTTGGAAGAAAATTTCCATTGAAACGCTTCAGAACTTAATAAAATCTGTTCCTTCACGTTTGCAAAAGGTGATAGATGCCAAAGGAGGGTTTATTTTTTATTAATTTCTTTTTTTTGTTTTTAAAAGTTTTGGCAATTCATATCAAATTTGTAGCAAATTCTGTTTGTCAAAATACTTTTGGCCTCCCACTTTAATGATTTTTTTTTTATATAAGATTTAATATGAAATTTAATATTTTTTTTTGTTTTTTATTACCTTATTCCACTATTGCTATAAATAAATTTCTTCAATATTTTTTTGATAAATAAATTACAGTTTATTACACAAAATGTGCATTTTATTTATGTCAAAATACTTTTGTCTACGATTATATCATACGCCCACGATATTGACCTCATTGGTAGGACTCAATGTGATGTCATAGCCACGTTTGCTAGTATAGAGAAGGAAGCGGCAAAAAAGGGTTAAACAGTAAATGAGGGTAGGACATAGAATTGGACAGAATGTCACCATTGAAAGATATTACATTGAGGTAGTACGGAACTTTATGTATCTCGGCTTCGCTATTAATTCTTACAAAAACATCTCGTCAGAAATTAAAAGAAAAATTACTCTTGCCAACTGCTGTTTCTTCGGGTAATTCAGTAGTAAAGCCCTCACTCGAACTACTAAGGAGATCTTATATAAGACCCTAATCATCCCAGTCCTGCTCTACGGCGCTGAAGCATGGACCATCTCAAAAGCGGATGAAAAAATCCTTGGTCGATTGGAGAGGAAAATTTTTCGAAAAACCTTCAAGACAAAGATTCAACCAAGAACTATACGAGCTGTACAGCGACATGCCCCGCTGGTCAAAAAAACTCCGCATTGGACGTTTAAGATGGCTAGGACATGTAGAACGAATGGACACCAATACTCCGGCTCGCAGAGTCTTCGATTCCCAGCCAGACGTCGGACGCAGTAAAGGAAGACCTCGCTTAAATGGCGCGCACAAGTAGAAACCGACCTCAACCAACTTAGAGTGGGGGACCGGGCTAATTGGAGAGGCATCTTGGTTGAGGCCCAGGTTCATTCCGAACTGTAGCGCCACCTAAGTAAGTAAGTAAGTGAAACATGAGTTATGATACCGATATCCTCAATTCATTTATATCAGGTTTGTTGTAATCAAAGTTTATTAAGTCATACAGATGACGCACTGCGTAGAAGAAAAATTGTTCTATGGCGGGTCGTGCTGGCACAGACCGCCATATGTTTTGATATCGTTTTTCGTATGTGCACGCTGCCACCGAGCGCCCGTACCATGAAGCTGGTGAGCAAAAATTTCAGATTTTTGTTCTCAATGCGTCATCTGTATGACTGTATAATCTTTGGTTGTAACGTTCGCTGTCGTTGTGAAAATTGAATTGTTCGTTCTGCCTGATAGCGGGAGATTATTTACCATCGCCGGTTAACAGTCCGCAGGTGTAATTCTTCTTACACTCAGCATCGATTTTGCTTCGACTACTTTCTTTCCTTGTTTCATGTAGAGATGACTTCAGGATTCTGTCTATTCTGGCTTTGACATTTTAAGCTTTGGTAGAAATTTCGTACCTGGAGTGGCACCGATCTACGTCTACGATCGCGCGATTTTCTTGCTCTTTGTTTCTTCTTTCTTAAAAGCCGGTGTTCTTCCCCCTTTGGTTACGCTCAATGGCAGCACTCGTCTTCATATAAAGCTTTGCTTTGATGGGCTTATTTTTGACGTCGAGCCCTTGTCTGAAAAAAATATTGGCCCACGCCTCAAACCTAGCTCCTTTCATTTGTGTGATCAAAGTTCTTATGTTTGCCACTTAGGAGACCCTCCTTCTGTTGATCGCCGAATCTGAAAAATTTTGGAAGTTTCTCATAACAGTGTGACTTTTTGATATTTGTCAGACTTCGAAAGAGGTGGAGCCATAAAAAGCACATAGGTGATGTCAGTTTAGTCATTTCAAATAGTAACCATTGCTTCTGGATAACCCTTCACCATGCGATCCCCAACCGTCACTTTTGAACTGAATTTACAACGAATCCGTCTTCGAACATATGCAGCCTTTGATATGGAAGGATTAATAGCAATGTGTCCCCTATTCATTCGCCGCCATCTTTGACTAACATTTGAGATTCCCAAATGACCTCTTGGACATGTTAGAAGATTTATTGGTCATTTACTATGTCCAGTCTCACTGGGATCCTGGACGACGTTGTTGACACCATCTTAAGCATTCGTTAGCTGTTGTTTGCATAAAGAGAGGAGTACGTTAATAAACTCTCATACCCATCCTCAGCTGCTTCTGTCGTGGCTTTACAAATGTGGTTGTCACCCAACCTTCAACATTTGATAAGCTCGGCAATGAGTGCCTTTTGGAATTTTCCAAACCAATTATTCAACAGCCAAATTGTCCAAATATTGAAAAAAAAACCCAACTTGCACTTTTTTTTTAAGAAGAAGAAGACGATAATCATTTCTTTGTAGCCCATTTGCCTATTGCTCATCTCACATGTTGTTGGACATAGATTCAGCAGCCAAGCAACAGAACGTGCCTAGTTGCTTATCCTACCATTAAATCGCGTAACAGCGCATAACATCAGGAGAAAACAAACAGTCCGCATGGGAGAGCAAAGGCTCATCCACACAAAGCCAGCAACAGCAAAAGGAAGAAGGCTCTCATTTGTATGTACGTAACATTGGTAGAAGTAGAAGAAAAATTTGTCTGTCTGTCCGTCGTTTCAATTCATTTGAATCATTTCTTTCGTTTCGTTGTTTTTTTTTGCGTTTTTTTGTGGTTGCTTCTCATTCGCTTGGTGTACTCGTTCACTCTTCTGCATGTGGTGATGGTGATCTTCTGTGGCGATCTTTCGCAAAGCCACCACCACGATCGGCCACAGCGAAAAGCAGAAGCAACCGACATCGTCTCCAGATCGTACAGGTACAAACCGAGATTGCCGAACAAATGAAACCAAGAAAAAAAGAGTTCCCATCAGCCCATCCACATCGGTGTGCTGTGCTTGGAGTGCGAGAGCAGTGGAGGGACACAGACGGGACTATGACCAAGGTACATGCCACAGAGAATTTGCTCTAAAATTAATGAAGGCGTTCTACCTGCAATCCATTTAATTTTTATAAACGATCTCGTCCTAATGCCACTGTGCTAGTACGGCTATTATAAATTACACCCAGGTGCGGGTGAGGGAGGACGCCGAGGAGGAGTTGCACTGCGGTATGGTGTTCCAAGGAGAAAGAGACAACCTAGGCTGTGATTGTCTAGTATTTTGTTGTTTTCATCGTCCTGCTCTTGGGTTCGGTTCGTCATCATCATCTTAGTCGCCGTCGTTGTTGTCGTCGTCAGAAACAACAGCAGCAGCAGCTGAAGCATCGCCGTCGCCACTCCTCGCCGAGAGCCGCATCAGTGGCAAGGTCTTTCACGGCATCTTGTCTGTGTGCTAGACGTTCCTCCTCATTATATTGGGTTCCGAAAAAGAACTATTATTAACTTTTCTCTTCGAGTGGAAAGACTTTGTTGTTGCGCCATTGCGGACCAGAACTTGGAATGGGAAGCAGCATGCTGATGTCATACGGCATGTAGACCACTGGCAGTGGAACACGTGCATTTCGGTGCAACGATTGCATTTGAAATGTGGTAGCGCCTAAGAATTTATTGTTTTGTCCATCGTTGTGGTGGCTTCTAGATGGTTTCTGTGTCCGGTTGGCAGTGTGCTCGCCCCACACCGGTGAAGGGCTTCAATTGCTTTTGGCTATTATTAGTTGTGTCCTGGTCCTAGATGGTTGTTGTTTCTCTGGTGAAGAGCTCTCAGTTTGTCTTCTTCTCGTTTTCAGTGGGGTTTGGGTCGTTGGGAATTGTTTCTGGGTTGAAGCTGATTATAGGTTGGGAAAGTGAAAAGCACGGCCAGTGGGAGAGTTTGGAGAGTTATAGCGCCGTTTCGAGCAGTCTGCTTGAGTTAAGATAATAATTCAGTAACAGCACGGATTTATTGGTCTGGGGCAGAGAGTCTTATAAATGGGATAACACTCGAGGGCTGTTAATATTAGTAAAAATGTTTTTAATTTTATTTTTATTGCATGCAAGTGGAACGAGTTGTGGGTTCAATAGTATGTCATGGTTTTGTTGGTATTCCTAACGCGTTGTAAAAACACAAAGTCATCACTTTGTGTTTGTGTCATGAAAAATTCGACTGATTTTATTGTTGACCACGGAAAACGTAAAAGATGGTAGAATGTTGTAGAACGAGGGTTGACTCTGGTTGGCTATAACTTGGCAATGTCCAGTGGTTGTAACTCTGACTAAACTTCATATGTGCTTATTTTCACCTCCAAATGATAAACATCGGATACGAAAAACAGCAACACTATACACAACCTAGTCAGAATGGCACGGAATGAATACCCGGCTTGCTATCCCAGGCGAACCTAGATAAGCTGCTTCGACATATTCGGACAACATGTTGTCTAGGAATTTCAGGGGTAAGTCAGGCCCCTTGAACAGAGATGGAGGCGGATGAAGGCCAACGGCAACGATCAATCCGGTGGTGGATACTGATGGCCCAGTATCCCAAGGGTATCTAATATATTGAAACTGGTCCTCTTAATTGGCACTGACCCCGGCTGTGCTTTGGGCTAATTGAACATGAAAAAAAAAACTTGTAACGAAGCAGCCAATAGCTTCAGAAAGGACTGATTTTGTTGTCGACGACCCTGCTAAACGAAAAGGGGACAATGACGTTCGTATCTGCGCCTGGAATCTGAGAATCTTAAACAAGTGAGGTGCAAACGAACAACTAGCGGAAGCACTTAACTGCTACAAAGCAGACATTACTGACATTCAGGAAGTATGATGGAATTGTCCGGGAAAAAGAGAAAAAAACTGTGACATCTACTACGGACCATGTTATAGTGAGCAGAAACAGTGATTATTCTGATGTGGATTTGTTATTAGTGCCAAACTTAAGCAAAAAGTTTTATGTTTTCAAGATATCAGCAAAGGCATTTCAACAATTCCTCAACATAAGCCTTATATGAGCTCACGCTCGACGTAGGGAAAAGATGATAAAGCTAAAAATGGCTTTCACGAGCTAGTAGAAAAAACTATGAACGACTGCCGCAGTTCGATTTAAAAGTCTTGCTGGGCGATTTTAACGCAAAGGTTGGAAGAGAAGACAACACGTCTGGCAACGGACTTAGGTTAATTGATAATTGCTCTCGATATCAAAGAGTGAACATGGCGGCCTCCAGATCAACGAACGGCAAGCATCCTTTTTTTTAGATATCCGAACATTCCGAGGGGCTAACTTGGACTCGGACAACTTTATTAATGCACACAATGTAAGAATGCGGATATCCACCACGTCACAACAAACCAGAAAAATGTTATTGTCGAAAGACTGCTATCGCAAAAGACCGCCAAGGATAAGCCCAATGAGTATCCCTTAACATCTTGATTAACACCATTCCACCAGCATCGAATGTCGAAGAACAATGGCAACGATGCCAGCAAGCCATCAGATCAGCCGCAACTGATGTGCTAGATTTCTCGGGTCCACCAGCAAGTAACCCGTGGATTGATGAGGAAAGCCGACAGATGCTCGTTGCAAAGAACGAGGCCTAAAAGTGTAAGCTACATGGTAAGACGGGAGATACTATTGAGCTGCATAGGCAAGGAAGAAGGGAAGAACAGCGGCCATTCAGAAAGATGATTAAAGAGAAATATAAGCGGGCGATCAATGTATAGAGAGGTGCCACACCAGAAACGATGTTCGCAAATTTTACCAAAGTATACATCAGCCTTTCAAGATTCACAAGTTAACATAGCAGTTGAGACACTGTCGATGCAGAGGATATGGAAGTAACACTTCTGCAGACTGTTAAACGGCGATGACGAACAATATTCCAATGTCAGGGCAACCATCAAATATTGGCAACGACAGCGAAAACTGCCAACCACCCAACCTCAGTGCAGTGAGGATAGCAATATTTTAACTGAAGCTTAATAAGGCTGCCGGAAATGACGGCTATCCCGCTGAGCTTTATAAAGCCGGCGGAGATGACTTGGTAAGTAACATCCACCAACTCATAAGCCAAATCTGATCGGAAGAAAGTATGCCTGAAGAATGGAACCTCAGCATCATTTGCCCGATCAACAAAAAGAAGACTCTTTAAGCTGCGCTTACTACAGAGGCATAAGGCTCCTCAACATCGCCTACAAGATCCTATCTGCCTTAATATGCGAACGCCTAAAACCGTTTACCAACAGCCTGATCGGCCCTTATTAATGCGGTTTTAGGCCAGAAAGTCCACGACCGATCAAATTGTCACACTTCGGCAGATCTTCGAAAAAAAAAACCAAGAAGTCCAAATCGATACCAACCACCGGTTTCGGTTTCAATGTCGCATATGACAGCATTTATAGAGACGAACTATACAGAGCCATGTCTAGTTTTGGTGTACCGCCCAAACTCGTTTTTGTAGGATGACGATGGAGAATTCTCGCTGCTCATCATCACAACATCAACGAATTGAACAGGACGTCACCATTGACAGATATAAGTTTGAGGTAGTACGGGACTTTGTCTATCTCGGCTCCATCTCGTCAGAAATTAAACGAAGAAGAAGAATAAGATGGCAATTCAGTAGTAAAGCTACTTACACGAACTACTGAGGATATCCCATATAAGATCCTGATCATCAAAGTCCTGCTCTACGGCGCTAAAGCATGGACCTTCTCAAAGGCGGATGAAGAAATCCTTGGTCGATTCGAGAGGAAAACTCTTCGAAAAATCTTCGGTCTAAAGAAGACGAAGATTAAACTAAGAACTATACGTGATATACAACGATATTCCCCTGGTCAAAAAAACTCCGCATTGGACGTTTAAGATGGCTTGGGCATGTAGAAAGAATGGACGCCAGTACTCCGTCTCGCAGAATCTTCGGTTCCCAGCCAGACGTTGGACTCAGTAGAGGAAGACCTCGCCTCAAATGGGACGCACAAGTAAAAACCGACCTCAACCAACTTGCAGTGCGCAACTGGGGAGGCTGTTAGCTAAAGACCGGGCTAATTGGAGAGAAATGTTGGTTGAGGACCAGTTTCATTCCTGACTGTAGCGCCACTTAAAAATGTAAGTTGTACACATCAATGTTTGGCATGTAATTGTCCTTTGAGAGTTCCTGATTTATCAGCAATTTATAGCGCGGCTTGTTATTATCGATCTAAATGCAAAGTTTTAGTTCTTTCAAGACGCCAAAATAAATTCGTTTCTTCAAGAATTTATAGGACCGTTGTGTTAACGTGTCCCAATAAACGCTTTTTATATTTTCGTGCACAATTGTTCGTTTCATCATTAAACGATAGAATTCCCAGATCTCTGCGTAGATCTTCGTTCCGTATACACCACGGCGCATTGGCGCATGATCTTAACATTTTGTTTTCAAAAGTTTGTAGATTCGTTTCACTGGTACAACCCCGTAGTTGAATACCATATGTGCAAACCGGCTTTAGCGCTTGCTTGAATAATAGTAGCTTGTTATCAAGGTTAAGCTTCGAATATTTCCCGATCAACCTGTACAGTTCTCTGTATTTATTTTTAAGTTCTTCGAATTTCGCTTTTACATGCAACTTCCATTTTCATTTTGCATCGATTGTCATTCCGAGCTATCTCGCTTTATTTGCAAAAAACAGGCAAATTGTTTGTCCGTTTATACGAAAAATCTACATGAATCGATTTGCTCTCGTTAAGTGCAATCCGCCAAGATTTTGCCCATTCATTAACCTCGTTAAGAGCTTTTTGTAAGTTCGTGTTCGTTTCCGTTATTGTTGTGCCAACTCATCGTCAGCAAATGTTGAAACTATTGTAACTTTTGTTTTAGGGAATAGGAGGTACAAGAGTGGTCCACGGTGATTCCCTGCGGTACACCTTCCATTATTTTTTTGAAATCCTAATTTTTGTTTCCAAGTTTCACAGGGAAGAGTCTATTCTCAAGCCTTAGTTTATTCTTATGGCCTTTGCGTCACACCTTGTCAAAAGCTTGCGAAACGTCAAGAAATACGTCTGAGGAATTTTACTTTTTCTCAATTACATCAGTGATCCGATATACTTAGTCCACAGTCGAATATTTACTTCTAATCCAAATTGATCGTCAGGTAAAATGCCTAAACGATCGAGTAATAACCTTTCAAAACCTTTTGAGATTACTTAAGGAAGTGAAATAGGTCTGTAGGCATTTATTTCACTCGGTGATTTTCCTGGTTTGAGAACTATAATCGCTTTTGCGACTTTCCACTGTCTCGGTAAGCATTCTAATCTGATTGCTGCTTTTACAATGTATTTCCCGTTTAAGCTTGGCAATACTTGCATATCTAACTAGATTACTATCGGTTGTATTCTCGAATAAATTAATATTTTCTGGACCATCAAATAGTTTGAATATTTCCTCAAATTTTCGGCGAAAACTTCTGCTTTTTCCTTATCGCTTTTTGCCCAAACGTCTTGAGTTAGTCTATTTAGTGGCACAGCGTTTTTTTGGCCGTTTTATGACATTAATTGCTTTCCAAAGTGAATAATTCGATTGTTTTCCAGCGGTTAGGCTTTGCAGATAAGTTTCTAGTGCATGGTTTTTAAAGTCTTTAATCGAATTTGATAGCAAGATACTCAACCGATTGAGTTGCGGAGCACGAGTTTGGTGCCATCTTTCTCGAGTTTTTTTTGCCTACCCAAATTTTTTATTTCCCGTGAGTACTTAATATTACTACAGCTCTCTATTTTGCATGAATGGGGGAGTATTATTCCATGCTGCTTTTTAAACGGTATCGATAAAGGAGTCAACCGCGACTTCAAGTTCCAATGCTGATCTAAGCGATACACCCAGTCGAATATTATTTTCAATATCGTTTTTGAATCCTTTCCAGTTGTTTTTCCCGTTTTTTAGTCTGGGTAGGTTTTCATTTCTAATGATTGACTCACTCGTTTTTAGAATGGCCGAAGAATGATCAGAGAAAAGATCAAAGCATTCTTCAACTTAGATTCGATTGGACGGCACACCTTTTACTATGAAAAAATCGATCAAATCCGGTATTTCTGTAACATCAGTTGGCCAGTAAGTTGGTTTACCCGTAGAATGAAATTCAGAATTGTAACGGGTGATCCAAGTATAGATACTTTTTTCAATAGCCTTTTTTGACAGATCACGTGTGAGTCGTGTCATGCTGTCATGTTATATTTGTTTAGTATTGTTTGGCATTTCATAATGGAATGTGTTTCGTGCACTTCGCTAAACTTATGGTCAAAATAATCGGCATACTGTGCGTACTATTCCCAACACCATCACCCATTTTGGGACCCAGCATTCATTATTGGATAATATTCGACCGAATAGACCACGTCCAGCACGCTGTGAAGAAAATATAGCGGCCGTAGCTGAGAGTGTACACGAAGACCGTAGAGAGTCGATTCGGCGCCGTTCGCAGCAACTCGGGCTGACGTATGGAACGACTTGGCGCATTTTACGTCAAGATCTTAAACTGAAAGCGTACAAAATACAGCTTGCAACAACTGAAGCCGCTCGACCTTCCCAAGCGACATCGCTTCGCTCTATGGGCTCTTGAAAAGTTCCAAGAAGATCCGACGTTTTCGAGGCAAATTTTGTTTAGCGATGAGGCCCATTTCTGGCTCAATGGGTATGTAAACAAACAAAATTGCCGCATTTGGGACGAAGAGCAACTTGAAGAGATTGAAGAACTGCCACTTCATCCAGAAAAAAACAACGGTTTGGTGTGGTTTGTGGGCTGGTGGAATCATCGGGCCATATTTCTTTAAAAATTATGCCGGTGCGAACGTAATTGTCAATGGCGACCGTTATCGTGCCATGATAACCGACTATTTGATGCCTGAAATTGAAGCTCGTGATCTCGGCGACATTTGGTTTCAGCAAGACGGCGCCACTTCCCACACATCGAATCAATCAATGGACTTATTGAGAGAACATTTCGGTGAGCACATAATTTCACGTTTTGGGCCGGTCGATTGGCCACCAAGATCGTGTGATATCACACCGTTAGACTTTTTCCTGTGGGGATATGTAAAGTCAAAAGCTTATGCCGAGAAACCCGCTTCGATTCAGGCCTTGGAGGAAAACATCACGGGTGTCATTCGCCAGTTACCAGTCGAAATGCTCGAACGAGTGATCGAAAATTGGACTCAACGGATGGACCATCTGCGACGTAGCAACGGCTAACATTTGATAGACATAATCTTCAAAAAATAAATGCCAAAGAATGTTCTTTCAAATGATAATAAACATTCTCCATTAAATTTGAATTTTCTGTGTTTTTTTCTTTAAAAAAGTAGGGAACCTCGAAATGGATCACCCTTTACTTTATACATACTTCACAAATCATCCCACCTTTATGCATCTAGATCCCCAAGATGTATGTTTTGCATTAAAGTCCCCTCCGATGATAAAACGCTGTCCACGGGAATTAAGCAAGTTTTCAAAGTCAATTTTCTCAATCTTGCATCGCGGTGGGCAGTAAACAGATGATATCTTCAGAGGGGACTGTTTGCTTCGGACTTTTATAGAGCTAACTTGCATTGTTTCGATTTCTAATTTAAGATCAAACGAATGTTCGATACATTCTTTTATATTGAGGCTCCGCCTCTAGCCTTATTCGATGGATGTAGAGCATGATATCCGAGGTAACCTTTAATCTTTAATTTCAAATAATAACTCTTTGCGTGAGTTTCGTATATTAAACAGATGTCGATATCTTTTTCTTGCATATACAATTCAAGTTCTCCAAGTTTTTGCCAAAGGCCATTGGCATTCCACGTAAGAATTTTAAGAAATCTATTCCTGTCGAAGGTGGGGTACATTTGTTGCGAATACTATTTTCGAGCTTAACTAGCCTGTCAAAAATAATTTATTCGTTTAACTTTGTTTCTCAAGTTTTGAAGGCATGATCGAAAATACGTTTGTAACTGGATCAGGTTAGATACTTTTTTTGATCTTTATCGGATTCTATAGCTTGGGCATACGTTTGTACATTTGGTTTTGGATGTAAAGGATCCGAACGGATTTCTGATGGCCGCGTAGTTTGTGAAAATGTGGGTTTTTCAAGTATAGCATGGTTTGGCTTCGACACATTTTGGCCTTTTTTTGACTATAATGACAAATGACATTGGGGTGAGAGTTGACTTTGCATAGTCCAAAGGGTGATTAATTGTATTTTTTTTAGCTTTTTAAGAATTATATGCCCCCTACCAAGAGCTTGGCTTACCTTTTTTTTTGTCAGAGAAACACCAATCAATTTTGCTTACCTTATTCCGTCGGCAAAATACATAAAACAATCCCCTGCAAAATAAAATTGAAATAAAAAATCCAAAACAATTTAATTTTTTTTATAAAAACCATCATTTTATTCAATCTGCTTTTTTGTTGTTCTTTTTCGTTTTAGTTTCTAATAGAAAAAAAAATAATACAATTTTCTTACACACACTAATAAGACTACTTTTACAAAAAGTAGCAGAATTCTATAAAAAAAAATCTAAAATTTTTCATTTATTTATAAAAAAATAATAATTTCACTAAATTATAATTTGTAGACATACCTATGTAACTATAGAGAAAATGGTAATAATTAAAATATTATGTAAGACTATTATTTCTATATGCTTAAGGATAAATGTTCACTTTTTATTAATTTGTACAATATTTTAAAATTTATTGCTTAAAATTATTTTTTACATTTAATAATAATTTTTGTTGTATAGTGGAAGAACGATTTTTTTTTTCGTATGCATATGAAATTTATTTTTATTTATTTATAATTCTTGGCAAGACTTTAATGATTTTTTTTTAAATTTATTTTTAAATGCAAACAATTTTTTTTTATTTATGGCGATTAATTAATGCTTAAAGATGTTAATGATTGTTTTTTTTTTGTAAATTAACTATTTTTTGTTGTTCTTTCAACAATAATTATGTAAGAGTCTTTATTGGCTTCTTAGTCTTGGATACTGTATGTACACTTATATTTCATGGAAGAGGGTTTGGTGAGTATTAATATTAAATACAAAATTAAAAATAAAAAAAAATATAAAAAATGCTTTTTATGGTCAAAGAATGAGGTTGTTGATCCTAAGTCTCTAATTCTACTAGCTTACAATTTAATGGCAAAGTGATTAAAACTTAATAAGAAATAACTGTACAAGCGATTATGACGTATATTTTCAAGTAAAATTCTTTTTTTTAAATAGTTTTGATTTTTTTGTTTAAAGTTTTCTGTTACCACAGCCGAGAGGGGCAGCTGATGTTACCTCACTCTTAACTAGTTAACTACGAGCCTAATTTAAGGGAGGTTGGGGGGTATATTGGGCTTTACACAAAACCATTCACGCAACCGGCTGTCAATCTTACATTCTCACTCGCATCTCTCCGTCAAGATTTTTTCGCTGCTGTGGCTGTGGCTGATGTCTTGGCAGTGACACCATATGATGTCCCGTCGGCACACCGCCGACAACATGCGGCGATATCGATGGTGACCTAGTTGCTAGCGGCGAAAGGGATGGCGAGAAGCTGGGTGACATCGCCGATGATGTACTGAATCCACCGCCTTGTGCATCATGACTAATTGGTGATCGTGGCAGGAGGTATTGATTCGCGGGCACCGATGAGTGGTGACTGCCACTCCCCCGGCTGGATAATACTGGAACGTTGATGGATCTAGGTGCGACATTTGTCAGCAGTGGCGGTGGTATATGCTTGGCGGAATGCGCCAGCGACTGCTTGCTCTTGGCGCTAGATGATGCCCCGCTATTGCCGCTATGTACCGACAGCGTGTCGTCTTTCAGTCTTGCGATCTCTGAGAATACATGCGCCAGCGGTTGGTACTGCGGACCCCAATCGAGGAGATAGTCCCAGTTGTAACTGCCGGTGAGTTCCTCTTCACTGTGTACTATTGAGCTAAGAGAGCCATTCATCGAGGGACCAACATTACCGCTGCCGACGACCGGAACATCCCCAAAGCCCATCACGTGATCAACAGCGGCTCCAATGCTTCCAGCGGTGGTTGCTGCTTCGTCTGTACTGCTGGCACGATCACTACCACCAGTTACATCATTAAGCTTGGCGTAGATTAGGTTGGTGATGTCAGATTCACCACCGGGTTCCTCGTCGAACATGTGCAGAGAGTCGATCGGCATTGGATGGTGAAGATGTGAGTCTTTGTTGCTGCCGCCGATACTTTCCGAGCAGCGTCGGGAAGAAGTCGAAGCTGCACCCGTTGTGTTCGGATTATCCACTATCCCTAGTCGAGCGAGGTACTCTTGAGTATTTTGAACCGAAATATCCGACAACCGTCCGTCATCACTGCCGTGATGGTGGTCGCGATGAAGCGGTCCCTCGTTGATCATTCGAATTTCTTCATCTTCCCCATCGTCCTCGGCTGAACCCCTTCCACTCGAACCAGACTGCTCTGACCCCGATAACTCTGACGTGGTGGCTGCTCCGGAATTCGAACTTGCGGCATGTGGTCCGTAGGGTGGAATCTCGTCATACTTTGGTGGAGCAAACTGACCTGCACTTCCCGTCGCACCAGAACCTCCTCTAATCGGTATCGTATCAAACGCACTTGGGTCCACGTAGCTGTTCGAGTTGCCAACTGTATCGGTGCTCAAATTCGGTTTCGACACTTGCCTATGACGGCGATTGCGCATGTGCAAAAATAGAAAGACCCCAGCGAACGCACAAATCACTAACAAAAACGCGATCAGCAAACCAAGCGCCCAATCTGCAATTCCCCCTCGGGAACCACCTGCTTCATGTGTACTAGCCAAATTCCTGTTTGGATTTGCCAGAGGATCAAGGGAAATCTCCACGACTGTCATGTTTGTGAGTGATCCCTGCCTTCCTGAGCTGGCCGTGATCACCAAACTTATGTCGCGTCCATCGTCGAAATTGTCGTCAAGTTTCTTTTTGATAACCACCGCTCCGGTGGTTCGGTTCACTTTAAAGTAGGCATGCTGTGATGTTAATTGATAGACAACACGTCCATCGGCGCCCTTATCACGATCACTGGCGGCGACCTGACCCACAACATAGCCCAGCGGCAGATAGCCACCAGCCGGCGATGGCATAATGAAGCGATACGTCCGTTCGGTGAACTGCGGACTGAACTCATCCCTCGAATCGATCATGATGCGCACTTTGACCGTCGCGTACTTGCCGCCAGTGTCGGTGGCCCGCAACACAAAGTCATAGCGGTTCCGTTGCTCGTAGTCGAAAATGGCATTCGATGTGACAACTCCGGTGACGGAGTCAACGCGGAACAGCTTGTGAGCAAGTTCGTCGCCGACGACATTATACGGATCCGATTGATCGATGGTGTAGTTTAGGTGGCCGTAAATGCCACGATCAAGATCAGTTGCGCGAGCCGTGAAAATACTAGTGCCGACTGCTTCATTTTCGCCAACGAACTCAATGTATTCCCCCACAGGGAATCGTGGAGCGTTATCATTCTCATCGAGTAGGGAAATTCGGAACGGCTGCAGACTGCACCGTGGAATGGCGGCGCTATCACATGCGCGCACGATCAGTTCGTAGTTCATAGCTCCGCGGTCATAGTCGAGTTGATTGTTAACGAACAGCACTCCGGAGACCAGGTCGACTGTGAACATGCCCTCATCGTTGCCTGACGTGATGTCGTACACCACCTCTGAGTTTGGAGTGTTCTCCAAATCGGCGTCGATCGCGACCAGTTGCGCGATGGAATACCGCAGCGGTGCCGATTCACTTATATCGGCCTCATATCGTCCGGCTGACTCGAATACCGGCGAATTGTCATTCGCATCCTCAACTGTGACGAACACATTGATCGCCGATGAATTGTTGTCCGCCCGCACCGGCGCTCCCTTCTCGCTCATGATCAGACGCAGCTTGTACAGATCGACACGCTCACGGTCAAGCGACTGCACGAGAATGATCGCACTCGATTGGTACACCTCAAAGGTGCCGTCCTCGTTGCCCGACACAATGGTGAACACCAAATGCTGAGTGAGTTCCGTATCGAGTACGTCCTGTGACAGCTTCAACACCACCGTTCCTAAGGGTGCTTCCTCATTAATTGTGGTACGGTACTGAGTCTGTAGGAATTGTGCTCGGCCCTGGCTATTTGCATTCGTTTGCACCCTCACGACAGTCGATGATTTCTGCGCCGGACTGCCAGAATCGGTGGCGACAATTGTCAGGTAGATGTCATCACGACCCGCCGCATTTATTCGACTCGTATTGACGTAGACAATTCCCGAGGTCTCGTGGATGGTGAAGCCCGCCTGTGCTGGTTGGATAGCATAGCGGATCAGGGCATTGCGCTCCGAATCCGTGTCGGTTGCGTTCACCGTAAGCAGTTCGATGTCCCCATTGGACATCTGATCCGGAAGTGTGGTGTAATAGGCTGGCTGCTGAAATACGGGCGCGTTATCGTTTTCATCGGTGACACGGACGGTGAGAGTGGTGCGTGCTTCGTGTGCTGTATCCGAGGCAATTATCTCCAATTGGTACTCTTGTTGCAGTTCGAAGTCGAGCCGTTTGCGAAGAATCACTTTGCCGCTATACCGATCGATTGCAAAGATGGAAGTGTTCTCCTCGGAGGTGATGGTGGTAGTGGTTGTAGTTGGTGATGATGGTGCTGCTGCGTTGCTGGTGTCCTCTTCAGTGGCGAAACGATATGTCAGCGTTGGATGGGTGTCGACATCGTTGGCGGATATTGTTGTAATCACGGTGCCGAGTTCGGTGCCTGGAATTTTTTTTAAAGAAAAAGAAATAAAACGAAATTTTTGTGAATTAGTATGGTGGGGAATTGGAGTTGGAATTTTGGTGCGTGGTTGAGTTGTGGTGTGTGAGGTTTGTATCAAAATGGTGCTGACTAGGAAGATCCTAAAACAAAATGTTGTAGTCGTGGTCATTGAAACATTAATTTTTATTTAGAGGTATTTATTGAAGAGGCTTGAGATATTAGCGCATCTTTTGGGAGGTCTTTGTTTGTCATATTTAATTGAATTATTTTTATTCATTTATAAACTGTTAACGTTTTGATTGAATGCAATTTTTGGAACAGCTTTTACTAAAGTATGCAATTTCATGAAATAGTTCGATACTCCTATCAATGATGACCTTAGTCTTCAGAATTATATTTGAAAAACAGTTCCAAATTTTTGAAAACCAGTTTTTCTTTTTATAAAAAAGCTACTTTACCTTAAAATAAAAGTAAACGATGTTTAAACTTCTTTTGCGCTTTCTGGGGTTTACAATTAAAAATAAAAGGTTGCACGGTCCGCAGATTACGTGATATTTGGTCTGGTCACAACCGTCATTTCGACTCGATTATTTGACGTTTGGTGATTAAATTCGAGTCAAAATTAATAGCCGTTCGGATTTGGCATTAAACAGGAGATCCCTCTATCATGCAAGAAGCACACACGTTCACATGAATGGTTGTGAGTAAAAGCTAGATCCTGGGTAGTGGGAGTCTGTTTCCTCAAAAATTTGTATTTGTATTTTTGTCAACAGATAGAAAAAAGTTTGTATCTCTTGTCAAAAATAATAAATCACTGGGCATTTTCCAGTAAGTAGATTTAATCACTGCTATATGGGTTAAGTCGGCCCGCTCCCACTATTGCAAGGCTTTACATATCGTCTTTCATTAAAATATAAAATTTCTTCATGGCCAGAGGTGATGCCAAACAGAAACATGAACGCTTCCACAGTCGTATTAGCTTTAATACAAAATGGGTATCTAAGATTTGGTGTCGCTACATCAAAGGATCGCAACCGAGGATTTCAATTTTAGTTAAGTCTTTTCAAACAAACTTTGTTGAACTTACAGCCGCTTTACCTTGGACTCTTCTCGGTATTCCCTTCATAATAATTGACGACATCTATTTAACTCCGGCTTAACTTTTTTACAGACCAAACTATAGTTTTGATATGGAGCTTATCGAACCAAAACCTTCAAACACGATTTCAAATTCATCGAGTTAAATTTGTTTAAGCTTAGCGCAAATGTTTGAAATGTGACAGTGGCGTAGCGTGGATTGGTGCCGTCGCGTCGGGGGCAGACCCAATTTATGCCGCGCCTAGTAATTTTTTTTACACACTAGAAAAAAAAAAACGTTGTCTATGGTTTCAATCAGTAATACCTACACATAGAGGAGTCATTCATTTTTCGGTTTCGAAAGTAAAGCTAAATAAAATACATTCAGCGATACATTTTTGATGAAAATTTTATATACCTGTACTTAGTATGAATGCGCTCATCTCGAGAACTGCTGAACGGATTTCGATGTGGTTTTCACTGTTGATGTTGATCAAATTTCCCTGGGAAGGCTATTGCTATTTCACTTACAGGAGCTGATCATTCGAGGTCTAAGTGGCACAAACTAAATTTTCCGTCATTAAATTTGTACCCGGGTAAAGTTGGGCAGGGTTGCTAGTTTCATTATAAAATTTTGACAATAAACACCGATTATTCGATATTTCCAATTGTTAAGTAATTTGTAATTTGAAGCAAATCCAAATGCAAAATACGCCTTAGTGAGGTGTATGACACGTTAAATTGCTGCGAACGCGGGGAAATCTATAAATTCGGATCATCAGCAACTGTTGTACTGCACTTGCTGCAGCAATATTTTTGACTGATGCTGCATAGGCTTACGACATCACTAAATCTTCAAATCCTTTCAATTCCTGGGGCAGTCGGTCGATTTTGACGACACATCGCGCAATGTGAGAAGTGGCTACATATGAATCAGCACTTTTGTAGTAGATAAGATGAAATAATTTTAGCACGTTGTTCGAGCTATCCATTACCGAAAATGGCAAACATTAAAATAATATTATGTCCCTTCAAATGATAGCCGAGTTTGACAGGTGCCAAATGCCAGATATGTCCATAAAATTGGTAAAATTTCACTTCGAAACGTTGTCAACTGTTTATCGTTGTATTTTCTAGCAAGTGAAGCAAAAAGGAAGCGCAAATTTAAAATATTCCCATATTGTTTTTTTTTTTGATTTCCCAATCCCAATATTAAAGGTACGGGCGGCACTTTGCTTGGGGCGAAAATTTGGAGCGGTAAAAATGAATCAAATTTACCACCATTAACCCTGCTTCTCAGTAAGTAATCAGACATTCCTCGTGTTGCTTAACAGCAAAATCCAATGAACGCTGCCCCCTAGTATGCAACTACAATTTATCAGATATGAAAACCCTGGGTACTCATTCCATAACCTTTGAAATGATTTTCGTTGCCTATAACATAGGAGACTTGTTAGGTATCTAGAATGAAATTTTTATTTTCGTAACTTTCAAAATTACATTCGTTGAAGGAGACTTTCTGAACATCTACCGTGTCTTTTGTATACACGCAATATAAAAACTACACTCTACGTACCTAGCAAGTCTGCTATACTATGTCCATCGATAATCATTTCAAAAGTTACGGGATAAGTACCAATGATTGTTATTTCTGATAAAATACAGTTGCATACTAAAGAGCAGAGATCATTGGATTTTTTTGTTACTACTTACTTACTTACTGTGAAGCCGGATTAATGCTGGTAAATTTTATATATTTTAATAGCTCCGAATTGCCGCCCCTAGCAAAGTGCCACCCGTGGCCTGTGCCCCCCTTAACGAAAATTACAATAGAGTCCAGTAAACAAAATGATCCTTTCGTAAAGCCATATAAAAGTAAATAAACTTAAAAAAAAAAACCTAAAACTAGTCGGCCATTCGGTTTTTTTAAGTGAAACTTCTTTGCGCTGGTCGAGGTAAATCCAAACTCTCATGAAACGAAATTTTAACAGCAAGCTAAAACTTGTTTTAGCAAAAGAAACCAAGAGCGTAATAAGAGAGCACTCTGTAGCAAATCCTAAGCATGCACATGAGAAAATTAAATAAGTAGGGGGACAAGCGCAAAAATTGTTTCAGAAAAAATGAAACTAGAGCGTAAGCGTGAGATGACTCTCTGTAGTGAATGTACGCATTTGACGGACAAAGCCTGCTGGTGTGTTTTAGTGCTCTATCTCCCTCTATTCTGTTTTCATAGTTTGTTTTGATGGCTCATGTGTATGTTGGAGTGTAACATACACATGAGCTGCAGTTTGCTGATCATAAGAAATTCTTTTGATGAGGAAGGAAATCTGTTATTTGAGAAACGTCGATGCATGGAGTTTCACTTCACTGCGGTCTTTTTTTTATTTTTTTATTTTTTATGGGTGGATGACAAAGAGAAGGCAACATAGTGGGTTGTATTTAATTCTCCCTGTTGAAAATCTATATTTCATAATTCGTCCAAAGAAAAGCTTGAGGGTGCACTGATAGGACTAAGTCTCAACCACACGTCACCTATTCCTGTTGAAATTCTTAAAAATACAGAATGCAGCTGAACAATGAGCAAGTGAATGTAAGGCAAGAGACATTCCAACGATGTTCGAGCGAGACTATGAAGTTCACTACAATTGGGTTTCCTATTGGTTTATTTCAACTTTTGCGTATACTACCTAGGTAAGTAAGGTGATTACTATAGCTGCTCTGCTATATCTCATTAAATGTTGGCGTACATATTGACGGCAGATCAGAAGGGGTGAAGTATGTTTTGCAGCGATTAGAGAAACACAGACAATTCGCATAGAAAGAAACGGGATTTAGTTCTCTTATCAGTTGATGGTATGTTTCATCGATTTGTAAAGCATGTAGGTAATTTCGAAAAATGGGATTTTGTCAAATTCTGTCATATTGCCAAGAGATAAATGTAGTGCAACAATGTTTTTTTCGCTGCCAAATTGAAGTAATTGATTCCATTTTTCAGTGAGGTATGAGGCAAGTACAACAGTCCACCTGTTCCCACGAAAACCGTAAGAGAAGTTTTCGTTATTCAAAGTATGTAGTTCATAACAGGTTGATTTATCATAATCGATTACCTTCGAAGGACATTAGTTGGAGGGAGAAAAAGACTCACTATTTTTTAGCGATAGTCTTTTTTCAGCTATTCGGGAAAAGTCCTGAGGAATAGAAAATATTTAAGAACTTATCAAATGGTTGAAGAACCCCTCTTCTAGGCCAGTGAGTTTGTGCATGTCGAGGTCGAATACCATTGTAAATGAACCTTGGAAGGGATAACTTACTTTTCGAAAGCTCTCAAATATTTGTATATTCACGGGACACTTTCCTCGTGAGGGAATTTGTCCCGCTTGGTTTAGGCATTACAGCCATTTCTGGGTCGTTTCAACTTTTAGGTTAGATTAGAGTGGCTGCCAGCGAGTTCAAGGAAGCTTTTCGCTTCCGTTTTTTTTTTCAAATCGCTAAGATTTGAATGAAGAAATCTCCAAGATGAAGCTTCCATTGATAGGCCCGGGGAGTTACATATGAGATGAAGTATTGTTTCATCTTTCTCTTCGTACATTCAGCTCATACAGAAGTCGTTTCGACACATCGTCCCAAGACTTCATCTGAGATTTGATTTGCTGCTAACATGTTGCGATTTTTGCTTCTGAACTGTGTTCCTTTTGGCTTCGTAAAAGTGATTTCTCTTCAAGGCGTTTAATCCCGAATTCCCATAACAAAAATAAAAATGTTACAAATTGACTTCATCTTATCAATCGTTGCTGAAAGTGCCCATGGTGGTGTTGATTAGGCGCTAGTTTTTCGGAAACTAAATTTTATAATGTAACTTTCAAAAATATATCGAAAAACATGAACGAACTGCGAAATGGGTTATTGCCTTAATTTATCCTAATAGTTGAGTTAAGAACTGTTCAAAACTATGCTATGTATTGCAGAGATTTCCCACTTCTGTCGTCGACCGTGTTCTCTTATACGTCGTCCAAATACCCATAATCGCCTTGTAATCTAACTAACCTCCAACCAGACAATATCGACAAGACTCCCAAGAAATTCCTCAAAATGTCGCCACTTGCTGAACGACTGCGATCCTCATCGCTATTCCAAGCTATATACCAAAGGTATGTACACAAGTACCCAACCCCACTTTTTAATATATGCACTCCATCGACACCGTAATTATGTCCTTTTAAAACAAGTCATTCAAAGCTGTCGACTGCTAAATACCTTATGATTCAAACAAAACGGTTTGCACGCGAACTAGTTGCGCTAAAGTCAAAAAACTCGCTCCGATATCTGTATTACTGCATTACCCACGATTGAACATTCGCGTAATGGCCAATCATTATGCAAAGCACCAAGCCGCGTGTCACCTACATCATGTATCGACGTTGTCAACTCCAATCAGATAAACCATCTTTCTATCTATCTGCTGACGCTTTGCATAAAATTACACTCAATTTGAGATTCGCTGTGCGACCTTTTCGAGCCAGCCGGTCTCTAGTCAGCAGCCATTCT